>CAXAMN010028250.1:953103-995323 GCA_963970005.1 Durusdinium trenchii | reverse complement strand
AATGACTCATGTTTGAGCCATTGGCTACATTGCGACGATCAGCCAAAGGCCATACATGTTTGATCATTCACCACCTTCGGCAATGCCAAGATTAGTTCGGTAAGGGCCAAGCAGAATATGTCTCAGGGTTCAATACCAAACACATGTGCCCCGCGTCATCACACACAAGTCCTTCATTGGCATAGCGGAGTGTGTATCTGTATGTGTACTTAGGAGAAGATGGTCATTTTTCCGCCAGGGACATAGCCAGTGGAGAACCCAATTAATAAGTGGCACAGGGGTGGCCTAGCTGAGGTGCAATTTGTTCTTCATGTTTTTCTTCAAGGTTTTTGGGTGACAGTGGGGCCTTCATGATTCGTGGGGTGGGAAAGCTGAGGTGGAAGTCATGAGCGTCCACTATACCAATGACTCCTGCCCCTTCTCCCATCGCGCCATGTTTGCTCGTTGCCTTCGACCACCAGAGTCGGGAAAGGTGCAATACGTGCCTTATGGGCGCCAGGTGGGGTTTCGATGCTGTAGGATCGCCTCACGTTTTGTTCACAAATTCCTTCACACTGCAAAGAACAAACATTTTGTGTATAAGATGTCCTTCCCCAAAAATGCCATCACGTTTTTTGAAACACATGTTGCTTGAGACAAATCAATCCAAGGATACGAAACCTCACAGTTTTCCGAATATGTACAGAGTTGATTTTGGCCGGTTGAGGGTTCTGTTTCTGAAGAAACCTTGCCCAGGGCATGTGTCTCATGAGGTTGAATGTTTGGAAACGTCACGCATGGCCAGCCGGTCCTTGGGATATACATGGATATACTGTAATGTCCTAACTTGAACTGGTATGTTAGGACATCTCCTTGCAAGATGTCCTTGCTAGCCCGATTTCAGGAGCTAACTCTGGTTGAAGCCCCAGCAGCCACAAAAAACAACAACAACCAGAGTTGCAAATAAACATTCCATCATTGACCGGCAAAGGCCAGTCCCTATGTTTCCCTCCTGCGGTAGCACAAAGAACCTTCCGAATCTATTACACCTCGGGTGCATAGTTACAGGTGGTTGCCCTTCGTGCATGCACATACCAGTTGATAGTAAAAATCCTTCATGGCTGATGTCCCCACACTCTGGTTTTGCCTGATCAGGCGATTTCTGTATTTTCCCGAACTGGTTTAATCTCCTAATCTGGGAAATATTTTGTTTAAGTTCCTTAAACGAGCCGCAAATCCAAGCACTGGATCAGGTGGAGTTTGCCGAGCGCTTAGGGGTGGAGGCCATCCAAGGTGCCCGCTGCTTTGAGGGGAAGACCGTCCAAGAGATCCAGCGGTTTGGCGTGAAGTGCGTGCGTGGGACCCAGGAAGGTGAACTAATCCCAGACGACCTGTTTGGGACTGGCATAGGACTACCGAGAAACGGCCAGGGGTGGTGCCAGGGAGGCCGGGTCGGCATGTTTTCCATACATGGAGTGTATGGGAATTGTTCAGTTTTGAACTTGTTTGGCTGTTATTTCTAGATCGCTGAAGGCTGAAAGCATCTGAGGTATTTGTTTGGATTGTTTTTACTTCTCAATGTTTGGCCTGTGCTGTCACATAAAAAGTGAATTAGGGATTTGGGGTCTATGCCGGTGTAATTGTGTCAATTGCACATGGTTTGCATGTGTTTGATGCCTTGAAAGCCCGTGGTCCACCAAGTGTGGTTTCCTCCCTATCGCCCTCGCCGTGCTGTGCTTGAGCGGCGGACTGCTGAGGAAGATCCGCCAGGACTATCTCTCCGTCAACCCCAGCGGAGAAGTCCCCAGCCTCGTCACAGCTCAAGGCGCATGTCCGCGAGTGCTGTCGAAGCATGTCGAAAAAGCATCTCCACAGTGGGGTGGTGTCGCATCGTGCATATCCACACGGCACTGATTTGCGGAATTGCAGGCTTTGTCAAGGTCCACTGGACCAACCCTGGACCCTACACGCCCACGGGCGCTTTTTCTTTGCACCGCGCGGACCTCCTCGCGCGCCCCTCTCCCGCGCCCAAAGACGACCCTCCTCGCGCCGCGATTCCGAACGCGTTCCGAACGCGATCCTCGCGCCGGCGAAGGGGCCCTCATCACCGAGTCGGAGATCTTGGCGGAGTACTTCGATCTGAGCTCGGTCGCTTCGAAGCACCGGCTGGTGCCCAGTGATCCTGTCCAAGCCAGCAGGGTTCGGCTTTGCATGAAGAAGTTCAACGAAGTGGTGCCAGGCCGAAACACATATATCACTGTTCGCTAGCTAGGCACTATAGGCTATGCTAGTATAATCATGTATAATCTAGATTGAGAGAAGTAGTATGATTTTGTTGGGGGTGAGGGCTCCCCAAGTTCAATGGTTGAGTAATCTTGAATAGATGTGGATTTTTGGTGTGAAACAGTTGTCGAGGTGTGCCTTTGGCATTTGCTTGCTGGAATGCAACTTCTGTGGTTGGTGACACTTGTTGGTGTTTCTGTAGGCCTGTTTGCCCTTTTGCGAAATCAAGATCCAGCCAAAGACCATGAATGTGCCGACAAGATCCGTTCAAGTATGCACAAGTTCCGCTCAACCTTGGACGAGGGTGACTCCTTTTGCGTGGGAGCTGCTGTGTCCTTGGCTGATGTCCATTGTGGGCCTTTCCTCTATCGCTTGAGCGTGGCCCGGCTCAAGACACTGAAGAGGCAGCAGTTATGTTCCAAGCATGGGCGGCATCATAAGTTTTCATCAGCTTTCAACTGGTTGGACCATTGACAGCTGGCGTTGACATACACCCTTGAAGATTAACATGGAACCTGAAAACCACTGGGTTGTAGAGGAAACCCGTTCTCCACAGGTCCGGTTCCAAGGGGGTCTCTTTTTGGGTGTACTATTTCTATCTATTTCTATTTGGTGTATGGCCTTCCAGGAGTCACAGAGCTCGGGGTGGTGTGGCTCGTCCCATCCAGGGGCCGTGGATGTGTAGCTAAAGGCACCCAACTCCTACCTCCATGGATCGCACCCCGTCGAACGTGACTGGTTGTTAGATCTTCTTAGTGTCTATGTCACCCAGCAAATTGACCAGCCTCACCGGATGTGATTAATTGTGGTTGTCCCAAGGGCCAATTCCGTTTTTGTTTTGTTTTTCCCCTGTGTGATGCGCAGAAGATTGGTGCTGCATTCCTTGGTGATGGTTTCGGATGTTTCTATTTTCAACCCTTACTTGGGGATGATTGGACCCTCTGACAAATATTTTAGTCAAGTGGGTTGAAAACACCAACCAGATATACTTGTTGTCAACAATGCCTGAACCCACTGCACATATGTTGGTGTTTTCTTTTGTGACACCACCATTCAGCCAGATCACTCTTGAACCACTTGGCTCTTTCCTTCACTGCCCACCCACTTTGCCGAAAAGGATCGTCCACTTCATTCGGTCTCCGCCGTTTCGCTCGCTTCGTTCCGGCGCGTTCGTCGAGCGAAGGCCTTTGGGCGCTTACGGTGCGTACCGGTGCTTACGGTGCCGCGACACGGAGCGACGCGGAGCGAGCGAGGTGGCTTTGCAACATTTCCGGGACTTCGACCTGTTGGAGGATCGTCGGATTAAGTCCCTGCTGACCTCGATCAAGGCCAGGCCGAAACATGTTTGTGTTGTTTCCGGGCGTTCCGAAGACTTGGTGGATGTCGATGGGCAAATGGCCTGCATCAAGAAGCTAAGCCGGCGATTTCTTCCATCCCCCGTTGTTGGATCAACACCTAATGTTGATCAATCTAATGCTACTTGTTTCTGACAAAGACTTGGTGGATGTTGGTGTGCAATTTGGTGCAATTTTGATCAGAAACGATGCCGGTGTTCTTTCAAACACCCTTCATGGATCAATGATGAACACCTAAGCCTTGGATGATGAGGCCTTGCCCGAGTTCCAATCCGGTAGCTGCTCTGAGGAGGAGGTGATTGCCACTGGGCCCAGGCGTTTCAGGTCGGTTTCGCGCCGTTGGAAGGATCCAAAGTCGGTTTCTCCGTGGGTTTGGTCTTTAAGATGGTGGCCCAGTATTGTCAAGGATAGGCTCCTAGTATGGGCTGGTCACGGCTCGGTCATGGTTTGGTCATGGTACGCATTTGGGGGGGGGGGGTGCACTGAAGCAGAAACAACTGGTTGTTCCAGTATGGAAATGGAGATCCTTGACATAACAAGTGGCTGTTTCGAACACCTCAATTTGTTTTTGGCTTTCCAGGTAGATATGCATACAGGAGTGCATAATACATAACAGTGATTTTGAGTCCTTTTCTGCTGACGGAATGAGCATCCCGGAATCTTGGTGCCGACCATGGCTTTGTTCTTTCAGAGGCGGGCACTACAGTGCACTTTCAGAGTAGATTTTGCACAATCTCCCCCCATTGGTCTAAGACATCTTGGGATGCCAGATGATGCCAGTGCCATCTAGGCTGAGAATCTCAACATTTGGCTCGTTCTGCAGGGGGTGTATGGAGGTCCCGTGACAGTTCGACGTTTTTTTTGATATTGACCTCTCTTATTTCTCCTTGGTGTTCTTGTGTGCGTGGAGACTGATGATGCGTGTCCTTGGAGTTCTGACTTGACTCACAAGTCAAGTATACAGCCTGAAAACCTCTTAGACATGCATTTTCGTCCGTTCTTTTGGAGTGGTGCCATTGTTCTCCTTGCACACACCGTTCGAGGCGAACTACGAATTCGTCGCGAACGGCTCGCAGTGGGGCAAAGACGGAAAGTCCTTCGCCGGCCGCGGGCGCAGTGCTTGAGCTGAAACACTGGCAAGCGACTTTTGGTGCTACTATTTAAAGAAAGTGGCATGTGACATGTGCATAAGTTCATGATTCCATGGTGTGGTTGCATGTGCTCTCCCAAATCACCCATGATGTTGTTTCTTCCTTTCCAGCCGCAAGGTATCGTGTGGCATTTTTCAGTCACATGATCGTGTTGGTTTGTCCGCAAGGTCGTTTCCCCTGGATCTTGCACTATTTTCCAGTGCGTGGCCACTGGGCCGATCGAGACTGGACGTGACATGAAATTCGATCGAGACTGGACGTGGGCGGCAACCGGGCCACGACGATGCCAGGGTTCCCTGCAACCGCTGTACGATCACTGTACTTGATATTCGTGCCCTCACGGGCGTTCCAAACGACAAGGCATGCTGGTTCTGCTGGGTATCGAGTTGACCTGCTTTGCAAGCTGCATCACCCATGGGGGCCGACCCATTCGAGGCAATGTCCTATAAGCATCTATAAGCTAAGAAGATGTACCCCGAGCATGTCATGGAAAAGTGACCTATATACATTGACATACATTGACAATTGACTCTGAAACACGTACGTTTTTCAAAGGAACCCTTATAACGAAAGATTCTGTTCCACCACGACGTTTCTGCCGCCACACCCCTCCACGCCACCTGCGCCCAGGCCGCGCGGAGGCGCTGCGGATGTTGCTCCGCGCCACGCAGCAGCCCTACGTGGACCGACTCTATACCGAGGAGGAGTGGAAGGCCGAGCGATGCCCAGAGGGGCGCTGGCGCCAGCCACGGGCGCGTCAGCCGCCCACGGGACAGTGTTAGAACGCGTGAACTCGAGCGCGAACATCGCGGTTCTCGCGCGTGCGTGGTGCCGTGTGATTTGGTGGGTGCGTTTTGGGTGAGTGCTGAGTTTTGGGTTTTTAGAGGGTGCCAGCTGCAGGTGTGGTGCCGGCTTATGGTCGCTTGTGGTCACTTAACCTCGGTTCGTCGACTGCGCATCCGTCCCCCGTCCGGCCACTCGCAGAACGTCGCAGGTGATGAAGAGTCAGATGCCCGAGGGGAAGGGCGTTCCGGGTGTGGCCACTCGCCCCGTGAGCAATCGGGGCTTGCCGGTCTTGCACCTTGGACCGATGCAGAAGATTGAAGACCTGCGCTGCTGGCGCGGATCGGATGGACGTTCATATAGCACCGAAGGTTCAAATGTTTTGCAAAAAACACCTGCCTGAGACTCACAGATCCAGAACCTTCCTATAACTGCTATGCATCTGTATGCATGTGTCCCTCACAGATCGGCGGGATTGACACTATAGGGTCTGAAATGCAAGCTTTCCCAGGGATGCTGACTGTCAGACTCGAAGAGATGCCGACCTGTTTAGGACTGGAAGATTCAGAGGCCAGGGGTGACTTCAGGGATCCGGCGGCCTTCCTAGGCAGCTACCAGACGGCACGATGATCCCAGAGACAGCTGACATTGCACGATTCATTTGTGAGAAACGTCCGGATCTCTTTCCAGCAGACACCTGGCTGCGGAGTGAAGGTGCGGAGTCCAGAAAAAACGGCTGCAAGTCAAGCTATAATATAATGACTGTATCTCGGTGGTGCTTTCAGACATTATGACTTTGAACCGTTACTCTCATATGTCTCAAATGAGTTGAAACCACCAACCAGATACCTATCCCATAGACTCCATGTATGCCATAGACTCCATGAGGGATGTAGACTCTTGACTGATAAAGTCTTTGATTAGATGGTAAAACCTCTTCAAAGTCCGCGATTCTACATTAGTCATTTTGGGGGGAATTCTCCTGCGTTCCGACCAGTGGACAAGTGCTGTTCTTCAGGTTGCATCACGACCTGCCGTGCTGGTTCCCCTTTCCATCAGGCAGATTGAGAAACAATGGAATAAGAGATACTTTTGGATTGACAAGGTCAGTTCTCAGTGTGAAGTTTGCTTGGCGTTCCGCGCGCAAGAACATTCAACTCACACCAGCTGAGAAGATGCGTGAAAAAAGCGCTTGTTTGGTCACCGAGGAGCAGGCGGCAGAGGCCTATGAGATGACACTGGCGGTGAACACATATCCCCTACTCTTTCCTCAATGCATGCTGGCTTCCTATCCTGCAGAGGTGGGCTTCTTCACACCGGTGGTGTTTGTTTCGAGCTCGATGCTCCAGCTGTTGCGAGCCGGGCGTCACCAGGAGCGACAGCTCGGGTAACCCGTTCTTCCATGTTCTTCCGCGGAAATTCAGCAGGGAGCCGGGTCACTCGGAGCGACGACCACGGGAGGTCCCCAACATTGATAGCACTTACATTGTGATGCTGGATACCATGGGCTGGGCTGAAGCACTTGCTTCCGCACCTCCTCCAAATCTCTCACAAGTTCGAGGATCTCAATCAACATGCTCTCCCAACCTTCCGTGCCTTCAGAGCATTTCCAAGCTCGTGTTCTTGAGATACATAGTCCATTACAAGACATTCATGCTTTTCAAGTGCTGCTGCTTGGTGATGAAAAGGCCATGTTTGGTCGTCACTCACTTCCTCCACGACCCACCTCTATTTATCGCCAGGTGACCGAGGCGATCTTGCGTGGTGAGCTACCTGAGACCTACCACGGGAACCTCAAGGATCTCCCACCCTATGGCGAGGTGCTTCAGGTCTTCCTGCACTGGGAGCAACGCGACCCGCCCAAACCCAAAAATCCGACGAACTCGAGAGGGGGAGCGCGGTGGCGGGCGCTGGCGGGATTGAGTTGGATTGGAGGAGCTGTCTCCAGGTGTGAAGGAATGAGTTGATCATCGGGTGGTTGCGGAACCCCTGAGAACATTTTGGACATGGCTGTGGGTCAACACCAGTAGACCTGGGTTGACCGAAAACAGATTTCTGGAGGGTGCCCAGGTGCCCACAGAGAAGTTCGGACGGTTCCAATGATCTCTAGAGTGAATCTTTCAGATCGATTCCGCCATTTTCACATGCGTGGCAATGCCACCACTTACTTTGGGGGCCTTTAGGTGAAGTGAACTTTTCCATGGCATCAGCTCGGGATGGAACTTCCCGTCCAAGACTTGGTTTTGCTGCCCTTCAAGTCGATGGCCTCGTAAAACTGGATCATTGGAATTGGAAACTCGTGATCACCTATTACTTTCCGATGACCCCCAATTACTTGAAGGATCATCTTAAGGTTTCTTGACACCAGGTAAGGTTGTGCGATCGATTTCGTTCGAGCACGCTGGTTCCTATTTGCGAATTCCTGGAATAATGCCATAAAAATTGTAGATACGAACCACAAATTCCCTTTGTGCACCCACTTGTAGCCTAGCATTGTGGATTCCATGTTTAGCATTTTGTTGCTATAATAAGCAAATTAGCTACCGTGAGCCGAGCGTCCAAAACTGCCGATGACCTTCCAAAACCGTGAACCGAGCGTGAACCGGAATTAGTCCCCATCAAATCGGCAATATTGGGTCCTACGTCGATGGGGGTTGTCTCCCAATTTGCGTTAACGATAGTGCTTTTAAATCGGGATCCCCAATTGAATATGCATGGATGACCATCAGCTTTAGTGGCATTTCCTTGGCAAAAGATCAGGGAATAAGTGCTCAGTTGGAGCTGTCGTTGACAAATTGGCATTGCACAAAAACCGGTGCTGCAATAAAAGGGCGTTTTCCGATGTACTCGTAAAACTGGGTCGTTGGCACGTGACCTCGTTTAACTTGACTCCTGGACTTGCAGGGCTGTGTTTGCTTATATATCATAATATTGTTTCACGTATACCTGGACCCTCCAAAGTACCTTAGAAAATGGGACATGACCCCATAAAACAGGTAATTACTTGTACCCATTTTCCAAGGTACTTTGAGACTCCAGGTGCTTTGATTTGGCGGTTCCTGGCGTTTTCTCCCCGAAACTGGGGCCACGTTCCACTAAACCGTCAGGTGGACTTGGATCGATCTTCTCGCTGTGCACCCGGCCCCTCGGCACCTTTTGCCCCAGGCCTGGGCGACCAGGCCTTCTTCGGAGGCGCTGCGCCGCACTTCGGGGAGTTCTTCCTCTTCGCCGCACTGGACGCCCTGCGCCAGACGGATCCCAGCACAGCGGCGAAGGCGCCAGACGGATCCCAGGAAAAGTGGATAACCATGGATAACCTTTAATCATGAGTTGGGGCCGGGGGATTGGTTTCCCCATGTTTCCCCAATATCCAGAGTGTCTGCGGTGCCAACATGATGGCATGGGAGATGCGAACAGATGGAAAAAGGTTAACCCGTTTTCATGGGAAACTGACGGCGGTCACGAATTGAAACCCCATGGTGGCGTGTGCCATGTGGTGCTCGGAGTCCAGGCGGCCACGGCCACTCCGGAACGCCATAAAAATGTTCAGGTTGGACCAACAGAGGTCAAGTGACCTATTATAGGACCCTACAGAAGTACCTATAGGATAGTCTATATAGGGTTCCTCAACCTCTGTTGGGGTTTGGGTGTTTGGAACCTCTCGCCAGGTGGGCCGCCTACAAGCTTGGTACGATCGCATGGGAAGGCTGCCGGCAGTGGAGGGATATCTCCAAGCACGGCCCCCCATGGGCCCTGGAGCTCACGGGAAGCCTGGCAGTTTGATCCGCAAGTATCAGCAGAAGCTCGTCCTGAACTGGGAGGATGTGATGACTGTGATGGGTATAGTCATGAGATGTCATCAGGCTGCGGGTCATGACTCACTCTAGTGAGTGATGTGCTAAGTGGATCCAACATACCCGTATGAGCAATCGATGCATATGTGGAATTAAGATTTGCCTACATTAGGAGTGATTTTGACCCTAGAAGTCCAGTTCAACTAAATGCTGACCGAAGTGAAGAACATTCCTTGACTTGGGTCTATCTACCTAGCACTTCCTGTCCGGGTGCCCTGGAGTAGGAGACCTGTTGACGTAGGGTAGGGTAGTCAAACGCCAGGACACCCAGACAGGATGACCCTGGTAAGAAAAGACCATTCTTTTTGTCTTGGGCTTCCAGGATTAAGATGTGTTCATGGATTCGCGTGTTTTCTCATCGGAGGGCTCGACGTTTTCGGGGATTGTCGAGGTCAGTTCTTCTGCAAGGCTGGGTGTTGTTTTTTTGATCATCCGTTTCTAGCCCTAAGATTCCAGTCGTACCTTCTCAGCTTAGTACTTGAATCCCTTTTTTCAGCCATCACAAAGAAGAGTCCTCCGAAGAGTTTTGCTTATTTGGTCAATCAGTTCAACACTTATCGCCACACAACATGCACAACGAGGCCCAACGTTCAACACACCGATTTTGGCCCGGACCCGTACTCGCCGGTGTTCCTTCATTCTCGAGGAGATGAACTTCGGAGCTCCTTTCACTGACTCAACGGGGTGATATGACTCAACGTGGCCCGAAAGCCTCCCACATTTTCCACCACGGGCACACCGGACCCTGAAATTGGACGCACCAAGGCCTTCCGTGCGAAGTTCATCCGGGTATGCTGGATGATGCGGGAGGACTCCATTTTCCATGTACAAAAAAGCTAGCAACGGCTTCGTGGAAGCTGGGAAGCTTTGTGCCCCACAGGGCTCCAGAGTTTGGTTTGGATTGTGTGTTTTGAGTTGACTGCATGAGTTATATTGGAATATTTGTGTTTTGTTTCGCGCCTGGTGTCCGCGACATGGCTGACGGTGTGGAAGATGACGTGCTCAAAAAAAACACATGCTTATGTACTGTACGAAACTGGTGACAGATGATGCACTGTCCTGATGCCATCGGTTAGTTTCATAATAGTTACTGCAAATAGTTGTCATAGGTGGTGCCAAATCGGAACACCTTTGGTCTACCAGTGGGGCTATTCATGGTACTGTAGTTTGATGTTTGGTACTTTGTTTTCATTTCTGTGGCCAGGTCCCAAGGGAAGCCATGATCCAGCTCAGACAGATCATTCCTCAACTTTAGATGTCCAGTGCCCATAAGAGGCCAAGCCACATTTGGAGAAGAAAACCAGCGGCCACAGCGCCGCGGCCAACGTCGCACGGTGTTTCTTTTTCCAAGAACCTCTTCAACACCTTTGGATTGGCTTTGCATGGCTCTTAGTATTTTTGGCCGTTGAATGACAGGAAGTTATCAGGAATTGGATCCCTCAGATCAGCCCAAGGGATCCAATTTGGCAGAAGTTTAGGGCCTCGGCCGCTTTTTCGCAGTTTCAACTAGGGTCTTTTGCATCACGCCACTGGGTTTGCACTCACACCACTTGGAGTTCCTGTTCTGTTTGCACTTCACCTGGCTTGGGGGCCTAAGTTAAGGAACCCCTAGGGACGAACGAGAAAGCACGGACGGGTCAGTCCCTGCTCCTGACCTGGTTGGCGCGGAGCTGAGCTGAAAACGTGTCCGATGTCTCGTTCAGACAACTCGTTACACACCCTAGATGTGCATAATTGTTTTTATACTACCAACCGCAATCTGTCTAGAATCTTCAGATTTCACCCAGGAAATCTGGACAAACCCTGCAGATGACACCGATGACACCGCCTTCCCCAACGACTCCCCATCCGCCACGTCCGACTCTTTGATCAGTCCTTCAAACAGACCAACGCGCGCATTCCCCCAACGCGCCGTCCCCCCCAACGCCTCTGGGAGGCTTTGGCCCTGATCTTGCAAAAGGCTGAGAAGTTAGGGGATCTATCGAGGCGCGATGTGATCGATGCCGGTGCTGTTTGGGGTGTGGCAGCAGATGGAAGCAATGGAAGTGACATGAAGCAACGCCGGCAACGCCGCTTGATCCATGTCAATCAGCTGCAAGTCGAGCAGGAATTCGTCATCCGAATCCCATCGATGTTTCCCCAAAACATCCCAAAACAGAAAACCCTCTAACTCCCTCCTCTGAAGCTGCCAACCTACCTTTGCCCCCTTCCGCTTCAGGATCGCTGGGGTGGTTCACTTGGTGGTCACACAGACGCCCTGTGTGTCCTGCCTGGGTGCCATGGCCCAGTTTCGTGCGCTGATGCCAGAGGCCGGAACCCGGCGGAGGCAGCCGGAACCCGTCGGGCACGGCGGAGGGTTCAAGCCAGAAGTTGGCTCAGCCAGCCTCCTTTTTACCTATAAAAACACCTTGGAACACTAGTTAAAGATCTTTATAAATTGAATGGTTTGGTTTGGTTTATAATTGTTCAAGAACAGAAGCAAGAAAACATCGCACATGCACATTTGATGTTGCTCTCCCTTGCATGTTTCATTTGGGATGATTGGTCACGTCGCAAACCTGGAAATCGGTCGCCGTCGCGTCGCCGGGGCAATGGGAAGCGTTGGTCCATCCATCATGCGTTGGATCGATGAAAGAGGAGAACAAAAACAACATGTGCGTTCATCTCCCAGTCTGTTTCAGAACGGCCCAGCCATGGACATATTTCAGTGCTAGCGTTTCAGTTCCATGAGAATGCATTGACGGATCATGACAGATCAATTTTGCACAGTCAGTTCATGTTTGCCATGTCTGCGAACGGCACAGGTGATTGGAGTGAGTTGGTTTTGTGGATTGGATGATTGGATGATGTTTTTTCTGGTTCCTGGGCGAATCCCGCCACCTGCGGAACATGTTTTTCATTTTTACCGGTTCCAAGGGTGAGTTGGATGACCCATGTCTTTCGGAGGCCTTCTTGAGGGCGGCCCTCCTGCCAGGAATTTGATCGCCAGATGATGGACTTTGAATAGGACTAAACCGAGATTCACAGAAGCCCCATGACAGCCACTTCTAGCACCTATATATTAGCACATCAACTTCGTATTCGATCTATAGTACCTCTCCCTAGGGCTCCAGTCGTACCTTCGTTTCGGTTCGGTGTTTAAGGTGGGTGTGTATTCAGGGTCCAGAGACCTTCGTTTCGCTACGACTGGAGCCCTTAGGGTCTCTAAACAGACCTCGGTGAAGTGCTCGCCCTCTCCAGGTGCACCTCCACTGCCACTTCCACCGGCTCAGGCAAGAGCGGGAGGCCCGTGCCGCCGACCCGCGCCGTGGCGGGACAAACGCGCCGCGGAGAGGGTCGCGGGCGCGCATGTCCAGGTGGACGAGGTGCTCACGGTCCTCCGAAACCATCCGCAAAAACCGGGTCGAGAACCAGGATCCTTTGTCTTTCTTTTGGGGGGTTGGATAGGCCGGCCCTGGAGCATGTTTGAGGTGGCGAATGTTCTGTTGCCCCCCAGTTTGCTCGCCGAAGCACAGTTGATATCATGTTACCATGCTGGTGAGTTCCAGAGAAATAATTTACACAGCAAGCGATTCATTGCTATATCGTTGTGGAGTTGTGGGACGAGTGCGGTTCCGCTTGCCTCAGTGGCCTTGAGAATGATTAAGATGAGAGGGTGGTGCTTCAATCCAGGAATACAGTGTTTGTCGCTTGATATGGTCAGCTGGAAAATCTTGTTCGCCTTGGGCGTAGAGTGTTGAATATAACTCCCCAGGAGATGTTTACCCGGCGGGAGGTCATATTCTCCGCGCTTTTAGAATCTTTCAACAGCGCACTTCTATCACGCAGCTTGGACAGACCATGATCTACCATGTGCATTTAAGACATTTTAAGACCGCATTCTTGGACTTCATCCTGTCAGAATTTCCTGGGCACTCTTGCTCTTTCCAGGAGCAGGTGGCACTGCCCAACCTCTTCTTCTTCTTTTTCTTCTTCTTCTTCTTCTTATTCAGGTTGAGTTCTTTTTATGGTATATAGACTGGTTGAGCAGGATGAGGGATCATGAGTCTCCTCCTTCTAACCAGACTGCGTTGGCCTAAGGAGGGAGCGGCGCCGATCGATTTGCTCCATCTATGAGACGACCAGTGGCAGTAGCGAAGGCAAGCACACCCGGTGCTCCCTACGAACGAATGTACCAGTTCTTGGTCACCAAAAGGGTTCTTGGTGGGCGTAAGAAGGATTAAGCGCGTATTGTTTCATCATATATACCACACATGAACTATAAACATATCAATATCAATATTAAATATATAACTATAAAACTTTATAGTCTAGTATATATTATCTTTAATTGACACATACGCATTCGACATACGCGTATAGTACTCGTAGCGTATGTTTGCCCATCATACATGCCGAGTCCTATTCTTGACTTGGGTTGGGTGTTGGTTGATTGCACTCTAAGACCAAGTCATCAATCTCCGGTTGACATGGGGAGGCTTTTCTAAGGATATATTTCCCTTCCTCAGAAGGTGGAAAAAAACTGGCACCCACCCTAACCACCGAACCGAAACGGACGTAGGCAGGAGCCCATCAGGATTAATACTGTATATAAATCTATGGTCACCACAGTGGTCACTCGGTGCCGGTCTCGTAGCTTCTAGGCTTTTCGACGTCTGGAGATTTGGGTTTTCGTCTCCTCGGCCAGTGAACTGGCAGAGGGCGTCTGCCTGGATGGCTGCGCCAGGCCAGCCATCCTTCTCCGATGCTCTGGAGGTCTTCCGACGCATGCTCCGTGTGGTGAGCATGGAGAAGGACCGGTTCTTCTCGGCGGGAGGCACTACCCCAACTACCCTCGGTCCAAAGGCCAAAAAGTATCCAAAAGTGTTGGCAAATTGCGGCCTGCTTTTCCGAGCAGTCCGAACCAAGACGTATACTGGCGAGTTCCGCCGGTTCTCCCGCTTGTCCGCCGCCGGTTCTCCCCGCTTTCCTCCGAGCGAGACCGCCATCCCAAGTCCCAGACGCTCCATCGTTCGGGATCCAGTCGTAGCTTCGTTTCGAAGGTGGGACTGGGGTGGGTGCCAGGTCCAGTCGTGCCGTACCTGAGAAGGTACGACAGGATCCCGACCGGGCATGTTTGTCATAGGACTGCCGCCCCAGAAAGACCCCTCCTGGCACCACTCCTCCCAGACACGTGGTGTCTGGGACTGATTGGGAAAAGACGCGACTGTCCCGTGGAGTGCCAGCAGAGGTTGAAGAACCCTATATAGGCTATCCGATATCCTACAGGTACCCCACTATAGGGTCCTATAAGGTCACTTAACCTCTGTTGGTGTGAGTTGTTGGGTGTTGAATGGTTTGGGACTTTGAATGGAAAGGTCATGTGATTGTCACACCAGCAGAGCTATACCGGAAATCGGAGGACATCAGCAAGTGATATAGATGTTGTCCCCTCCAGAGAAAAGGCAAAGTTGACATCCATTTTCCCCGAACAGATGAGTTTATTTTACACTTTCACTATATGTTTCACTAGTCCTTTGAGAACATATGTAGGTCGCTTGAACGTAGGGCAAGGAGGGACTGGATAAGAACAATGCTGCTGCTGGACCGGCGTGAGTGGAAGCAGTTGTAGGACACGAAGGCCAACAGAAATGGCCTCTGACCGAGAACCTGATAGATGGAATCAATTTGTGTTTTGCCAGATCTGAACATTCTGAACATTGCGAGGATGTGACCCGTCCATTCCAAGACCTTGGGGGCAAACTGCCCCTGACAGGTGGAGCTAAGTTGTCCTGTCGGACCCTACCTGCCCTCATTCTTCACTTTTCCTGAATGGTATTGGATGGTACTGGCCACCCAATCATGGAATCAACAACTGGTCCAGTGATCACTACATTTGGCTCGTTGCGCATCAAGGATACTCAGCAACCTGAGACATCCTGAGAATAGATTTGCAGGCTCAGATTATATCAGCGACTTTCATGGTGATACACTTAGCTCGTCAAATCCAGCTAATTCATGCTAATATGAAGCATCATCTTAAGTGAACAAACCGCTTGCTGTGGCTAGGTGACACCATGAAAGCACTTCGGCAACCCATGTTATTGGCTGTTGCACCTCAGGCCGCCCTGACGTCCAGTTCCGTGCCGCGACACGGACCTTTACCACACATCCGCGGACACCGCACGAAAGGGACCGTGGGAGGTAAGGATCCGGAGGGTCCGACCACAAGGTCCAGCGTTGGACTTCCAGACTTGCGAGAATCTTTGCCCGAGAGCATCTTGGGAAGACTGGCCTTTCTGATGCAAAGATGGTGGACGGATAAAAGGACCGATCTGTATCCGCCCCATCTGGACATCTGTAATTCCGGGGGGAAGTTCGGCGTGGCGATCCCGAAGCCGGAGCTGGTGTTGCGGAAGGGCTTTCCGAAAGGGTCATGGGAGTGGAACATGCACATGTATGGCGCTGCGCTCTATTGGCAGCTCGCCACCGCGACGGGTGACTCCATGTCGGACACGGACTCAGAGCTGCTCCGCGGCAAGAGGATCTTGGAAGTCTCGTGCATGCGCGGCGGCGGGGCGAGGTATCTAGCAGAGGTCACTGGTGCTGGCAAATATGTGGCTGTGGATGAGAGGGAAGAGAACATTGAAACATGTAAATCACATGATCCATGGCCATCCTTGTCCTATGAGCGGCTCAGTGTCAGGGACTTCTCCACGAGGTTTGCGGCTGGAGACTTTGATGTCTTGCTCTGTGTTGAAGCAGGGGCTGACTTTGAGAAGGTGGAATTTGCTGAGCAGGCAGAGCACGTTCTGAGTTCGGGTGGGCTTCTGCTGATGTGCGATGTCTTCATGAAAGACCAAGTGAGGGAACTGCTCAGCAACTTAGAGCATCACTTTGAGGTGCTGGTGTGCCAGGATATAGGGAAGTGGATCCGTCCAACCGGTTTGTGTCCGATAGATATCGGAGAGACCGATGGGGTGGCTCCATGCACTTACCTGCGAATTGTGGCCAGAAAGAAGTGAACGAAAAGGCATGGCTCTCCGCAACACGGCACAACATCATGTGTTGTTGTTGGATGCCAGGTTTGGTGGGCAGATCCAGATTGCTCCGTCTTGAGAGGTAAATCTTGAAGGTTCTGAAGGCGATGTTGAGCGTTTCAGCCACCTCCGCCAGGTACTCGACACATGGTCATCCGAACTCGGGGAACATGCCATCCACGTAGCCATGATGGTCTCAGGGAGTGTAAACTTCTTCCTCAGGAGGCGGAGCTCCTGAACGTTTTGGGTGCTGCGGGCACGGCGGAAGAAGATCATGGCCTTCCTTTGCCCGAGTCGGCTCCTACGTTGCATGTTTCAGGTATGTTGCATCATGGCCGGCCGTATGTTTCGAGTTTTCGGGTAGTTTGTCAGTCATACCTATAGAACCTCTTCTTGGGCAGAATGAAGTTGGCGGAAATTATTGCTTAATGACGCTTCATGAGGTTCTAGGTAGTGTTTTAGGATGTTTTAGGTATGTTCCACTTCCGCTATCATGACATGAGCGGTTTCCGCGCCAGGCTTCCCTCCTCGAAATGTGAGCAAACGCCTCACCTCACTCGCCGCATGTGTTGGGATGACGTGAGAGCATTGGGTGCTCGGACCAGGTTGGGTACTCGCCTCTCCACCACGCTTGAGCGATCGGCGTTCCTTTTCCGCTCATTGCTGAAATGTTGACGGGGTGGGACCTCCAAGAGCCCAGGGCGGTGAACGAGCCTCCAAGATGTGTTTTTCTTTAATTGTGTGTTATTGATTTTGCATTAAAACGATGAACATCCTATGATATTGCATTGCAAATCCATTATTGTTCATGAAAGAAACTTCATCGTATGTATTAATGCTGATTAGAACCTGTACGCCGCCGTCCTCAGGTCATGTTACCATCTCCAGGGACCTTCCACTCCTTGATTGGCATGGCCATGGCGGAAGCTCGACAAGTCAGCGACACAAAGCGAGACACGGTTCTTCGCTGGAAAACCGCTGTCGAAGCAAATTTACCAACAGAGGTTCTAACCTGAACCAAGACCTGGGGTACCCAACTGGGATAATCGAAGAGTCCGGTTCTTGAACCATTGAAAAGTTGACCAGAGTCAGTTGGGTCGGTTGACCTGGAGTCACTGCAAGAGATCAATATGGAGTCCTGGAGTCTCATGGGAAGTGAATGGAAGTGACTTCAAGGAGTTTGTCCATGCTCTTCGTGGTCCTTAGCTACTTCTTTTGCTGCAGGCAAGAGGCTCTTGATCAATCAAACCCTTCCATGATCTGCCATGCCGGAGTGTCATCATATGTGTGATGTTTATAAACTAGAAACTACAGGGCCATTTTTGATTGGTTTTTCTACTCACTGAACCGTGCTTGGCTTTTTGCCAATGTGGAAGCAGGATTTCTTGTCACTGAGGAAGGTCGCGTGAAGGAGGCCATCGGTCTCGTGAAGTATCAGCGCTTGAAGGACGTGATTCGTCTCGTGACAGAATGGATCAAGGAATCTCCATGAGCGTCCTTCGATTTGATTAAATAGCACAAACTTTATTGTTGTAGTAGTAGCACTCGTAGTAGTAGTCGTCGTGGTGGTGGTAGTAGTAGTAGTGCTAGTGGGAGTAGGAGTAGGAGCAGCAGCAGCAGTAGCAGCAGCAGCAGGAGTAGCAGGAGTAGCAGCAGTAGCAGTAGCAGTAGCAGTAGGAATAGGAATAGGAGTAGCAGTAGGAGTAGGAGTGGGAGTGGTGGTGGTGGTGCTACTACTACTACTACTACGACTACTACTACTACTACTAATATATGAATACCGTAGTAATTGTTGTTACTAATTACTATTGTAAGTTAGTTGCAAGCTATTATTGGTTGTACTCTATACCATCCTTGCTCTCTACGTGTTCTTCGAATTTCCTCGACCTGATTTGTGCTCCAAGCCTGCCTGCCATGCCCCACACTTCATCAAATCCAGTCCTCTCTGGGGTCCCAGGAGCTGCCGGTGTTCGCCCGTTCCCTGGCCATGTTGGCGGAGGACCTCCGTGTGCCACCGCGCCTGGCGATGCGCTTCCTGCACGAGCGCCCTGGAGTCCATTGGTCGACGGGAATAACATGGGAGGCGAAGGAATGCTCAACCTCAAGGAGCCAACAGAGGTGGAACGTGACCTGAACGTTGACCCGGAAAACCTGGGGTACCGAACTAGGATAGTCGAACGTTCGGGTTCTGAGCCACCTTTGCTGGACTCACATGTCCCATCCGTCGGGGGCCGTGGATGCGAAACGAACGGAGGGGGCAGCACCGGCAGCCCACCCAACTCCATCCTGGCATGCAAATTGGCTGTATACACATCTATATGGCCCAAAGGTACATAGTGAGAGTTACCCTCCCTCCAACTCCATTCATGGAAGTGGAAAATAGACCGGATTGATGGCCTTTCAAGGGGCCATGTTCCACTTCCGTTTCACAGAGTGTTCATTGACTGTTCCATCTTGGTTTGTGAAGTGGTTTGATCTTATATCTCATGTGCATGTTCATGAGCCTCACAAGTACTATGACTCTGCGGCTTCTTTTCTGACACCTGCCTTCTGCCCCCCTGGGCCCCTGGGCCTCACGAGCCGGTGGAGCCAGTGTGTGCGACACTCGTCGACTCCCCGAGGAGCCAAGTGGCTGGACACCTGGCCTCTCGACGGTTGCTGAGCTTCCTCTTGAGGCGCCTGGCCAAGCTGGACCGTCCCGATGCCTCGCGCTTGGCCGACGCCTGGCAGAGTGAGGTCCCGACCGGGACACGCGCGCCCGTGTCCACCCACGGGGCATCGTGAAACAGAGTGGTTCCAAGGGCAGCTGGGCTTGGGAGCCCTTGGACAGGGCGAAGTCACAGCGACCGGAGGCAAAAGCGAACGAGAAAGGGCCTGTTGCCTCCATATGGGGGTGCAGGAAGAAACATGTATAATATAGACTCTTGATTAATAAACACCTCCCGTCGGGGCCTCCCGCTTGGATTGAAAAAGCGTTTGATAGGGGTGAAAATTTAATGAAGTTTATCAAGAGTCTCCATTACTAGCCGTTTGACCCATTTCAGAGGGCAATTTGCTTGTTCCTTCATGTTGATTTGTTTGCTATATACCCGTTCGAGCTGCCCCGACGGACACGAAAAAGAAATGCTAACTGCAGTAAGCCAAGTAAACCTCCCTAGGGATCCAAGTACCTTCTCAGAAGGCACTTGGGCCCTCCAAACCCACCCCAAACACCTTCTGAGAAGGTACTTGGATCCCTAGGGCCTTTTTACGGTTCGTGTAGGTTCGTGTATGTTCGTTTAGTTTCATTCGACCTTGTTCTTTAGGTCGCTTCGATTCACGGGCTTTGCTGAGCATTTGCTGAACAATCGTCACTCCAAACCTCTCAAATACCTTGATTAGAGGTTGATTATAGGGTAGAGTGACTGAGTACCCTATTATATAAAGGGACAAATCTGTGTCACTCTATACACTCAAAATCTGTTTGGGGAGTATACCATTGATTAGTACCAAGGGGTGCCCAATGGAAGCCTATAGGTAGTGTGGGGTAGTCCATTGGACACCCCGACAGGAGGGTCCTGGTACCTTGATTAGTACCTTGATTAAGGCTGTCCGGTGTTGGGGAAAATCCGAAAATCGCTGGCGATCCTAGGTCACCTTTTTGCGAAGATGCTGCCGCAAAGAGGTGCGGTGCCCGGAAGATGTTGAAACGATCTGGGGTAGAAGATTGGAGGATTTGGCAGCTTGTCCAAAGCACCTGTGGCTTCTTTTACAATGATGTTGAACTCAATATTTGGTTTTTCTTATTCGCCAGTGCCAGGGTTGCAACAATTCAGGGGTGTGGGAGGTTTGGAATGCTCGGTGATCCAGATGAAGCCGTCTCGTCTCGCTCTTTGAGCGATCGAACGGTGCAGGACTCCATGGGCGTCTACTACCGGCCCGACTACCCCATACCAACCATCAAGCGCTATCCTGGCTCTGGCGCCGCTTGGTGAAACGAAAGCTAAAGAAACACCCTCGGGTGGAGACACATATCATATCTCCTTCAACACCTTAAGAAGCCCAAAAGGCATTCCTGGGTAAGAAGCCCAGGGGACCAAGCAGCCCAGTCTGAAAAGAGACAAACTCGTTTATTGCTGAATCTGAGGTGTGTGAAAACACATGTTGAAAAAACATAATGCAAAGAGAGACTGTTACTGTTACAGGTCGTAGGACACCCCCAAGATAGGTAAATGAATAAGCAGTATATAGTAACCCCCCCGCTTACCTGGGTGGTCAAGCATATCCAGGCCTGGGGTTTTAGGTCATCAAACATGCTATTGACTCACCAATCCTAGAGGTCGCTCCCAGCGCTTGGGCACTCATGGACTGATCAACACAGCAAAGAAGCACCTGTACTTTGTGGAGTTCCTACTTTAGTAGGTTGGTGACCTCCAGATGTGTTAGATCAACGTTCATTATATACCCCGGGCATGACCACTGTTTTGCTAGGAAAGGCCCCATATTTGGGGCTAGGTGGTGGTCCAAAATGGTCTCCATCCCTACACTTATGCACTTATACACTTATACATGTGTGACACGGTGTAAGAGGTTGCAGGACGCCCCATGGCTCAAGATCTTTGGATGGATCCGGAAGAAGCTCTTGGAGTAAAGGAATAGTTCATCTAGACTCAGACCGCCACAGACCAGCAGAGGTTGAACCCTAGTTCGACTATCCTAGTTCGGTACCGCAGGTTTTCCGGGTCCGAACGTTCAGGTCATGTTCCCACCTCTGTAGGTACCCTCTCTTCACCCTCTCTTCGCCGGTGCGGGCGGGGTTTTTCCATGGTCTCAGACCCGGACCAACCTACTCGCCTCGTGAGACCCCCACGTCCCAGAGGCAACGGCAGGGTTCACGGTACCGATCAATGGGCTTTGACGGCGGTGACCAGCAGTCACGTTCGACGGGGTGCCGAACTTGGAGGATAGGGGACCAAAAACCACCCAACTCCATGTGACTCCTGGTAGGTCAATCTAGTCAATATCGGGTCATGAAAGGGAACTATACCTGTATAGATGGCCACTCTGGTATGGAATAGTGATATGCTGGTGTTATATTGGAACACTGCACTATCCCTTGGGCTTCTGGCCTACCTCTGAAACTCGGTTCGGTGGGCGGGCTAGTAACTAGTGGGTGGGTCCCGGTCGGTCCTTACCACCGGTCACCTGAGGAGGGACGTGACGTGACAGGAGCCCTAGGGAATTGATCTTCGTTCGTTGTCCTCCCTTGGGAATTGCTCGTCTTGTTCAGTTCGTAGCCGCCAGGAGCTACCAGCAGAGGTGGCTCAGAACCCGAACTAGGCTATCCTATACCAGGACCCTCCTGTCGGGGTGTCCAATGAACTACCCCACACTACCTATAGGCTTCCATTGGGTACCCCTTGCAGGGTCCTGGTAGGTACATGTAGGTACCCCAGGTGATGGGTCCTAGACGTTCAGGTCACGTTCCACCTCTGGCTCGTCCCGATCGCTCCCTTCGTAGCGATGCCCTTGGTGACGAGTAGATCCGCCCCTTTGGACCCTCCGACTGGGCCGACGGTCAGACGGTGGCCGCTTGCCTGGCCTTGGCTCCCAGCGAGCTGCTGCCACGCTGGGCACGTGCGCTGGGCATTTGGGCGCGTTGCAGTCAACCAGATCATGAGGAGGAGCGGCTGAGACATGTGAGCCACCTGAGCAGTGTCAACTACGTAGAATTCACATTTCATTGTGTGCGTGTCTTTTTGGAGTTGACTGTAGGTCAAGGTCAATGTCATTCCAGGTGATCGGATCAATTTGGAAGAGTGTCACACATCTTGTTTAAAGGTTGGAGGAGTATCCGCACACATTATAATCTAAACGTGTCGTCCTGGTTCTTCAAAGTGACCTTTTGATGACCTGGTTTGTTCGGTCACTTAAGCCTCCTAAGGGTCACTTAGGAACCTTCAAAAGGTCACTTTGAAGAAGCTGGGTTAACGTTCTATAAACAACCAACTTGCACTGTACTTAGCAAATGCTCATCACTTGCTGCTTGTTCAAAGCCTTCATGTCTCGAGGTGACCAACCCCCACAAACGCACTGCTCCAGCCCAGCATGCCACGCCTTTGGCCCCGCACCGTTCCGGTGCTCTGGGACCGACAGGATGCGGCGGTGCCGTTTCGAGCCTTGATGAAGCGCCTGACGTCGCACGGCGGATCCGTGGAGGTATCGGGTGGGATGGGCCTGGGGAGCGGAGGACGGGAGGGGTTCTGAAATGGGAGTAGAGTCCCCTCCCCCCCCTTCCAATAGAGGTTAAGTGACCTTGTAGGACCCGTCACCAGGGGTGTATAGGATAGTCTACAGGGTTCTTCAACCTTTGCTGGTTCCCATGTCATGATCTAAAATGGCACGCTTCTCAGAGCCCTGGCCCCTTCCACCACTCACCTCGTCCGAGGGACGCGGGACAGGAGACATGTCGTGGAGAAGTTCTCAGGGCTTTACAAGCGACCGGCTTGTTGGACCCTCAGCTGCGAACTGAGTAGCAGTGGACCAATGACCGGGAGTTGGGGGGTTCAACCATGTTCGACCATGTTCGACGTGTCGTGTGTGGCTGAGACCCGGAACGGGCGCCGAACGTATGTGACCCGTGTTCCCTTCTGGGTTGGGTGATGCCTTTGCACCTTGCCAGACGCTGCTTTCTCGATGTCTCATCGTTTGCCCACGTAGCTTCACTTGCATCGCTTCGGGATCAGGATTCCAAGCAGCCGTTCTTTCCACATCCAGCAACCATTCTTCTTTCGGCCGAAGCTTGGGCCGTGGGAGGTCACAGACACCCAGTAGGCTCCTGTTTCCCTATAGGACTCCCGCCATCTTCTCAGAAGGTGGTTACATCCCCCAAGCCCACCACAACCATCTTCTCAGGAGGTAGGCCAGGAGCCCTAGGGAAACATCATAACAATCACACCAGTAATCACACCATGTGGTATGTGCCCTCAGAAAAATCCGTGCCAGGAACGTATGGTGGCACAAAAGGTGATGGATGAAGATCAGGTGGCACGTGTTTTCTGAGATGATGGCCACCTCTATAGGCCCGGCCTCTGTCGAAGGCGGAGGGGAGGCGACTTCGACTTCGAGACACCGGCATCAAATCGGATCCCTTCAGGTAGGTTTGGATGATGTTTAAGCCCTAGGGATCCAGTCGTACCTTCTCAGGTACGGCACGACTGGACCCTGGCACCCACCCCAGTCCCACCTTCTGAGAAGGTAACTTGGATCCCTAGGGAAGTTAGACTCATACTCTCCCAAATTTGCCAGATTTGGGGGGGGGGTTGTCAGGGTGACCAGCAACTTGGAAGATGCTAACCGACCAAGCAGACAGGTGAGAAAACCATGTGACTGGCGTAATATTTTTGGTTCGCAACTTCAGCGTCACGCCGTGCTGTCTTGCTGTCTTCGGAACTGTTCAGGTTAGGACCGGCCAAGTGCCCGGAAAAGGCGGGTCCAGTGCTCAAGGAGAATCGACTGAACAAGGGGTGAGTCAGGTAGAGTCGAGTTAGAGCCGTGGTTGAGACTTGAAGAGGTTGATCTTGGGAATACTGTATCTTTGTGGTGTTCTCCTCCCAACGTCTCTTGGCCTGCCACCTGTGGCGCATTGGGATCACCACCATTCATCACCATTCATCCCTCCTCCATGCTGTGCATTGGGGTCATTCGGTCCTCCGGGGGAACAGCGCTTTGAGGCGGAGTTTCTGTGGATCCGCCGCTGCTTCGACGACAAGACGAAGAAGAAGAAGCAGAACCGGTGCTTGCTGGGTGAACGGAGTCCCCAAAGACTGTGAAGCAGTTGTTTGATGTGGTTGGTCCTGTCTGAAATTCCTTACTTAAGTCCTGCCTTGACTAGTCATCAGACTAAGAACTTTCAGAAAGTCCAACCTGGTCCACAGTTTTGGCACCAGAGCTGCTCCTGCCTCCCTATGTTTCAAGTCCTTTTTCTTCCTTTCTCCAGGCTGATGACCACCGCGCAGAAAAGCCATGATCCACTGTGGTGTGCATCGATGCGAGTTCGCGTGCGCCTCGCGCCGTGGTGTGCGGTCGCATCGATGTAGCGGCGCGGCGCGCGCCGAGCCAGTGGCCGTGAGAGATGGAGAAAAAGTGTGGTCGAATGGTGTGACCTGTTTTTGCTAAGCCGAAGCTGTTTTTGCGAGAGATGGTGATTTGTTAGTTTCCTTTGTGGGTCATAGTTTTTATTTTTGCCGGGAACTTAAGAAATTTTGAGCAATTCCAAGCAGAGAGCAGATTGGCTTCTTGCTCTGAGGGATGGCTTCGGTCAAGGAGTTCCACTCATCAAGCTATAATACTTTATGAGACACCGCGCCGCAGAGTTCACACGAATTTGCCATGGCTTCCGTAAACGGCGGGCTGATGGGAAAGGAAGCCCAGCTTTCTGATGTTGAGCGAGGTTGAACACGTGCCTAATTATCACCACATCAATGGAGAGTTTTGGAGATGTTGAGCGGTGTCCAAGACTCAATCTCCTTGGAGTGCGCAATTCCTGGTCAACACTAGCAGTCACTAGCATAGCATCCTTAATCATCCTTACCAATCCTCGAAGTCCCATGCCATGGCAGCACGCTGTCCCTGTGCTGCTGGGGCTATTTTTACCCACGCTTGGCGAAGCGAGCAGCTCCAATGCAGATACTTCGGGAATGGCCTTCACTGCCGGAAGATGGAGAGAGGGGCAGCCTGCGTATGCTTTCGGCGGTTATCATCCAATTCAATGAGTGAGGGCTAAAGGTGCTAAGATGTTCCAAATCTCTTTGCTTCAAGCAATTTCAACTCCAGGCCCGTTCTTGCACTGATTCTTGGATCTTCGGCCTGAAGAAGCCTCCTAGAAGCCACAACCAGCTCCATGCACCCAACCATAGGAGTCGGGTCTGTTGGCTCCACCGGAACTCTGGCCACCTCTTCAGATCAGTGGACCATTTGAAGGTCACCTCTTTTTGAGGATAGTGGCGCACCAGTTGGTGCACTCCACGAAAAACACAGAACAGGTTGCAATCTTCGCTTCACCTTTGCCACAAATCTCTGGCTGGCTCGGGAGGTCACCTTTTTCGCCATAAGTGTTTTGCTCGAGAAATCGGTGGAGTGTTCCGCCGCGACTTCAACGGTCTGCTCAAGGTGGACCGCTGAGATGTGTGTGTTTCAAGCGCCATTTTTGCCGAGGAGATGGTGAAGAGGTGGCGCATTTGAGCTGGGATGAACTGCAGCAGGTCCCTGAGGACAGCGGCCAGATGTGTTTTGTCAACGTTCTTTTGTGTTGTCTTGGCCTAAAAAAGGCGTGGAATCATTCAAGAATTAACTAAATGAATTGTTGGCTGAAGGTTCCGTTCTTTTCCCTATCCACCCTATCCGTCATTGCGTTTGAAACTCACCCAAATTCCAATGGTCTCATGACCTCCGCATGCGCGGCCTGGCTATGACGACCCATCAAACCCCCAAACCCGGTCGGGCGTGACGACACATCCGCTAGGACCCGTGGCTGGCCAACACCCGGCGGCAGATCTTCGAGCATTGGCCCAAGATCACCATGACCTCCGAGGCGGCCCCAACACCTCCCAACCAACGCGATCGGACGGGACGAGGTATCCAGTGACCTCAAGGTTCGGACGCGGAACACCTGGGGTACCCAACTGCGATAGCCGAACGTTCGGGGTCTGAGATGTTCTAAGCCACCTCTGCTGGTGAACACCTGTTCTGGGCGCATGGGAGACGCTGGACGCCACGCCACGCCGTCTCGGATACAGCGAGTGACCGGTGACCGAGTGGTTCCGGCGACCGGTTCTGTCAGCGAGAGAGCAAGCTGCATGGGGAGGGGACCCCACGCATTGATGTGTGGGTGAGGATGACTATAGATGCACAGCTATCCCCTAGAGTTGGATGTGACCACTGGGGTGTCAGCTTCTCGGGTCAAGTGAATGAATTTAGCGTTCAGTTTAGCTGATCTGATCCGTGAAGCCCGATACTGGTCCACTCCGGGGACTGCGTCGTGTCCTTGGGGCTTGGGTGCATTCCTGATTCTCCTTGCCTTCCTCATTGGCATTTGCTGCGGGGGCTGTGCTGTAGGCTGCATCCTCTCGAGGGGCTGTCAGCGGCTTGGTTTCTTGGTGGCGCGGCTTGGAGCTGCATATCTGGGGCCCGTTCCTCCCTCTGTGCCTCCCTCTGTGCAACAGAGGCTTGCTGAATACCGTCGGGACCTTTGACGAAAACACTGTGGTGCGAGGAGTGGGGTCAAACCTCCATCGACCTGAGGTAGCTATCCAGGCCCGAGTGTCATCGACGCCTTGCAGGAACTCCCCTTAGCCTCTTTCGTTTCCCAACTGCCTCTAAGGTTTTTGGGCTGCTCATTGGCACCAACGTTCGGACTTCGATAGGACCTGTGTGTGCTAAGCCTTTCTCACTCGGACAGAGGGAGACGCTTGATGACCTCTAGCTCTTCAGGGCTCAAAGGGCCTCCCTTGACCTGGGAGGAGGTCGTTGGCTTTGTTCGTGGAGTCGACGAGAGGTCAGTGCTCAGTCTCACATCAATATGGATCCCTTTAGAGGCCGAAGATCCCAAGAGTGCTGGTTCAGTCGCAGTAGGTGCATGTTTTCCCATTTTGGTTCGTTCGCATGGCCTTATGCTTTTGATCCCAAAGAGCGACGAGATTCAGACTGCCATTTTGCATGCCAGTTCAGAGAGTCAGGTGGAACCTGTTTTCTGGGACAGCGAGGTGACTGTAGTGTCTTCGCGCAGCAAAGTTTTGGGCCTGGCCGAATGTCAACTAGTAGATTTAGGATGGGAAGCCATCAGCAGTTTCTTCAAGTCCACCGTGCTCAGAGGAGCGGCTGCGCGAAATACTCGTGTGGTCCATTTCCAGGTTGGAGACCAGTCAGGTCGTCCATCCGCCTCTTCAGCCTTGCGACTAGCAGAAACCTGGTTGGAAGAGGGGGCTGGTTTGGACGCCGAGGTGACTGCCGACTATCACACAGGAGTGGAGTACGAGGAGTCAGATGTGCCTTCCCCGTCTCTTGCTGCAAATGGGGATCAGGGCGAGGTTGCCCAGCTGAAAGAGCGCATGCGCGCTTTGGAAGCAGAGTTGGCTCGTGCCCGCCAGCCAGTCATTCCGCCGGGACCTTCCACCGTCCCCTTGCTGCCAGGAGCCAAGCATGGAGCAGAACAACGCTTGTTTGGAACCCAGCCTGCCTCATCAGGACTCAATTCCGAGGAATTGATGAAGTTGCAACAGTTGGCCGGCACTCCGCCGGGTCGTTTAGGAGCAGCAGTTCAGCGTCAATCCTTAAGGCAGCAACAGATGTATCCAATGCTAGAGGGTCTCCATGCAGAGGCCGAGAAGGGTGTCATCGAAGATCCAGCATTGCCAGGACCGGAGTGGGACTTGGAACCGGAGTTGGTTGCAGACCCCATTCAACGGATGCTGTTGCTTCAGATGAAGCAGAACTCTGTTTTGATGCAACGCATGATGGCGCCCAAAGATCCAATGTCTACCCTGCTAAGCGGAGGGGGCAGCGAGTCCGGAAACAACTCCGGAAGTGCCAGAGGGTGCATGGCCAGAGACATGTACCTGAGGACAGTTCAGGATCTTCCCAAGGTCGGAGAAGTCGCTCGGTTGAATGCCATGCAGGAATTGGGCATCTCGATGGACAAGGAAGACAAGGACCTGATGCATCTCTACATAGAGCGGCGAGTCCCCTTGGCCGAAAACAAGATGTTAGCCCATTTTGCCGTTCTCGCAGCAGAAGGGTGGTCGATAGCTCATGTTGCCCAGGATCCCATCATGAAAGGGTTCATTGCCAGGATGCTGTTTTTCATAGAGCAGAGTGCCTTGGACAACTCCAGACTGGAGTTGGGGTGGCTGATGTCAGGGTTCCCAGAACCAAACACTCATCTGCACTTCTCGGTAAAGAGGACCTCGACTACATCGAAGGCAGAATTCAGACTCTTGGAAAACCAAAAGGCAAGCAGACCAGTGCCGGCTCGGAACTCGAAGACGGGGCAAAACCCAAACCGAAACCAAAGGGCAAGAAGGGCAAGAAGGGATCCGGGAAGGATGGGGACAGTGCAGACGCAGCTGCCAGTTGAGGGTTTGCGCGCCCGGAGAGCCTCAGTCTTTGAGTGAATGTATGAGCCAGCCGGCTGCTTTGGGACATTGCAGTGCCTTGGATCGTACTGAGGTTTCATTCGTAAGACATGGTAAAACCGATAAACGTGTAAACAGTCTTGATTACCATTGTGCCAGCTGCATCCCGCACCGTGCCGGTAGCGATTTTCCCGCGCTGGGGCCAGTAGCAGCGCCAGTTGAATTTCTTCTGCCTGTAAGCCTGCCTGCCGCTCCGCCGCGAGCATGCTTATCCCATCAGCCTAATCATGTTTCAGGTCTGGCAGGCTTGGGTGAACATGAAGTCATTTCTACCACAATAGGTGAGTGTGAAACCTCTACAAACACCTACAGCTCTACAGACCTGCGTGCAACACAGCGGGCAAAGCAAGACAGATTCATACTGCCTAAGGTTAACAAATCTAGTTCTTCCCCGAACAAGCCCCTTGCTAGCAGTAGCCAGACGCCTGCCGCGTCGAGTTCGGTTGAGTTTTTTGATCCATATAATTTGATGCAAGATTTTAATAGGGACTTCCTTAGCTCACGGACTGCGCTCAGCCAGTTTTGTAGGAAGAGCCTTGTTTTGCAATCCGTCTCCAATGTGCAGTCCTCTGCAAAGAGGACGTTGTGGCCTGTCCCTCTGCCCAGGTGGAGTTGGACGGCGTGCAAACACCTTGGACCCAGGAGACGCAAGCGGAAGCGTCAGCTGCAAACACGACACAGAGCTGTGCAGTTGGTGATAGCTTGTTTGAACTGGGAGACCTTGGGCCATGTGAGTGAGCCGCCGCCTGAGGCTTGCTTAGGACACCCCATTTCCAATGTTCAACATTTGATTATTGAACATATTGAAAGCTTAGTGGAGCATCATCTGTCTGCCGATGCCTTCACTGGGGATGATTTGGGTCGTTTCCAAGAAAAGTACCAAGGTGTAATTAAGCTTTTGCAGGAACTACCGTCATGTCGATTGGCGGGTGAGGACCTCGAGCAGAGTTTAATACAACTGCATGCCGAACTGGACCCCTATTCCAGCCATTTTGGTAAAAGAGGTCCTTACAAAGAAAATGAGTCGCCCAAATCAGACCACCAATGTCCTGTCGACCGCTCGGAGCCGTTACCTATGTCAGGGGCTCGACCTGTCGTTTCATCAAGGATCAAGTGGCAGTTCCCACCAAGTTTCGAAGCTAGTGCTTTTTTGGATGATCCAGTTGTAAAAGCTGCTTTTAATGATCCGGAAGTCATGCGTAAGCCTGAGCAGTTTTGGGAATCCTCTAGGCCTGCAAAGATAAACTGTTCTAGGTCTGAGCTGCTGGATCTTGCACAGAGATGGGACGACTTTGGAGCGTTGAGACTTATGCCTGCAGACCAAAAGCAGTGGGACGAAGCTGTAGGGATGTTTGCTGTAGGTAAGGATTCGCAATTCGATCGCCTCATTATTAACCCTCAGAACCTCAATGGTAGAATGTGGACTGTTAGCGAGTCAACCAAGACCCTCGCCCCTGGTTGTATGCTAGGCCTCTTACATTTGGAACCTTGGGAAGCTTTTCGGTTTTCCGCTGATGATCTTTCGGACTTCTACTACACCTTTCGGGTGAGTGAAAATAGGGCTAGGAGAAACGCCTTTCGCATGAAGTTTGAACCTCATGAACTTGAGCACCTGAAATGCTTCAAGGAGGAGCATGCCAAGCACTCTCATTTGTTGCTTTGTCTTTCAACTCTTGCTATGGGTGACAACCTTGCAGTTGAAATTGCGCAACAAGCGCATGGCAATGTCCTTAAGTTCTTGTGTGGTTCCATGAAAGATGAGGAAACCCTTAAGTATAGGCACCCGGTCCCTAGAGGTAGTTTTATCGAGCTCTTGGCTATTGATGATCATGTTGGCCTTCAGAGATTACCGATAAAAGACATCCCAGAGGAGCCTCCACTTCGAGACACCGAGATTTTCCAGTTAGCTTCAAAGGCTTATAGATCCGTTGGTCTTGCGCAGCAGAGTAAGAAACAAAAACGAAACTGCACTCAAGGGATCATTCTAGGAGCTGACTTTGATGGGTTAAAGGGTCGAGTGATGGCACCCCGAAGCCGCGTGCTGTTGTTGTCTGCCATTTCACTTGCCATAGTTTCCAAACGCACTTGTACACGAAGGCTGTTAAATTTAGTGGTTGGGTGCTGGATTCATGTTCTCCTTTTCAGACGTGTTCTGTTTTCAATCATAGACTCGCTTTTCACTGATGGTATGGAGAAGAAGCTTGACCAGGTGTTTTGTTTGAAAAGACAGTCTCTGAATGAGCTTCAAGTTCTGGCCGTATTGGGCCCTACAGCTCAGTGTGATTTGAGAGTTGGATACTGCAGTGATATCTTTTGCATGGACGCAAGTCCTACTGGAGGGGCTGTTGTTCGCGCCGAAGTTGGGGCTGCAGTGACTCAAGAAGTATGGCGTCACACAGAGCAGAAAGGTTTCCACACACGTTTGCAGAGTCCTGTGTCCCAAATCCTTTCAGAACATGGTATCGAGCCCGATTCCATGCACATGTTTCAAGATCATTTGAAGAGTAATGGACCCCAAGTGGAAGTTCCCCTCAGCCTCAGAGAAGGTTTCGTTTTCGATTGTATTGAGCTTTTTCGGGGAGCCGGAAATTGGTCTCTCGCTCATGAGCGCAATGGATTGCGCGTGCATGATGGGATTGATGTTGATGGGCGCTGTCTTAGGGTCAGCGACATCACCTGCGATGCGGTCTTCAGAGAGCTGGCAGCATTGGCGTGTAGAGGTGTCGTCAGAGACTGGCACGCTGGGGTGCCTTGCCCGTCTTTCGGCACTTTGAGACGGCCCCGAGTAAGGTCTAAGGAAATCCCGTTCGGCTTTGATCCCTCAGACCCCTACACAGCCTATCACAATAAGATAGCTCAGCGGGTGGGCATATTACTGATTTTGGCACTGAAGTATGGTTCCTTTGTCAGTATTGAGCAGCCTCGAAACAGCTGCTTGTTTTTGCTGAACGTGTTTCAAACCTTGATTCGTTTGGGCTGCGTAATCACTCATTTCGCATTTTGCTGTTTTGGTAGTGGATTTCACAAGCCTTCCAAGTGGCTTCACAACAAGCCATGGCTAGTGCCATTGCAGAGCTCCTGTTCGTGTCCCTATAAAGGAAATCACTTTGTAGTCGAAGGTACTTTCACAGAGGCGAGCATCAAGGATTTCAACGAAAGGTGTAGACCAGGTATTGAATCTGTGTATGAAACCATGCCGCAACCCGGAGAACGGGTTTCTGACTTCTCAGCTGTCTATCCTGTCAGGCTGGTGCAAGCCATGGCAGTGGGCAGCAAAGAAGCAGCTCGATCGGGCGTTTCCCCTGTGCCGGCTAGCGCCGTGGCATCCTCTGCACTTGAAGTCGGCCTTACGCTAGATGAGATTTCAGCTGTGCCTTTGCCTGAGCCTCCATACCCGTCGCGTCCCTGGTACGAGGACCCTGAATGGATAGGCGAAATATGTGAGTCTTTGCCATTTCGTGAGGTTTTTAGATTCAATTTTGTGAAACCCGGCCATATCAATGTAAACGAGACACGCACTTATAAGTCCTGGATTAAACACATGGCCAAATCTTCGAGAGATTCCCGATTTGTTGGATTGCTTGATTCCAGAGTGACTTTGGGGGCCAGTGCCAAGGGCCGCTCTAGTTCATTTTCAATTAGCAGGGTTCTGCAAGGTAGCATTGCGTATATCATTGGAGGTAATCTGTACCCGGGTGGTTTGCATTGCTATTCAGCTTCCAACAAAGCTGACGGCCCCTCCAGAGGCCGCCCTTTGGCCCCCCCGACGAAGGACAAGCCGGCCTGGCTTGCTCAACTGGCAGATGGAGACACTAGAGCGTTCGACATAGTAGTGAATTCTTCCAGGGTGGCCCGTGTTCCAGGAAGGTGGATCCGTTTTATTTTGTTAATCCTAGCGGGTGACATAGAATTGAATCCAGGGCCTTCGGGTCCACGCGCAAAGCCACGAGTTTTGCATCCTCGAGGGGCTTTGGATTTGACAGTGGGTTTTGCTCCTGAGACAGCCTCTCGCATGCGGCAGTGCGTGCAAGCTTTTGCTGAATGGGTGAAAGATACTTGCGGATTAGATTTCGATAGACTAGTGCAAGACCCTTTGGCTGTTGGATGGGCTCTGAGGGCCTACGGTGTGCAACTCTTTGAAAGGGGCTTACCTAGGTACTTATTCGTTTATGCAATTACAGGGGTGGCCGAGCAATTTCCTCAGTGCAAATCGTCTTTGACCTTAGCCTGGCAAATCGACCGAAAGTGGCAGATCCATGAACCAGGTCAGTGCAGGGCTGTCCTTCCAGGGATAGCTATTCGAGCTGCAGTCACAGTTGCAACATTTTGGGGCTGGCATATTTGGGTGGGCATCGTACTGCTGGGTTTTGCAGCAATGCTTCATCCGAGCGAGATGATCGCCCTCACAAGAAAAGATCTTGTTTTTCCCAAAGATGTTTGCTTTGATATGACCTGCCTCTATATTCATCTGCAGAATCCAAAGACAGCTAGATTTGCTAGACGTCAGCACGGCCGAATAGATGATGCTCAGATTATCCATTTGGCAGAGCAGATCTTTGGCGACTTCCCTTTGCACTGCCGATTGTACAATGGTTCCATCAGCCTTTTCAGAAAACAGTGGGACGCCGTCATGGCCCACCTAGGTATACCCCACCGACAAGCTCAGCGCGGAGCAACTCCGGGCTCGCTGCGCGGCAGCGGGGCGACTTTTCTCTATGGCCGCACCGAAGATGTTCCTTGGATTGCATGGAGGGGCCGATGGGCTCGAGTGAAAACCCTCGAGTTTTATCTTCAAGAGGTTAGCGCCCAGCTTCTTTTGCACGAGCTGCCTGAGAGAAACCGCGTGCTAGTGCACACACTTGGTGATGCTGCGTGGCCGATCCTATGCGAGCGCTGGCATCTAACCGAGCGCTACCCTGAATTTTACGGAGCTTGCAGCGCAGAAACTGAGAAGCGGAAGTGAGAAGCTGGCCTGTTTAGAGTGGTGACATCACCTGTGCATAGCACATTTCTGGCAGTGCTGTCTTAGATAGCTGAGCAATGCTAGCATTGGCCAAGTTGTGCATAGGATCGGGCAGCTTGGTCGAAAGGAGACGAAAAGGGATGACTATAATATAGATAACTGCATAAGAATGGACTTTGAGACCACTATCCTTGGTAATTATCAAGTCATGGATGTGTTGGAACATGTTTTTGCCTTGTCCGTTGGCATTTAGGTGTTGCTGAAGGTGAATGTGAATGTCACTGTCACTATTTCCTGCATAAAGCACCACCACCACCAGCAGTAGCAGCAACAACAACAACATATGTAAGCAGTTGCTTCCTCCCAAGGCACGGCTGGAGAGCACAAAGCATGTGCCTCTCCACCAAGGCACGGCATGCCACACCCCACGATGTGGGCTCCATATGCCAAACATCATGTTCAAGAAAACACCCCAGAAGTGGAAGACACCCATCCAACATGTTCAGGAAAAATCAACATCACCAGGATCGATGTGTCCCGAAGAGTTACGCCCAAGAACGATCTGGAACGACGTGACTCGGACCCTACACGCTTTGCAGGGCGTTTTTCGAGCTCAATGCATTAATCCCTAGGGCTCCCTTCGCCCGCCCCCTCCTGAGGTGAAGGGACTGGGTGGATGGTCGACTGGGGGGTCGAAGACCACCCGTCACCGAGTCCTGGGGCGGGCCAGGAGCCCAAACGGGATGAATCAACATTCAAGAACACATGCCACTTCAGTGGAACCCAAAACCGGACTCACGTCGGCTTCGAGCGCTCACGTCTGTTCGCTCAGCGGCCCGAAAGAGCGGCGTCCCGAAAGCGCCGTAGAAGGCGCGGATGAGAACCACCACCCTGTTGTTAACCTGGATTTCACAGCAACGCATTGCGGGTGATGTGGCAGAGGCTGGAGCATCTTGGACGAGAAGGGTGTGTTGCAACCAGGCGGTGTTCCAGGACCCGAAGATGGTGGAAGAAAGACATAGGGTTCCACTTGTGTGGGGACTATCCACCGATTTCCACAGCTATTTGCAGCTGGGCGACTGTTCTGCAGCTGGGCGATGTGTTCGATCAGTCGTGCAGCAGGCGGCACCCGACCTGTTCGATGTGCCCCTGAGATGTTGCTGTGTTCAGCGAAATCATCACAGGGTACGTGGATAGCACCACCTGTATTCGGGTGTCATGCAAGATTGGGGAATGCCATCCACAAAAATATGATGTCAGAGTTTGAGCCCTAGGGATTTCAGAGAGTGCAAGTTCTGTCAGGACGTTGGATCCAATGAGCGGTTAACCGGTCAACCGAAGCAGAAGCGGTCGACGCTTTGCCCGGTGACTCATGTGGTTTTGTAGCTGATCCCTCGAGAGTTGACGTCGAACTGCGATACACATTAGTTTCACTCAGGTGATCCATAATCAATACTTTGGGTTTGTCCGAACTGACCTGTAACAGGACCTGTAAACAAGAACATCACTACTCTTGGACAAGGCCTCTACTAACCCATCATCATCCTTTGTTACAGGTAAAAAGGATAGACCCAATCAATATCACTGGTTTCTGATGTGTCCCCCTGCACTTGTTCCATATGATCTCTTCAGATGCCTACCCAGGATTGGATCACCTGCAGGTCACCTGTTGGGGAGTATGGCTTTCTGAAACTCAATATCCAACCTGTGGAACAGTTCCATCGATGCCGAACAGATGTGTTTGTCCCTCCGAGGTGTGGAGAGGAGGCCACGCATTGTTCATGAGCCTCGTGAGCGACATGCGCGAGCTCAATTCCGTGATGGGTGTGTTGGAAACGGCGATTGGAGATCGTGGTCTGGTTGGAACGCTCAAGATTCTGACCGGAGGTGAAGGGATCTTTGGAAGAGTCGTCCTTGATTGAAAGGTTTATGATTCGTTAATGATGGGGTTCCCCCTCACAAAGCGGGGGAGGGCCAAGAGCCCTTTGAGAGGGCGTTTGCATGCGAGAGCGATTTAGAGAGCCGCGTGTCTTTTTCGTGGATGTGGAGGTCACCTGTCATCATACCAGCCTCTTTGAACCTGATAAGAGCCTCCATGTGAGGAGCGGTGTGGTTCAAGAAACACCTCATCGCCTCAGGTGCGAGTAAAGAGCGATGGAGCGGGAGGTGTTCCTTCCTTGGAATTCCTTATAGACAAACATGAAGGCAAAAACCATGCCGCGGCGTAAGTGACACACTAACAGTTGGTGAACCCACAGGCCTAAGGCAGCAAACTCTGCACAGTATCTCCCTGACGACAATTGGTGACACTACTGAAAGGATGACGTCCTTTTTATATATCTTTATATTATAGTGATGCCCAAATAATAGATGGAACATGATAGAACCGGTTTCCAATACGATGCATTTGTATCATTTGTAGTGAGAAAAAACACATGTCTATCTATTTGGGTGCGCTTTTAGAACTTATTGAGTTGCTCATGTCTAATACCCAGACACTCCATGTATGCCATATTTGCCGATCAGTTGGGGTGGTTTCAGGGGTCAATGTAGACATATATGGCAGTCCCATGGAGTGTCTGGGATATATCATCCTTTCGCATGAACCTCTGCGGATGAGGAAGTTCGCGTCCGACTACCTGCAACGGATCTCTAGGCGGCCTCGGCGCGCGACTGGGCGGAGAGCAGGAGAGCAGGAGAACGGGCGGACAGGCGAAGAAAAGGAGACAAGAGATGAATATGGTAGACTCTTGATCCATAAACCTTCCCATTTGACTTGGAAATCCTCTTCATGTGGGGGATTTATGAATCAAGAGTCTACATTAGGATGGAATAGGTCCACCTGTCGGTGACAGGAAAAGCTCTGGACCAAGTACTGCCCAGACGCTCTTTTCAGAGTCCGACCGGTCTCTCAAACGCCCTCCATATAAAATCATATGAATACCCAGACACTCCATGTATGCCATATATGCCTACATTGATCCCCCAAACCACCCCAACTGATCGGCATATATGGCATACATGGAGGAGTGTCTGGGATATATGGGACCGATCCCTCCATAGGATTTGGGTCCAGCGCCCGTGCCCAAGCTCCAAGCACCCCAGAAGGTACCAAAGAACCTCAACACGAAGGTCAGTGGAGCCGGGTCATGAAGTGGTATGAGGTTGATTGGCGATGAGGTGGGGGCATTCACTTTGCTTGAGAGAGGCTGCTTTATCCAATGATCTTCAGACATGATGGCCTGGAAGTGGCAGGGTATCTCAGGGTTGCTCCAGTGCCAGTGGAGCTCCGCAGACACGACGCTGGGGAGTTGCTTTTTCGGCTTTGCTACTGTTATCCTGGCTCGTTTCCTTTGCTTCTGAAGGCATGCCAGGCAAGCAAGTTGGGTTTAATTTAAGATGGTCTAGGATGTCTAAGTTCAAGATTTTGATATTTAGGTCTACAACTGGTTTGCAATCCAAATTCTAAAGATTTCTAAACCTATAAAAGACAAATCATCCCAAACCCAATCCAAACCCTTCTTCCAAGCATGCATTTTTGCTGAAGCGCATCCAGGTTTGGCTGCTGGACAGCTTTGAGGGCTTTGGCCATAAAAACGAAGGCATCGACGAGGCTCCCCTGCGACGGGCTCGAGCACGCCGACGGCGCTCCAAACGTTTCTAGTTTGGTTTGAGGTGGCTGTAGGCTATAGCCTATGCTGGGTGCTAGCACTATAGCATTTCTATGATCTTCTATGACTCAACCTCTCAGCTGCCTTTGGATGCAGCGCTTCCTGCCCTTCCTGCAGTCGTTTCCTCCTTGGACTTGTTTCCTGTGGATTCCGTCAGTTCAATCAAAGAGCGCAGGTCTTCAACCGTGTGAACAACAGCGCTGAGGGCTGGTACTCTGTGATCTCCTTGTTTCGCGGTTTGCAGGTGCGAGGTTTCGCTCAAAAAAGAGTACGTGAATCATGTGAACATTGGAGCAGCCCTTCGTGTATCGCTTTGACGGTGCCCCAAACGGGTTGCAACATACGGTGTGAAGTTCCGGTCCTCTTCAATGCCAATGCGTAAACATAACCCAGACACGACCTGTTTGGGACTGCCAGTCCGGACTGCCGAGACTTCCGGCCAGGGGTGGTGCCAGGGGGGTTCAATGTAGGCATATATGGCAGTCCCATGGAGTGTTTGGGTTATGTTTCCTGGTCATTTTTCATGTCAGACCATTAAGGGTACAGACCACGGCCTGAAGTGATGATACATTCGATGATGTTCGATGCCTTTGAGAAGATTTTTTCGGCGTGCTTGTATTTGTCGCACCCATTCTTCATTTTGGATGCCACACTCTAATTTATAAAGAACACATCACATCAAAGTGGACGATGGCCATTGGGAAGACCAATTTCCTCTAGAAGCAGGCGGCGAACAGCGGGTAGTCGCCATCCCTCCAAAGACCGCCTGATGGATTATAATTACACTATTTTTTTGGGGGGGGGTGATGTGTTCGACACTTTGATGTAGCTCTTATGCTCCAACTCCCTCCTGAGGTTCGGTGGGGCTGGGTGGGTGCCAGGGGGGGGTCGTATACCGAACGTTGTGAGCCTTAGGGTACCAGGACGGTCCAGTCGTAGCAAACCTGAAAACGGGGCACTGGTGGAGTCTGTGCAGGTCTTAGACTCACGCGTGGTCTTCGTGCGCGGCTTCTACGAGGACCGCCACTCCCCATCTCCGTCTCCAGCCGCGTCTCCAGCGCTGGAGCTCAACAGTCCGAAGGGAGACTGCCTTCGTGTTGCCTTCAAAATTGAATAGGCGTGCGAACATATGCGAACTATTAAGTCAATGCACTGCTTGGCGGTAGACTTCTGAAATGTCAACTCCCCGATATGAAGAGGTCTTACGCCTCCACGTTTTGTGGATGTTTCCCCTAGGGCTCCAACCATATCCTCAGAAGGTGGTTAGAGTTAGACCCCCCCAAAACCCACCCCAACCACCGAACCTCAGGAGGGGGCGGCCAGGAGCCCTAGGCCCTAGGGTTTATTCATCATCAAGGGTCTACACCTGATATGCCCACTTCATCCGCGGCATCTATTTCCTCGCAGGAGTCCCTTTGGAAGGTTCCACCCTTTGTCCGCCTGGCCTTGCTCCGCGTAGACTGCGCTCCTGGGGCACGGAACACAGCGGCGTTTCGCCGGGCGCGAGGGACGCTCCCTGGAATCATCATCCCCGAAAAATCCCGTCGGAGCTCCGAGAACGAAGGTCCTTGGACGACGGGTTCCAGCATCGAAACCTAGGTATGACTGGAGCCCCAGGGCATGGAGTTCATTGTTCATCACCTGTTTAATAGTCTTAATATTCGTGGGCCATGCCATCCACGTAGCCATGGTTCTTCCAGGAGAGTGTATATGTCCTTTGTGTTTGGGAGGGTTGGTTGACATCATGTGACATAGAGACATAGGCATGTCGAAGATGTTCCCTTCCACTTAAGGCACTTGAGGTCATGGGCTGGTTTGGAGACGTTTGGAGGGATTTAGTCTCAACAAAAGGTGTGAGCTTGTTCTTGTGTGTAAACAGGACCATAATGGTTCTATTTGCAAATCTCCTGGGACTTGGGCAAATTTATCTATTGATAACCTGCTGAAGCTCACTGTAGATTAGACCTATAATAGCAAGGTTAGACCTCACAGGTGGCCACCTTTTTGTTGGCAATGAAGATGTTGACCGGCGTTGACCGGCCGAAGAACAGACCTCTACTACACCCCAAGACACTTATAAGACTTAATTAAGAGGTCCGTAAAAAAAGGCCAACATTCCCGTGTTGGTCCGTATTTGTTCCATGGTTGAAATGTAGATAAATTTGGAACATTTGTGGACGTTGATGTTGATATTTGCTGGATGACGCGTTGTTGGCTTTGCAAAGGGTTGATGTGTTCTTTTGGTATACAGGGTCGTTTACAGGCCGCCCATGCAACACAGTCCAGCTGCTTTGGTTTGGTAGTTGCACAGTGTAGAACAAGAGGAAGTCGACCACAACTGAGTGGCTGAGGGCTGCTTGGTATCCTAGCGCTAGCATAGGCCTAATGATAGGCTACGGACCCCCTAGGCTAGCGCATATCATGGGCCTATCCCTGGGCTAGCCCCCAAGACACCTGTGCTGATTTCTGACCTTTTTTGGTTGAAAGCTTTAGAGGCCACAGATGGCCACAGGCCACAGATGGCCACAGTCCCACATCAATCAATCAGATCAATTCAAAAAGCCGCTCCTTGGATGCCGCATGGTGCCGCTTTTGCTGAGGATATGTACTCGAGCATTGCCCAAGTATCTTGGAAGATGGATATTTGCATGGGTCCATATTATCGCTCAAGGGTGAGCTTTGTCCATGTGATGGTATTGATCCGCAAGACTGAGTGAATTGAGAGCGACACATGTTTGACCTTTCTTTACCCTGGTCGCGTTTCCTACCAGCCTTAGGTCCTGTGCTATCTCTACGAGTTTTGGCGGCAGTTATGTTCCGCCACCAAGTGCGTGCCCATGCAGTACTATATGATAAGTTCATCATAACAACATGCTTGTGGCCGTGCATGCATCACCAAGCGGTTACGCCGGAAACTCACGCCTTCAAACATTTCAAAGAACGACATGCACCACCTCAATCTGGGGGTCTGATCAATCTGATTGGTGGGCATTCCGCAGGGTCTGCATGTCCAACTAAGGACTTGATCTCCGTAGGAGCGGATGCGGTGTGTGGGGGCGATGCGAGGAGGCTTGAGGCGGATGCCACCCCAAACATACAACAACAGCCACAACGACGACGACGACCTTGTTGGAGGTTGTGACTCCTTATTGCACAGTTCCCTTTTGCTCTCAATCCCAACTGGTGTGGCCAACCGGAACGGCCTTGATCCACCGGAGCTTCCAAGACTGACTCGGCGCATGACGGTCTTCGTTCCGACAGGAGGCTTCGTGATCATTGACGACTGGGGCACCTGGCCGTCGGCGCAGTTGGCCGTGATTGACTTCTTGGAACAGGGCCTGGCAACTCGACGCAGAAGGATCTCTCTTGGGTTTGTCCCACTACCCAGACTCGACCTGTTTGGGACTGCCAGTCCGGACTGCCAAGAAACGGCCAGGGGTGGTGCCAGGGGTTCAATGGGTCGGCATATGTGGCAGTCCCATGGAGTGTATGGGCTAATTATGTAACTAGAGCCGTCGCGATCAAGAATATATAATTTGTTAAGCGAAACCGTCCTCATCCGCTGAAGCCTGGTCATGGTATATACCCCAAGATCTCTCTCTCCAGGGGCTAAGAGGACTGGTCCAGAGCTGTTGCTGGTAAGGACAAGGACGGCATCAGTTTGAGAGACTGGTCTGGCCAAATGCAAGTGCGAGTATCTAATCTGTTAGAAGTTACAGTAGAAGGCTTCAGGGGTTGGTTGTTCAAATGAGATCCTATGGGCATAAACAACCGAGATCGAGAAGGATTTCAGCATATAGCACCCACTCCATGTCCTTTGAGGTGCTTGACCTGGGTTCAAACGCGGCAGTAGTTATGCATGCATATATATTCCTCCCAAGGCCCAAGACGTCCGCGTGAACATCCGCAAGACCGGTGCCGATGCCATGCTCGAGGCCGGCCGGGTCGCTGCTATCGTCCGAGTCGATCCGAGAAAGCCGTACCAGGAATCCTGTGGAGAGATCCGGACCCGAAGCAATCCGGTTTTGAGGGACTACTCCAGACGCTGTGAACGGAGCATTTGGTTGGACAATACATGAATGCGATTTCTCCCGGCTGGTAGTTGTTTGTTTCACAAACATATTGGCAGGGGTGGCACTGGACATGTTTCTTTCGGGGAGGTCCTCGATCCAATGAAGCACTTGCATGGTTGGTCATTTGGGCAGAACATCGCCAACAGCTAGAGTGTTCCAAAACATGATCCAGGTGTTACTTGTACGAAAACAACACTTGTTGTACACAGCCCGCTCCGTGAGTGTTCAGTCAGCCCGGACAACCCGTCCGGTCCACCAAACCGATGGGGAAGAAGGTGAGTTCGGTTCAACTCTTCCAAACACTTTCCCTAGAGATCCAGTCGTACCTTCTCAGGTACGGTGATTGGAGACACTCTTATGTAGGTGCCAGGAGAGTCCAGTCGTACCTTCTCAGGTACGGTGATTGGAGACACTCTTATGTAGGTGCCAGGAGGGTCCAGTCGTACCTTCTCAGGAAGGTACCACTGGACCCCTAGGGTTTGGGGACCGATCCCGCCAGAGCATATCTACTGTTCGCCTTTGTTCGCCCACGAATCGCTTGTTTCACCAACCTCTTTCGATTCTCCAAGGAGTTGAGCAGGGAGAATGGACATCTTCTGAAATGATGTTCCACCTCAAGGGCCCTATCAATCAAAAGTGTCCTTCTCCGACATCGACGCCGAACGAGAACCCACGTCACTCAATGACTCAAGGAGGGTCCAGATGGTTTCCAGCTTCTTCAGTTTGTGACCTAACTTGAAGGTTCCTAATGAGTGACCCTGCTCGGAGGCTTAGACCAAACCAACCAGGTTATCACGAAAGCTAGCCTTAGCTAGCTGGAGTTGCTCTTGCTTTAGCAAGTTAAGTGACGGGGTGGACGCACCTCAGAAACCTCAAATAATTAATTAAATCAATCTTATGGACCCCCCCCCCCCCCCCC
>CAXAMN010028250.1:880036-952703 GCA_963970005.1 Durusdinium trenchii | reverse complement strand
ACCACCAAGCAGCTGCAGCACACCAAGCATCTGCAGCGCCCAGCGCAGCAGCGGCAGCAGCAGCAGCAGCACCAGCAGCAGCAGCAGACCACCCAGCGGCGGCAGCAGCAGCAGCAGCATACCCAACGCCGCGGCAGCAGCAGCCGCAGCAGACCACCCAGCGCCAGCAGCAGCAGCAGCAGCAGACGACCCGGCGCCTGCAGAGCACCCAGCGCAGCAGCGCCCAGCGCAGCAGCGGCAGCAGCAGCAGCACCAGCAGCAGACCACCGGAAGCCCGGCTAGCTTTCGTTCACCCCCTCTGGCCTCAAGTTAAGTTCGGTCACTTTGAAGAACCAGGTTCAGAGATTTTTCGCATGTTCAACCTTTGCCTTGTGAAGTGTTTGACCCAGATCACACCACAAATGGGACTGTTGGACTGTTCCGACATTGACCGTACTTCAGCCACTCCAACGCTCGTTCGATGTCAGTCTGTGTCGTGTTCGCCCTAAGGATCAGAATGGGCCCTCCTATAGTCCTAGTTCACAAGGGGTCGAAGCCCTCTAGCGTTAAGGGTGGCGGGCAGGGGCCCCGAAGCAAACCCTTGTTTGGGTGGCAGGGGTGCGGATCCTTCGGGCGGTGAGTTTGGGGTTCAAGCGACATCACCGCTTTGCAGCTTTCTGAACGGCCTTCCATTCCGCCCAAAAACCACCAGGCCCGGCGGCGGGGACCGCGTCCCATGCAAAAGACCTCCAGCGCAGAGAACGTGGGCCACACGGTTTTGGATCAGAGGATGGGGGAGGAGGGTTTAAGAAGGACCTTCCCCTACTAATGCGAGGCCTTTAGTGAGGCCTTTTTGAAGGAACTTGCAGCAAAATGCCAGCAACTTCATTCATATAGGCACGAACAGGGTGACCAATGAACCTTCTTATCCACTTGGGCACAGTGCATGTATCACCTGGCACAGATGCTCACCAGATGGTCAAGAAGCTGTGCAACGTCGGAAGTGTTCTCCAAGGACCGCTGCCCCCTTTTGGAAGCAAGCAAAAAGATGGAAGGTAAAGCTGTAGCATCCCAGCCAACGACAGCAAGCACTGGGCTGGCCGGCTGCAGAATCCCTGGATTCTGCAGCCGGCCCGGGCACCAGCAAGTAGATCAAGTAGCAAATAGGGGACATCATTTTTCTTGTGACAAGTTGCCTTCAGCAGGCGGCCAGTTTGGCGGGAACGCGGCGTGCATGGAACACGATCGAACGTCCGTCAGAGTCGGAAGGACAGAGTGCAGGATGACCTGACATGCCAGTCACTGGAACATGAACCATGATTGATGTCAGCCAGCTCCAGTTCCGAGGTGATGTGTGGTGGCAGAAGAGGATGGAAAGCAAAGTTGCAGACAGCCGCTTCTGCCTGGAGAAGGTTGGAATGAAGGCAGGGCACCGAAGTAAGCGACGGAGTCAGTCCTTGGACTGCAGAATCTGTACCTTTCCTCGATCTCCCGGCTTCCGCCCACGTTCTGAGCGCTACCATATGCCACCAAAAGTCTCAGGATGTGTTTTTGTTTCCAGCAGGTTCTTGCCTTGCCAGAGGGGAAAATCAGGGTTATTAAGTTAAATCAAACGCTGATGGTCCTTCTTCTGCGCATGTGAGAGGTTTCGATACCATGCCATACATGGCCGATACCTGCCGATACATGTTGCTGGATCACCGAGCATTTGGGGGGTTGTGCAAGAAGGCTGGAGCACGATGAACTTGCTGGTAGGTGACCTGTGAGGAAGGAAGCAACACACTTCAGTCAGGTTCAACATGTTCATGAATGCGTTGACGAAAAGATTACAACTAAACACAAGAATCATCAGCACATCATGGGCCAAGTATTCGGAACATGGTCATCCGTTCGGGGCCATGCTACCCACAGACATGGGGCGGGCCCTGCAACCGGCCGATGATTCCGTTTCTATGGCCAGATTTTGCCGGAATGACTCAGGCCAGGGCTGTGGACTCCTTTTGCACTGAAGATTGCTTGCCCTCCTGCTGTCTTTGAGAGCGCGGCAGCCAGCTGCCTCCTCGCTGGCTTCAACCTCGTCACAAGGACGACGATCGGTGGAATTGCTCACAGTTCCAACAGACAGAGGTTGAATGACCCGAACTAGACTATCCCAGTTGGGTACCCCAGGTGACGGGTCCTAGTTCAGGTCACTGGACACCTCTCTGGGTTGATCGGTGGAACTTTTGGCGTCGAGGCGATGTGAAGCGTGGTGAAAGGAGCTGGAATCCCCGCTGGAGAGAAGCTTCCAAGTCCATGAAAGCAGATGCGGATGCCAGAAGGAGGCACTGGGAGGGAGCGATGACAGATTCTTTTTCCCTTATTCTTTTCCCTTAGAATAAGAAGGCGGCCCAAGGAGCTACAAACAATTCCCGAATTACTTGTTGCTGCAACTTACCAGGTGAGATCTTGCGTTGATGAGACTATTATAAACTGATCATGTCGTGTTGCTTAGCTGCTAAGTTGAAGGAAAGGTGGGGGCGACCTTCTTGCAGAGGTCCAACGGGTCACCTCGCGGGAGCTCCGCGAGGGCCTTGATCAAGTTCGGTCATTTTGAACTGGGGATCGCCTCAGTAAAAATACCACCTGGTTCTTCAAAGTGACCTAACTTGATGACCTGGTTGGTTCAGTCACTTAAGCCTCCGAGTAGGGTCACGAAAAGGAACCTTCAAAAGGTCACTTTGAAGAAGCTGGCATACAGACCCATACATTGGCTCGCCTCATTGGATCGTGAAGCAGTCAATTAGCTTTGGATCAAGTTCGGAGGCCTGCTCAAATTTGGTCAGTGACGTGAGGTGGACAAGGCAGACCTGATACACCCCTGGGCCCCTGGACACCCCTGGGCCGCTATTAAGCTCTAAATGCATTGTATCTAAACACTCAATGCTGTTTGCCACTGAGTCACCGACATTTATGTGGCAGCTGCATGCAGATGTTGTCGCCATTCAATGTGACAACATGTTGCTTGCACACCGAAACAACAAATTGATCATAAGGCAAGAATCCCTTGCCAACAATTTACTAGACTTTCTTCCAGTTCCTACCGGCAGAGGTTGAAGAACCCGAACTAGGCTATCCTATAGGTACCCCAGGTTTTCAGGTCACTTAACCTTTGTTCCTAAGACTTCTCCCAGTCTTGGTGATCTTTAGACTCAGCTCCAACCGCCGGTGGCTCCTACCAGCCGCAGGTGGCGACCAGCGGCTCGCACGACACCTCCGGTCTACCCGCATCTTCCGTCGTTTGCCCCGCTCGCCCTCGCAGAGCGCGGCAGACAGATGCGAAAAGAAAGGGAGTTTGGTGCGCGCACGCTGTGATGGGGGGGCTGCTGGTGAAGTAGATACTCAGACTCTGAGGATCCGCGAAGGCAGGTTGGAAGTGGAAGAAAGATCGCTTCTTCGAAGGCGTTCTCTTGACGAACTGGGGGGTCGATGCTGATACAATGGATAGGCGCCTATAGCAAGGACGGAACAGACTCAGTTTGTTGTAACAGTGATTGCCCTGGAGCAGTTTGCAACCTGCATTGTACATCATTGTACTATATATTGTAGTTGATTTCATGTCAGAAACTACTGGAAGCAAGAGCTGCTAATTTCACCCCAAAGTTTGGAAGGGGGTTGCAGGACCTTTGGCCCCAATTCCCAATGGAGTGACGTTTTTACCAATGTTTCTTCTTTGCGAAGGCTTTGGGGGCTGCATGTGGAGGTCGTTGAATACCACCGCACCAAGAAGGTGCTGGCAGGTATGTTTTGGACCTGCATGACCTTCAACAATTGAAGATGCTCAAATAGGCTCCTAAGAGCCGCTTTTTGAGGTTTCCGATGCTGTTAGGGGATTGTGTCACATGCCTTACCCTGACCATGTCACGACCCCGAAAAAAGCCTCACCTGAGACAGCGGGCAATGTCTGGCCGCGGAGATCGCCCTTGAGCGGAGAGCGCCCCATTTGTTCTTTGTTCACTTGGACCGAACAAAGACCAATTCAGATCGATTGAGGTTGTAGAGCCCAAGTCCTTCTTCTGCATTCCACAGGCGCCACCGGGATTCCAACGGATTTTCCGCGCGACGTGCGCACACGGAAGGGGGAGGTCTTTGGTGCGGATTCGACTGAATAACTGGCTGTTTATGGAACACACGAGGGTATTGGGTGGCGTTGGTGGCTGCTTGGGCATCTTCATGTATAGTTTTTAGCTTCATGGTGTAGACATATTAGTAGACTCTCAATTACTAAAACCCACCATGGAAGTAGATGGCTATATCCCCCAAAAGGTGTTTGATGTAAAAGATGCACCTGGACCCTCCAAAGTACCCTAGGCCCTCGAACCTTGGACATGACCTCCAAAAAACAGATGTACCGAAAAGTACTTAGATGATCTTAGATGTTAACTGTTGACCACTCCAAAGTAGGTAGACATGTCAGACGTCTCATGCCTTCCTTTGCTGGGCAGCGCTGCACGTAGCGCAGCACTGCTTTTCCGTGGAAGTCAGGTGCCAGAGGCTCTGGCGCAGCAGCCTGCAACCGATGCCGGGAGTCCCAGAGGGATGCGCGTCCGGCATCGCCGGGCGATGAATAGGAGAATCTTGGTTTTGTCCCAGACGCCCTTGGTTTGGACCATGAATAACTTTGGTTGACCTGTTTTTGTGGCACTAATCCTTCAATAGTGAATGTTTGTTTGGGATTCAGGCCATGACATCAATGGCAATGGTGGATCAGGAAGCCTAGAGTTGCCTTTACTCCTTGGACGGTGGAAGGTGGAACATGCTGCTTCTCAAGCATGCACCCTGGATGAGCTTTCAACCAACTACATGCCAAAGCAAGGGGCAAGCCGATGTGATGTTTCCCTCATGAACCTTAAACATAGCAGACATTAGCAACCACATTCTCCCAAAAAGGCTTAGTCCTCCAGAGCACAAAGAGAGAGAGAGAGAGAGCAAACGCCTCAATTCATATGAACGTATACATTCCCCGGAATCATCAACCTGGATGGCATGACCTCGAGTTCGGAGGACAAAGAGACATCCGAAGACCAAACAGGTGGTTGTACAGATTACTGTGCAAATTCTTTCAATGGGCTGTGCCTAGCACCCTTTATTCAAGGAGGTCCTGGTCATGAAGAAGTCATTAAGTTATTGGACCACACCAAATGTAGGTAAATAGGTCATACATGGAGTGCTTGGGGTATAGAAAGTCAATCTTCTCCAACACCTGCTTTCCGAGCAGCTGACCGTTGAGTCCTCTCCGCCGGCGCCAGAGCTGGTCCTTCTCCATGCGGGAGCTGCTGACCGCCCAGGGCGCCAAGTGGCGGCCACCCAGGGGGAGCAGCTGGGGAGCCGGCCACCGGTTTTTGGGCCGGATCCGCCTCCCGCGGTGCTGAAGGATGCCCCGGACAACAATTCTCGTCCTTGCATACCAAAATACAACAATTAGCGACATGGACAACAAAAGGTGGTTATAAGGTTTAGCAGGAAGGCAAACACGTTGGTGTTAGCGAAGCACCGTTAGGCGCACATCCCATTTTCACAGCCCCACACCGACCACCGGCGTGGCGGGGCAGATGCAAGCAGACGCCCTTAATGTTCCTTATACGTGTTTGATTTATGGAAGGACTTTGAGGGATTGTGCCTTTTGGTCCAGAGAATTGTTGTAAAATGTGTCTCCGACCAAGTTCACTGCTCACTTGTTCAGAGGATTCCACTCTAGTTGACAAAGAGGATGTTGTCAAGACACGCGTGACACGTTGACTAGATTCGGACTCTTATACTGAACAGTGTGGAACATGTCCTGATGAGTGGGTTCTTAGCAAGTCAGTTGGCTGCAGGTAAGTGAGGCCTTTTGTTGGAATGCTGCGATGAGCACAATGGAGCACGCCGGCTCCATTCTGAGGTTGAAAAAACTTCAGGTCAGCCAGGGTCAGGCTCCGTGCTTTTGTCGATGCTGGGTGCCTGGTGCTGTTTGGTGCAAGGTACCAAGGGTCATTGAAAGAATGTGGTTGAGGATCCTTGAATCCGAACTGAGCGAATTTTGATGGGCAGTATCCCTACTGTTTTGTTTTGCTTTGCTGGTGTCGTAGATGCACGTGTGCTTGATTCATGACCGGTCTGAAGACGGGCGCCACAGGCGTTTTCAGACGGGGGAGACGGGCTTTGACAGGCCTTCATCACCTACGAGACCAAGCCGCAAGATGAGGAGGCGAGCGAAGAAAGCCAAGACGAGGAGCCAAAGACGAGTGTTGGAAGCCGCTGTATTTCGGTGGGTGGCCTTACAGGTCTCAGGAAGAAGCCCAAGGTTTCAATTGTTCTACCCGGCACATGAGTTGGTAATTACATTCAAAAGATAGCAGCCAGTTGCTGGAATGAGCTTGTTATACATTTCCCAGGGGAGTGAAGTGGATGGGTAGTTACTCGCCCTTTGGTGTTGTTCTTAAAGTTCCTTTTCCTTTCCCATCCTCTCCCCTTCCTTAGCTTTGCAGCTATACCTAATGGCGCAGTTTGTGGAAGACCTGTTTGAACACATTTGCCTAGGTAGGGAACCACCGCAGCGAGCCCACGTCACAAGCCGGAACCACCACGGGGTTCTCCACCAAAAACTCCTGTGTCTATGGAATCTTTGAAGGAACCTGAGGAGACAGAACTCCATCTTCTAGCGCTCCGGTTCTTTGATGTTCTTTGAACCTTACCCCTCAGAACATTTCAGAACTCCTAAGAAATCCAAGCAGAGTTCCGTTGCACTAGTTGCGGCCTTTTGCCTGAGCAGTGGCCCAAGCCCGCCCGTTTGCGCTCGCGTGGCCGTGCCGTGTGCCGTGCCGTTTGCGCGGGGCCAAAGCGCATGGGCGAGAGGATTCGATGCCAAGACCAGCCGCTTGGAAGGTCAAAGCCGAAATGCCCACGTCGGAGGGGAACTGCTCAAATGGACGGCTGAAAGTGCAATGGCACTGCCCCAAAAAGCATGACACATCCATGCCCACTGCGAGGGTTCTTCCATGTTCTTCCCAGCTTGTCCGGGATCTACTCTCACTTGGCAGTGGGGCTGATGGCATCCGGATCCCCATTCTGTTCATTTTTGGTGGTCATCGGGTGTCCTCGGGCGCCATGACGGTGTCTGGCGCCAGATGTGTTCAAGTCACTCACTCTTCACTCTCCGTGACTCACACCGGCGCAATCTTCAAAGTCGAACCCTCATCCAGTTTCGATTTCAACGTTGGAGCAGGGGAACCAATGCCTTCAGCAGACCATTGCAGGCCTATTTCCTCGTACTTTCCGAACTCAACTCACTGAACTCCATCTATAGGTTTAACTGAAAAAGCAGCGGCGAAATCGCGGACGTTGATACTGAGCCACCCCTGTGTGTTGAGCAGCTTTACTTTGGGCACTGAACCACTCTGTTCGAGTCAAGACTCTCACAGTCGACGCATTCCCACCTTGGAACCTGGTCGCGGGGGTCGTGCGACGGAATTGGGCTGGAGCCGGAGCCGGCAGAGTGGCCCCCCCAAATAGACCCTAGGGCTCCAACTAGCTTGGGTGCCAGGGGGGTCTAACCACCTTCTGAGGATATGGTTGGAGCCCTAGGGTGAATCAAACAGATATTATGTTCTACGTGTGGGTGTTACTATAGGGGTGACCCTGTCACATCCACGGCCCCTGGATGGGACTAAGCACCATTCCGAGCTCTGTGACTCCTGGTCTGATTCTATCTCTGGGAGTCTAAAGTCCGACTAGTGACCTCCGGTCCCGTGACCTCCGGCTAGTACAGCTCGCCGGTTTCCAGTCCTTGCCGATCGTATATGTGCAAGATGGCCAATCCCTAGAGATTCAGTCGTACCTCGACCTCAGAAGGCACCTGGACCCGACTGGCTGGCACCCACCCCAGTCCCACCTTCTGAGAAGGTACTTGGATCCATAGGGATTACTGGTATCTTGCCAATGGTGATTGAGAAGTGCTGTGGGGACACGAATACTTGCCAACACCATATCGAAATATATCGAAATGGGCTTCTGTTTTGTGTGAGTCACTTCCGCTGTTCTTTGCAGCGAGGAGTTCTTGGAACAATGGGCCCTGCGCAGAAGCTGGGATCCCTTGGGAAGCATTCAAAAGCTACTTTGGCACCTGGCATGCTTTGGCTTGCTTGTGTACCTCCTGCCCAAGCGACTGGTGCCTGGATTGTGCAAAAGGAATCAGTCATGTGATGTGGGGGAACTGTCTATTTTCTTGGCCCCTTCGAGTGGTGAAGGCACCCCTGGATGATCCTAGTATATCTTAGCAGCTAGGTCCTAGCATATCGTTTGTGAGTCTGTTTTAAAAGTTCCAGACACTCCACGGGACCATCATACATTGACCGCCATGGACCTGTGGGATTGCTATGGAGACCCCAACCACCCCTGGCCTTTGCTCTGCGGTCCATAGCAGTCCCACAGGTCGCGTTTGGGAGTTCGATGGTTGGCGCCCACCCCAAGCATCGAACCGAAACGGAGGTAGTTGGTATCACAAAAAATGATAAGCATCCAAACACATGATAAGCATTACCAGTAACTTACAGTAACATTAAAAAATAATGAATGATCCCTCTCATTTTTTGTTGTTGACCCGTGACCCCTGTTCTTTTTCCAACCCAGGTGACGAAAGCTGCCACAGAAAGCTGCCGTCCCGAAGAGTCTTCAGCACGGGTCTCGCCGGTCTTGCCCACTCTGAGCCATTTGTTGGAGGTGCCGGACGTCTCGCACGAGCTCACGAGGAGTTTGGGACAGGTGCGAGGACCAAATACTCTTTTCGGGCTCGGATTTTGGTGTTTTTTTGGTTTAATGGTTCAGTTCATTCTATTTTCGCTTTTGATTACTGTATATATACCTAGAGACTCCAAATGCACCAAAATTTCTGCCACCTCAGCAAAAAGCGCCTTTACCCGTAATTTGCCCTGAAAAGGGCATTCGGCGTAATTTGCTAAAACCAAGATAGACTCGGCGTTTTTGGTTTTTGAGGTTCTTGAACATATTGATTGGTTGATTAGATGCAGAACCAATCCGGGTTGTGGTGATTCATGACAACTCGGCTCGACAATCCTCTAGGGATCAAATACCTGGTGAACCGGGCATTCTTGAGGTGCGCCCTGGCTGTTCACGCCCAGTGTTTTTCTTCAGTAGTTCCTACCTCTTGCCAAGCATTGCTGGCTTAGGGATTCATTGTAAACACTCAAATCCAGCCATGGATCCGATCAAGGAAACCGTTTATTAAACTTATAGAAATAGAGAAGGCCTGGCAGAAATGCCAAATGGTTTCTGTGGCCCGAGGCAACCCTCTTCCCTGATTTCCTATTAATTATTGCAGTGGCACAAAGCTGTTGTTTAACATATTCGGTGAATGGACAGATTTGATTCCATCACCAAGGTGAAAGTTAGTGGACTGGGCATGGACCATGCATAATTCAACATAAACTCACCGTGAACCAACCGGGCACCCTTGCGTGAAATCGTGGCAGTCAAGTTGCTCACAGTTTTCCAAAGTCTTGTCATCCCTAGATCTCGGCGTAATTGCCCGATAATTCGGCGTAAATCTCCGATAATTCGGCGTAATTGCCCGACAATTCGCGCAATTGTCCGTAACCATGTTTTTGCTTAGTCGGGGTTTCCTATATAAGAATCAACATCTTGGATGGCTGCACTGGAAAGAACATTGTTGTTGGCCCAATAGTTGCAGCTGTTCTACAGCCACCCTTGTCAAGGGAGGTTGGATCATGAAAGGGCGAAGCGGCAAAGCATTCTTTGGAGAGTGATCCGGAGAAGCAAAGACAGAACTTTGCTTGCCTGGATTGGCCTTTCAAGAAAGCCCTAGGGGAAATATCAAGAAGGTCCGGAAGACAAGGCATGCACTTAGGCAAACATTGTTGGATCTTTCAAGTGTGTTCTCTGTAAGCACTCCCAAACTGTGGATTAACTATCTCTGTCCCCAGGTGCAAGGATTCCAAGGTATCCAAACTGTGGATGCCAATCCCTCGGTCCTCATATGTAAGCCCAAACTGTGGATGGTCACCCTGTGGTTTGGTTTGGGAAAGGGGCGGGGAAGGGCTTGGTAAGACTGGCAAGATCTGGCAAGTGCTGGTTTGAGAATCTAGCGAATGAAAACCATTAAAGTCGGCAGTTTTCATATTGCTCGGCGTTATTTTTTGGATTCGGCGCTTTTCGATGAATTTGGCTGAAATCAGGGCACAATGGTGCCTCGGCAAAAATTTCTGCCAACGGTTCCTCTAGGTGTATATATATATATATATTTTATGTGTTTCAGTCAATGATTGTAATCTTTACATGTGGTTTAGCCTGTCCATTCATGCTTGGTTTGTGTGTTATATATCTCTATTTCGTAATTGTTCGGTGTTGCTTGTCTCACCCTATGAGAGACTTTGGGTTTGGCGCATCCATCAGCAGTCTAGTTCGATCTCGAAATGGCATATCGTGCCAGTCCCCGTGCTACATTGCCTCAAGAAGGTCCATCATCCACCAGCTACATCAAGCGTAACACTCCAACATGATGTTTGTTGACGCACTCTACCAGCTATATTGTGAGCAGGCTCGCAGAGGATAGTGCCGAACTGTAAAGACCAACAACTTTGCTCGCTTTAGGTTTGTTTTGATCTTGTTTTTGCTCGCGAATGGTCATCCAATTCCTCTTGCGTTGGACGTGCATGTGCCTGATGTTCCGTGTCAGGTGGCTATTGGACGCCTTGGAGTTTGCGGCTCTTTGCTGCAGAAGTCTGTGGCTTCTGCCCTGCAGAACTTGCGGAAGCAGTGGGAGATCTTGGAGCTGCTTGGATGGATCGAAACGGCTTGGACTGCGGAGCTGAACCTAATGCCGACCAGACAGGCCCCCCAAGACCACCACCCCTGGCCTGATTGGCAAAGATGGCAGTCCCATGCATCACCAGAGCCCTTTGGGCGTTTGCTTAAAGATTAAGAACACAACCTGAGAGGCCTTCCTTACATCGGCACCTGTGCCCATGCGGCATCCAAGGGCAACGGAGACAACAAACGGCTGGAAGTATTGGTAGTGGACGTTCTGGCCCCTGGAAAGACCATGACATCCTCTACACATGAGGGGGCTGTCCACTTCCATAGGAAGGTCGTGCTGATGACCTCTGTACCAGTGACTGTGCCAAGCCTTCGTCTCACTGGGTTCAAGCTGGAATCCTTGCCGCCTCACTCCTTAGGGCCCTGGAACCGGAGGCCCGGAGGTTTGGAACCGGTGTCACTGGACACAGAACCGGACTCAGACTGCACATGAGGTCAGAGGGATGTGCTATTTATAGACAGATGACCCGACTGGCCTGGATCCGAGTAACTGAGTACCTGACTTGCTACCATGGATCGGAGACTTCGCAAACCAAGCAACCTCAAGCTGACCAACGCCGAGCACCAGGACCACTCGACCAGTCCCCAGACGCTCCCAACATCCCCTGCGTCAAGGATTTGAGACCCCAGACCCCCTCCGGATTCGGGCCCGAGACGGGGTCGCGGTTTCTTCCGTCCCGGTCTTCGAAACACCGCCCCGCCCGCAGATAAGGGGGGTTGCTGGGTTTGTTGTTACTCCGAGCCAGCAAGTCAAGTGGTACTTGGGACCCGGGCGCCTCGGTGAAATCAGGCCAGAGATCTACTTCTTCAGCGGGCGACCGGGCGACGTCGGCGACGTCTTCCTCTCCACGGACCACGCTGCGTCCTGGGGCTCGTGCGGCGCGTTGCCGGTGTCTCGTTGGGCTGCATCCGCGGTGGTGTTGCACCAGGACCCGGGCCCGAAAAGTCGAAGTCAGTGGGTCACCAACAGAGGTTAAGTGACCTGAACTAGGACCCTACTGGGGTACCTATAGGATAGCCTACTATAGGGTTCTTCAACCTCTGCTGGCAGTGGATGGTGTTGTGATGTGTTGTGTTCCGAGAACGTGCCAAGTCTGAGAAAGGAATCGAAGATCTTTGAAGGCTATGGCCAGCCGGTGAGGTAGCATATTCACTCACGTCACTTAAGAAATCCCAAGAGACTTCTTGAAAGAGCTCCTTGGGCGCTCAACGCTGTGACTTGCAGGAGATCCTGGTGATGGGCGGCTTTACTGAGGCAGGCGATGTGGACCTCACTGACGCGCTGGAGCCCATGTCCAGGTCCGGTTTCGTGGGTCCAAGGCGGAGCAACATATGGGGTTCTCAGAGAGTTCGAACCAAACATCAGATGGGCCAGGACCTTCAAAGTCACCTCTTTGGAGTCTCTGTTTGTGACCTCTTTAGGGATAAACAAGTGACCTCATTCTAGGATCTCAAGGATGGTCACTTTGAAGGTCCTGGGGGTTCTGGGTTCCATGTTCAAGCCCATGCTCCTTCTTCGGATGCGTCCTTCAATTCCACAAAGAATCCTGGCCACTCTGAGACTTCGCGCTTGCCGCTCGCCCCATATAGATCTGTCCTACCAAGCGGTCTGTGGGTCCTGTGTTCCAGCGCACGAGTCGGGTCGATGTCGCGACTCTCGGGTGTTCCATCGCCAGGACCTGGCAGCGCCCCCAACACTTGCAACTCACCTTCCCGAGATCGGACCCTTGGATCGATTTAGAATTCGGGGTGGGTGGGTGCGGCTGCAGGGCTCCTGCCAGAACAGATCATTTGATAATCCTCTCAAGAAAATTAATTAAGCTATGGGCCCCCTCGTTTAACAAAGTCCAATCTTGCAACACAAATCCTAACAGAAGTACTATTGTTGCTGAGATAATGCAAGACAAAAAACCTGGGTAGGGTGGGATCCTATCAAAGTGTTGCTATATTGTTTATTCTGGATTCTGGACCTACTTTTGATCTCGGTGGGAACCACTGGGCCGATATAGACCACTGAGTAGTTTATGGGCATGAGACATTGTAGAAACAATTGCCTGCGCTCTGAAGAGAGAAACAGATCAATGAGAACTAGCAGGACCCAGATCTTGGCCATTGCTAGTGCTCAAATCGTCCACTTCGATTCTGCTTGTGGTTTAACTACCTTGGTTCATTGAGTTCCAATCTCCTTCAGGGAGGTGCCCACATGTTAGGGGGATATAACTACCGTGTCGTTCCCTGCTAAGGAGGCTGCTGCAGTGGTCATGGATGGAGAGGCTTCCCGTTTTGACAGGTTTTCTTGAAGACCTGCTATTGATAAAAAATCGGATCACCTAACTAGCCCCATCATCACGCTAGGACCATCACTGACGGTAACTTCACAGTGGGATGGTAAACCTGTTTTGATGCATTCCCCTACACCTCCAGTCGTGACTGGAGGTGTTTAGACTCCAAGCCCACCCCAGTCCCACCTTCGAAAGGTACTTGGAGGTGGGTGCCAATAATTGGCATGGATAATGCTCAAAAACTAAATGCAGCCGAGCGACGTGAGCGCTAATGCCGAAACATCCTTGGCACACAGCTCTATCTTCCTGAGGCGAACGTGACCTAATAGTCCAAATCTGTCAAGGCCACAATCCGGTTCCAACATCTTACACAAACGATGAAGATCCACTTCAACCACCAAGAGATCAGATTCCGGACATTCCTGGTGCCATGCGGTCATTTTTTTACAAGGTACGAAGTGCCGCAAAACGCCCTTCAAAACACCCTGCTTGCATGCGAATGTTCGAACAGGTCTACTTGGTGGCCGGCACCAGCTGTGGCGCAGAGCTGTGCCAGGTAGAGCGACACTCTGGAAGCGCCTGGGGTGCCTGGCGTCCAGCGTAGCTCGGCGACAGGAAAAGCGCAAGGTGTTTGAGCATTTTGGACAACTAAACCCACACACACACACATAAGAGGTGGACATGACCATCATTCACATTGGTCATACACAAGTCACCTCAAACGACATGCGTCTCAATAGTTCTTCCTTTCTTTCCTCTTTTTCATCCAAAACACTTGGTCTTGGCCGCCTTGGCCCATGCCCATCCAGCCAGGTCTTCCTTATCCATCCCCACGTCCAGCTGCTGTGCCTTCCGCCTCGCGCAAGACCTCTACGTCCTGGGCGGCCGCAGCCGCGGTCTTCCCCTCCGCGCCTTCGGAAGGTCCGTCGCCGCCGGTCCCTTTGCGCCGCTGGCGCCGGCGCCCACCGCGCGCTGGGGCGCGGCAGGGGCCACGGTACAGGGGCAGATCTTTGTGACTTGGACGTGGGAGAAGAGGAGCAGCTTGAAGATTCATGTGGTGAATTGGTAAGTATCATGGTAAGTATATCTATATTAAGGTTCGACATCTATCTACTGGATCTAAATATGCGACTAGGGCGGGCATTTCATAATGAGTACAATAAGGTTCGACATCAATCTACTGGATTTAAGATGATTTAAGTATTCCAGTCAGTTCATTGATGATAGATTGGTATAGATAATTGATGATAATTGTATACTCAGTTCGTTGCTTAGTTCATTATTGAGTTTGAACATTGAAAGAGCGTTGGTTGAGGGGTTGACATTCGCCCACCCATGCCCTGTGTTTTCGGAGTACCGCGACCTGTAGATCCGATCCCATGAAGATCATGCCACGTGGTCATGGACAAGAAGTGGCCAAGAATATGAAGCCGACCATACCAGGCCCCCTGTTTGGGGTGGTTAATGGATACCCCGAATCACCTCTAAGGAGCTATAATTGGACACCCCTTGGGGGGGCCTGGTAGATACTGGGTTGTTCGGTTTGTTTGTTAGGTGTGTTTTCCACGCTGTGTGTAGTCGAGTTCAGAGTTGTGCGGTTCAACGCTGTTCATGTGTGCGAGGTGGACGGTCTTTGATCCGTCCAGATTCATGTTCATGTCTACTTTGAGACTGCAAGACAGCCACAGCTCATTTTGAAGTGCCAATTGTTCATTCCAGCCCACACCCCCCAAAAACACACACACACACACCTTCTTCATCTTCTTCGCCTTGAGGTGTGTGGCGGCTACAACGGGGGACTTCCCTTGGACAGCCTGGAATGCTACGATCCCTTGAAGAACGCCTGGGCAGTGCTGCCCTGTCTCCCAACGCCCCGCAGCTAGGCTTGGCTTATGGAATCAAAAACATGCCCTGTTTGAAACAACGTGCCGTGGTTTCAGAGGGTCGATCACACAAGGGCCGCCAAGTTCGGTGGTTGATATGGACATCTTGGGTCGGGCTGTGGCATGAACGAATGGATTCATCTACTCGTTTCATCATGATGAGGCCATTGGATGGCAATCCTTTGTAACAGTCGTTTTGCTTCAGAAAGGGGCAATCCTTCATCTGATCTGCAAAGAAGAACAACATCACCTTGCTGAGGCTCCAGGAAATCTGAATCCAGGTTGGCCAAATTCATGCTAAAAAGACTAAAGACAATCACGTTATATACCCCCTCCAAAGAAAAACCACCTCCTCCCCAACAACAAGTCCAAAAGCACCAAACGAACGAAAGCTGAGGCAAGAACCTTTGCTGCGTGGCCGTGTCACCCTGCAGTCTCTACCTGCTTGGAGGCTCCAATGGCCTTCAACCCACAGGCGTTGTCGAGGCCTTCGAGCTCGCGCAGCGACCCTCGGGCGGCGAAGCAGAAAACGTGGGACCTGGGCCGTGTGAGAAACCACAAGCACTGCGGCTGGTGGCGGTGTTCTTTTTTGGGTGATATGGTCTGCACTTCCCGAGGGCCTGGAATCTATATATGGAAGATTATGTGCAAATGCATGTGCATCAAAAAAACGCCCGCCAAACAAAGAGCGCAAAGTGATGAAGTCCTCTAGTAGTAGTTGCCACGGGCGCAGAGGTTCTTTGACCACAACCCTGGTCCCATGTGTCCCAGTCGCTAAGACATGATCACTAAATTTGAGATGGAAAGGCCTGCAAGCTAAGCATCATCCACTGGGCCCAGTAATGGGATATTCCCCTATACCAGCACCTTCCAACAGGTCTCCGAAATGGAGGCTTTTGTAGACTTAAACATCGCAGGTGGTGACCGAACTTGGAAGGTCCTGGTAACGACCAAGGAAACTCTCAATATATCGATTCGTGAGGAACAACTACAGGAAGCCATGGGTTTCAAACACCTAAATCTATGGCTTTCTTGTAGATTTTTCCCTCAAGTAAACCATATATCTCCAGGGTTTTGACATGTTTTGACCCTCACAACTAGGGCTTTGGACTGAACCAAGATGTAGCAGTTGGTTCGGGTGGTCCTTTGGGTAATGTAGACGGACGAAAAACATCCGTGGAGATGTCAAACCAATCTGGTGTCGGGGGGATTGACCAAGGAACAGTCTGTTACCAGGAGTCACAAAGGGGTGGTGTTTAGTTTAGTCCCTAAGTGAGTGGAGTAGCTGGGCACCCCTAGCCTCCATTAAGCACCCCTTTGTGACTGCTGGTATGTTATGGTATGTTTGACCTTCAACTTCGAATGTGGTGGCCGTCCTCAAGCTTCAGGGAATGCAGGTTTGGGGTGTCGCCCTCACTGAGGTCCTCTCTGCCTTTTCCCTTCTTTCTTCCTCGCTTTCCTGCCCAGCTCACTGCTCCTCATCCACGGCCATTCCCTTCTTCAGCGGCCTTTCCTGTGGCATCCTCCTTGGACTTTGCCTTGGAATTTGGGGCTCGTGGATTTTCTTGCGGACTTACTTGGTCCATCTGCCTCAGGCTGTTCCTTCGGCCCCTGTTGAGCCTGGCCTTCGACGCCGGGTCACTTCCTCGAGGCTGCAGGGCTACGTGCATGAGTGACCTCGTTGCCTTGCAACAGGACCTTCGTGAACTGACCAGAGCAGTAAAAGAGCTGACATTGGTCATCTCCCGTCAGCAAAGCGGTGCAGTTGGAGGAGGATCAGCTTCCAGCGAGGTGGTGGAGGGAGATAAGGAAAGTGTCAATTGAGCCACGTTTTTTTTGCAAATGATTAGGTTTATACAAAAAGGGAACTGTTGAGAAGTCGCGGAGGCTGTTCTGCTTGGGGCGTAGGCGTCGTGTAAGCATTTTGCGTAGGTGGGTGTTGAAAGATTTGCGTAGGCAGTCTTGCGTAGGCACCCTTTTCATGAAAGCCTGAATTTTCTTATTCAGACTTCTTTAAAAGTTGTTCAAGGGTCTTGGGGAAAGATAATGTATGCTTGTAGTTGTTGAACTTGACACTTGCTTGCAAATTCCAGTGGGGAAGGAAAATGAAAATGAATTGTAACGACATGGCTACAGTGGATGTTTGAAGTTTGTTTGTCGAAGCTATGGGGGCACATTGGTTTTTGAGGTCAAAAGCTTGATCGTGCTTGGTCTGGCACACCGGCTCTTGAGCTACAACTGTGCGCACCCTGTTGGTACCATAATCAATGGACCTATTTTCGCGTAGGCCCCGCGTAGGCGCTCGCGGAAGCAGCGCGTAGGCAAGAAGCTATTGGCTGCTGCTACTGCTTGGCTGCTGCTTTTGCTGCTGCTTGGCTGCTGCTGCTGCTGCTGCCTCTTGTTTTCTGCTTGTTGTGCGCTGTTTATGTGCTGCTGCTTCCACACTGTAATTGGATCGGCTTGATACAAAATCTATCTGGCCATCGGTAGCAAAGCTGTAAACGCCTTGTAAACAGGAACCTGCTGTGACCCGGTCGCATCGGGCCACTACTTGCGGATTATATAGCTCTTTTCGAGTCACCTGATGTGACTAAAGTTGGTGACAGCACCCTGCGTAGGCATCCCGCGTAGGCACCTAACAAAGAGAACCTCTCGCGTAGGCATTTGCTTGAGAGGGGAGCCCAGGCGTAGGCACCCGCGTAGGTACAGACCCAGTGTATAAGCCCCACACCACAAAAAAGAACACAACTCAATTGGGACCTCGTTGAGGACGGCTCAGGTATTCCGGGTGCTCCGTCAACGTACCTCACGACCAATTTGGACGTCCAGTTCGAGGAGGGTCCAGGTCCTACTCCTCAGTGGGTTGTTGATCTAGCCAAGAAGCACCTCACTTCTTCTCGGCATTGTGCAGAAGACCGTGCTCGTGCAGCTTTCGTTGCTGGATTTTGGGCAAAGGCTTTCTGGTCGTGCCATGCCAGTGAGCATCGCCCCAGTACCTACAAGCCGGGCATTGCTGCTACACATTGGGTCTTGCGTCGTGGACCAGGATTTGATCTGATTCGAGTGACCTCCCAGGCTGACGCTGACCGTTTGTGCAGGGATTTTCCCAATATCGTGCCGGTTGAGAAGCTTCCCAGCCTCACAGAGCTGCAGATTTTCTGTGCCGGGGCGAAAGCCCCTGTTCCTCCTTTGTGGAATTGGAACGGCGGCAGATAAACTTTGCATCTCAGCATCAGGATCCCTCGTTGCTGGTATTGACAGTGCCAGCAGAGATAGCAGTGGGTGGAGAGGAGATCAGTGCTCTTGCCACTCCTTTGGATGCACGTCGTGGTGGTCTCTTGCTAGCAATCCCATGTGGCCTCATAGCTGAAAGCGCTTTAGCTCCTGCTGGGGGTTTTACAGATGATACCTTGCTGGGGCCATCACATGAATTCGAGATGGATATGTTTGAAGAAGATGAGGGTGGAAATGTTTTCGCTACAGGTGTAAAGGGCCCTGTATTGGTGGCAGATTTCAACAATGCCGTTTTACCCCTTCTCAGAGAATACGATCCTGTTACAGATTCGACTGAGGAGATCTTTTCTTTTGTGGAGGCCAATCCGACTGCTATGCCATCAGCTGCTGAGCTTTTGTCAGTGGCCTTGGAGTGGGCAGCCAGTGACAGTGCCTCTCGTGTCCATTTTTACAGCGCTCGAGAAGAGCCGGCAGCATCCAAAGCCCCAGCTTCTTCAGGGAAGCAACCAGTTCCAAAGAAGGCAGGGGCAAAGCGGGTCACTACAGCTGGGCTGGCAGAACAGTTGATGGCTCTGACAGCGCAGGTGGCTTTGTTGCAAGCCACTCAGGACGAGCAGAAGGTGGCGCAAGACGTTCCTCCTTTACCAGTCCAGAAGAAGCAAGTCTTTGTCGATCCTGCCGGAGGGCCCAGCGACATTGTTTTGGGGGGTGGCTTGCACAAGATGCCTCCGGTTTCTTTGGGGCTTTCTCCTCCTGCCCAACGAGTCAGCACTCCGGCAAAGGCCCTACAATTGTTGGGGCCGCCTCCAAAGACCAGAATGTCTCCAGGGCCTCAATTCCCTGTGGAGAAATTGGACGAGCCTGTCGATCCTCTCAAAGCTCCTCCCGAGAATCTGGAGAACACATTGTCGCAACAGTCGGCTGCTCTGACCGCTTTGGTGTCTCATTTGATCCAAGGTGGAGACACTATGGGCCTAGAGGCATCTGGCGTAGCCGGGGCGAGTTCGAGTTCTACAAGAGGTACTTTGAAAAGAGAGCAGCTGCAACAGAGCCTTGCTACAGGGCAGTCGCATTTCTTCATGATGCTGCAGCAACAGATTTGTCGACGGCTTCAACCTTCCAATGTGGTTCCGAGGACCGAGGACGAGCTCAATGCCAGGGCTCCATCGCTCCTCACCTACCTAGAGCGCTATGGAGGCTTCAAGGGGCAAAAGGAGGCAGGCCTGGCAATGTGGGTGATTGCCCATGCAGTCGATGCAGCTTCCAGAGGGGATTTCCACATGACTCGGGAGTATCTCGCCTTGGCGGTTATGGGTCTGGAGCAAAGTGCTTTCGATGTGGGAGGTTGGGACTTAGCATACATTGTCACCTTGGCAGAGGATCCTCCCACAGCTTTGTTTCAAGAGAAGATGAGCTCAGTGACAGCCTCAGCTCGACCCTTTTCGCCGCTGATTCCTGCAAGTCTGGCCACGATTTCGCTAGCCTATTTGAAGGAGATCGATGTCCTACAGAATCGGCGCCAAGAGATGCGGCCCAAGAAGGGTCAAAGTGGAAAGCAAGAAGAAGATTCATCTCCGAGTCCAAAACGGAGGCCGAAGTTCCCAAAGAAGCCGAAGGCCATCGCGGATGGCCAGGCCTAGAGTTCCAGAAGCCAGAAATTCAGAAGACACCTCGATGCAAGTTCTTCTGGTGTGCATGTTGGCCCAGGGAGGGACCTGCCAGAAGCGTGCTCGTCTCCTTGTGACATGAGAACCGCTTCTACAAGGCCTCCTTGCTCCCCATTGCCTGGGGGTGCTGAACGGGGGGGTAAGCTCCCAGTGAGGCACCCTGAGGCCGGGTCGAGCGGGCTTCAGTTTCTCAGCTCCAGACAGGCCAGCTATTCTTTGTGGATGTCCAAGCTGACCACACTGGTGTTGAAGTCACGTTGTTCCTTTTCAGCATTTTTGGCAAACTCCATCCGTGTTTCCAAGAGCCCTATTTCTCGGCCTCCAAGGACACCGTCTCTTTTCCCTGTGCCGGTTCCCACGCCGGGAGCCTTTGACAGGATGCCCACCGGTCTTTCTAGTACCAAGAGGAGGTCGTTGCTGTTGAGAAGGGTCCTACATATTTGCTGCATGGCTTTGAACTTTTGGCATTTTGCTGGGACCTTTGTCGGTGATGACCTTTTGTGGAGGGAGCCCAATTCAGCACACAAACAACTTTATGCTCGGTTGCGCTCCTTTATCAGAGCGGATGGGCCACATGAGATTTTTGACATGCTCCATGTTGGCCGCAAAAACCCGGAATTAATTGCAAGGTTGTCGGAGCTCTCGGCTCTCTTGGTGAAGCTGGGGAGCTCGATGTCGCCATATGAGAAGGCCTATGTTGGCTATGAGGTTGAGAAAGACAATACCATTTTGCCAGAGCTCGAACCCTATCGAGATCTTGATCCTAGCCGCCTGAAGCTCTCAGGATCAGGTTGCTGGGATGTGACAGACTTCTTGCCTGACGATCTGACCATTGTTTATCGGGAGCCTGAGGCTATACGAGTTGATCGACACCCTGAGGTTTGGGAGTACCCTTGTATTAGAGATGCTCCTGAGACAGTTGCTGCTTTAGCAAAACTCTGGGACACCCAAGGGTTGCTCTTCCTTCATCAAGACCGAGTTCGAGAAAGACAGAAGTTTGAACTGGTTCGTGTATTCAACTGCTACAAATCGGTTGATAAGGACAGACAAATCGGAGACAGACGAGGACGCAATGCAGTTGAGTGTAAAGTCCATGGACCTTCTGGAAATCTCCCAGCAGGCCCAGACCTCTGTGACCTGTTTGTGAACCTCAAGTCCGAGCGGTTCTCGGTCTCAGTTTCGGACAGGCGAGACTTCTACCATCAACTATGGGTGACAAGATCAAGAGCAATTACAAACACTCTGGGTCCAGGTCTGCCTCAGGAATGGCTAGGGCAGACTTCTGCCTTTGGGTCTTTCCTCCTACGGCATGCAAAGACTAGGTATCAACGACAAGAACACGGTGATCACCTGCTCAGCTCCTGGAACAACAAGGTCGACAAGCGTGGTCTGGTTTGGGCCTCTTTCAAAAGTGTTCTCCAGGGGGACCACGCAGGCGTTGAAATAGCAACCGCTGCTCACTCACAGTTATTGAAGAATTTTGGTTTGCTTTCAGAAGATACCTGTCTTGTGGCCTCCAGGCCTTGGCGTGATGACACACTTGCAGAGGGCCTTGTCATTGACGACTACTTTGCAGTTTCAATTGATGCCAAGGACCTCCCAGATGGTGCAACCAAGTCAGCGCATGCCTACCAGATCGCACAACGGGCTTACAAGGCAGTACCTCTTCTTGGCTCTCCGGAGAAAGACGTTTTTGCAGCTAAAGAGGGGAAGGTCATCGGAGCTTACATCAATGGCAGTGACAGAGCTACTGCGTTGGGGGTTTGCACACTTGGCGCTCCTGCTGCTAAAAGACTGGCGTTGTCGGCCCTGACCCTCGAGCTATGTTCCCTGCCTTACACTACAGTGTCCTTGCACCGTTGTATTCTGGGAGCCTGGGTGTCAGCTTTGCTTTTCCGGAGGCCTATGATGAGTCTTCTGAACGAGTCCTTTCGACTTGCTTCGCTTCATGATGATAAGCCGGATGCAGCGTTGATCCCTCTTCCTCGCACAGTTGTTTGTGAACTTGTCCTGGTTTCAGTCCTGATGCCAATGGCGGTGACTGACATTTCGGTCCCCTTTGATGACAAGCTCTTCGCCACTGATGCATCAGATGATCGAGGTGCCATTTGTTCAGTTGCTGCAAGACCCGAGGTTACAAAGATACTCTCCAGGGCATGCAAGACAAAAGGAGCGTATACACGCCTTCAGTCTTCCTGGGCTCGTCTCATGCAGAAGCTTGGGCTTTCAGATGAACAGGTTGAGGAGGGCATCAGTGTTGAGGTTGACAGACCGCTGGCCTTCACTTTCGAGTTCATCGAGATTTTTGCTGGAGCTGCACGAGTGACCCGTTGTTTAGAAGCTTTGGGCATTGTTTGTGGGCCACCCATTGACTTGAGCAAGTCTGAGGAATACAATATGAAAGAGGTCTTTATGCTGGAGTGGCTCTTCCATCTCATTGAGCGCGGCTCTTTGCGGGCCTTTATGCTGGAACCGCCTTGTACCACTTTTTCGATCAGGAGGAGGCCGGCTTTACGAGATCGGCTTTTTCCCTTTGGGTTCGATCCCTGTGATCCTCAGACTCATGATGGGAATGTTTTGGCAGGCAGATCTTTACAGCTTCTACAAAAAGCTCGAGTTCACCGGGTTTCTGGCATTTTTGAGAGGCCCTTTTCAGCAAAGACCAAACATCTGCCTGCATACCAGACGCTGCTGGGAAAACAAGGTGTGACGGAAGTGCGCAGTGACTCCTGCCAGTTTGGATCAAAGCATCAGAAGTCTTTTGCCTTCCTTGGTGTGAACGTTGATCTTTCTCAGCTTGCCCGTCGCTGCAAAGGAAATTGTATTCATGTCCCCATTGCGGGAGTCTACACAAAAGCCTCCGCTGTATATACCTGGGAGCTCTCTATGGCTTTGGCATGGTCTTTGAAACATGCTATTGTGGAGGTGAAGAAGTCTGACCCCCTTGGTGGCGACATTGCTCCTGTCGGGTTGGAGAACCAGTTGGTCAACGAGATTGTGTCTGGCTCGGGCTGGACAGTTGAAAATTCTTGGAAGTTCAAGAAGCAACAACACATAAACATCCTGGAGATGAAGTCGGTCGAGAGGCTGGTCATGAAGCAGGCTAAAAGAGGGCAGAGGCGTTTCGCTTGTCTTGTGGACTCCAATGTCTGTCGGGGTGCCCTTGGAAAAGGACGTTCAGCCTCTTTTGCATTGACAGCAGTTTTGCAGCGGATTGAGTCGTGCCAAGTCGCTTTCGGACTTTATATGACTACTCCTTTTTGCCCTACACGGCTCAATGTTGCTGATGATCCCACTCGTCACCACGAGCTGAGGGAGCCTCTTCCCGGACTCAACTGGAGAGAGTTGTCTTCCGACGAACTATGGGATTTGGCACGTCTCCCTAAGGCTCGTCGATGGGCTTCAAATTGGTTTCGTTTGCTGCTGCTGCTACAAGGTGCATCTATACGCAGATGGTCGAACAAATCGTGGAGATTCTCCAGAACTTGTGAGCCAGTCCTTTTTGGCCAGAACTGTATCTGTGCACCGTGTCAGCCTTTTGACTTTGCTTCGATGGATTTCGATTGCACTCTTGGATTTCCAGGCGAGGGCCCTGTCCGGCTAGGCTCCTCCTTCCGTCGTTCATTGTCTTCCGCTCTTGCTTCGCTGCTCTTGCTCTTACCTCTCCTTGGGCTTCTTTGTCTGCTCCTGGCTTCCGCCGGGCTTGGCTCCTCCTTCTCTCTCTTTCTAATCCTTTCGCGACACCCCTCCTGCGGTCGGGCGCGCGGGCCGGTAGTTTTAGTTTTGGGTGCAGCCATTTCCGTATGTGCCATGGAACCACGAACTGCTGGTGAGAGAGCGCGAGCCCAAGCCAGATCCCTACGACCGGCTCTGCCTGAAGGCCGGCCAACTTTGGAAGCGACGACGCGTCTTAGGGCTCGTTACTGGAGTGTTTTTGAGAGCTGGCTTGTTGCTGAAGGTTTGGACATTGCCCCTATGCTTGAAAGACCCACCTTTTATATAGAAGAATGGAATGCTGTTTTGACACGTTTTGGTCGTGTGCTTTATGAAGCAGGGAAACCATACAATCAATACGCCGAGACGATCAATTATTTGACTTCACTACGTCCCACGATCAGACGTCAGATGCAGGGATCCTGGGATTTAGCGTATTGTTGGATGGCTTCAGAGCCGACGTGTCATCATGTTGCAATGCCATGGCAAGTGATGCTTGCTATGGTGACCACTTGTCTTCTTTGGGGATGGGTTCCCCTTGCGGGTGCAATTTCCCTATGTTGGGGAGCTTTACTTCGTGCTGGTGAGTTCCTCTCAGCGACGCGAGCGAACCTTCTGCTGCCATGTGATGTGCAAGAAACAATCTCGTATGCAATGGTAGCGATTTTGGAACCGAAGACCCGAAATTCTGGAGCGAAACATCAGGCCGCAAAACTAGAGATCCCTGACCTTCTTTTGGTCGTCAATATGGCCTTTAGGAAGCTGCCTGAAACTGCGAAGCTTTGGAGCTGGTCAGGTCAAACCTTAAGACAAAGGTTTCGTGATGTTCTTGCCGCCCTCCTTCTTCCGCTTGATCGTCGTGGTGATTTGAAAGCCCTTGATCTAGGCTCCCTCAGAGCCGGAGGAGCCACATGGCATTTGGCCATGACAGAAAACAGCGAATACACACGACGAAAGGGAAGATGGTTGAGCAGTCGAGTTATGGAGATTTATGTGCAAGAGACCTCGGCCTTTTTGTTTTTGAAAAGAGTACCTGCTCCAGCTCGTGAACGAGTTCTTTGCTTAGCAGCCCTGTTTCCCCAAGTACTTCGACAGAGTTTGCGGTTCAATAGACTCAACCTACCTTTTTCTTTTTGGCGGCACCTCTTTGGCCACGAAGCATGGACGGTGTGGGGAGATCGGAGTGGCGCTGCTGACCCTAGCAGCATGTGACCCTCTGAATGGATGGAAAATGGCCTGAGCGTGAGTCGTTGACCTTCAACTTCGAATGTGGTGGCCGTCCTCAAGCTTCCCAGTCCCACCCACCCAACGTGGCCAGAGGTGGAGTGGCGCTGCTGACCCTAGCAGCATGTGACCCTCTGAATGGATGGAAAATGGCCTGAGCGTGAGTCGTTATATATTATCTATTTGTTCAACGTCAGGTCGTAGAGTTGTGATCTCTTGATATGGAACCCACGGTCGAGGTGTCGATATTCATCCTTGAGTCGACGGTCGTGATCTACATGAGGGATGCTGAACCCATCAGGGTTGTGCAGATGTAAATCATGGGACATCATGGATCATTTGATAATGCCAATATGAGCAAGACAATAGCATTAGTAGCATTATAAAAACTAATCAAGGATTCTGGCCTTACCATATGACAGTTTTTTATAACAATAGCACAAGTAAAACGATGTCTCACCGGCTTCCCTTTCTGCTTTGCATGAGCCAATAGTCTCCCTGCGCGTGGCGGGTTTGCCACATGGACTGGCGCACCGGATCTGTTGAATCTGAGGAACATGGGCAACCAGATCAACACTCCCCGTGGCCACCGAATGGGGAGCAGCCGTGTGCTTCATGAGAGAAAAGCAGCCACGTTGGGGACAGCTGAGGAAGGCTAGCCTGCAGGTCATGGGCAGGTCGTTGGCAGGCCAGTTTATGCAGTTGGGCGCTTAAAGGATCTTAAAGGAAGATCAACAAATTTCACCCAACCTGACATTAAGTAAGGGATTTCATCCATGCTCAAGTTGCCTATAGTAAGAGTGAACCGTTTTCAGAAAAGCTGCCAACTTCAATGGTCCAACCATCATCATCATCATCATCATCATCACCATATACAGGCGATCGTGTCTAACACTACCAACAGCCCGTCAATGCCCCTTCGGAGTCTTTTTTTGCCAGCGATCAAAATCCTCGAACCTGTGTTGCTTTCTGTTGTTTCGGCCTTTGGTGAAGCTGTACACTTGGCGGGTGCTCCAATACGGCAACAAGTTCAACAGGTCCCAAGCGAGGTCCAGAGGCCTTGAGGACCTGTGAGGACCCAATGAGAGCCTTGAGAAGGAAGCCGTGCCCCAACAATCCATGGGACTGGAATATGTTTGCCTTTCAGATGGGGTTGGTTTTTGAGATGTTTAAAGGATCAATGTCGGAGGTCCAAGTCCCATGAAGAGCATGACCTGGTCACCTGAAAAGCAAGAAGTCTCCAATTGCCAACAGCCCATTGTCATTCAGAGATTTTAACCAGTGGATCTCCCAATTTGTATGGGCAGAAGTAAGGCCACTGTTGATTCACACATCCCAGTTGCCAGAGTGGTTTTACAATGTTTAACATCTCCAGGTTTGAAGCTGGAGATTTGTTTCACCATTCTGACTAACTGGGTTGTATTGACCAACCAACCATCAACATGATTGTCATCCACTACTTGCATGTGCTGCACTGCATGTGCTGCCTGCACCAGGAGATCCGTCCTCCAGAGAGCCTCATTGAGGCCGTGTCGATGGGGTCGAGGTTGCTGAGTCGAGACCGGCTGAAGGTCCAACAAGAACGACCTAAGAGCGATGGCCTCCAACCTAAGAGCGACGGACTCCAACCTACTAGCTCAATAACAGCGTGTGTTTCCTTTCATGAAGATGTTGGAGGCAAGGAGTACTGAACTTGATGGACGCATAATGACGCATATGGATCAGACAAGGGGGAAGAGGACCCAGGGAGGCATCTGGAAGCCGAGCAGGACCACGGTGCTCTAGTACGAGGTCCTTCCAAAACCGAATACACGAGGAATCCAATGAGAGAACTTCAAAGTGTTCCTTCTGTTCTCTAGGAGGGGGAGTCAGAGGCAGCTATATTTTAGAAACTACATATCTTCAGAGAACCTTCAGAGATTTAGACGCTGACACACCGGTTTGAGATGGCATTTGGTCAGTCACGTCGGCACTGGCACCTTTTCTTCTCAGAAGCATCGCCTGGTCTTCTTAGAACACCCAGCAGCCGCGTGATGTGGTCGCCCCTACACCGCGGTCCCTCGACCAATGGTGGTCCCTGACTCTCGATGCTTCAAACCCCACCTGACATGGCGAAGACCCTCTCAGTCTCATAATGAGAAGTGTTTTAGAACAGAAGGATGCATTCTCAGCTCTACATCCTTGTTGTTTATGGTCTCATCATAATCATGGTCTACAAAGTAACATACAGCTCTACATGGCATGTACATCATCAGTTCTGATCAGTCCGTCGGGTCTACAGGAACTCCACCACCCAGGCAGGGCTCGACAGCAGGGTCACTCCCTGCTCACTCGACCTGACGGCCGACCGCACAGGCGGTGCAAGAGCACCTGAACCTTCCACCCTTGGTAGCGGGACCCAGGGCACTTGGGTTGTCAACATATTGGTCTTGGCAAAAAAACCTTTGAGCGTTATACCCCATGCACTCCCTGGGACTGCCAGGACGGACTGCCGCCCCAGAGGCCGACCCCCCTGGCCGTTTTGAAGGCAGTCCTATGGAACACATGGACCGAGTCTTATGGGTATTGCCTTTGCTCAACAAAGATGGCCAGAGTTGAACTCGCCACCTTTCGATATGTTCTGAGTGGGATATAGTGATGGTCAGGTGATTGCAAGAGGCCATGCTCATTGATGATTGCAAGGGGGTGGACCAAACGAGACCGGCCTGGGCTCTAATGAGCGACTGTGTCAGCACTTTACACACCTTACGTGGCAGGACTGAGTTGTTGGGATCCGGACTCGGGGCACTCACGGCCAAGGAAGACCTGTCGGGCGATGAGCGCCGCGCCCACCCAGCGGGAGGGCGGCTGAGAGCGGACGGTGATGCTTGAACAGGGAGCCCCATGGAAGGGGAATAGGGAGTGGAACAGGCAACTGTTGGGGCCCAGGGTTTCAATACAGGCCACTCTCACCTGAAGAAGTTTGGCTTTGCCAGGTGTTCAGCGGAGTGCAAGTCGGAGTGCAACGAAGTGTCAGAGTCGCCTGATGACCAGCAGCTAGGAGCTAGGATAGATGAGGCGTTTTCGCGCTGGGGGACAAATTGAGCCAGATGAGAATGCGGGAAGTCCTTCTTTTGGAAGCCACAGATTATACATCCAATACAGTAATTACAGAATACTACAGATGTCCAATTCCTTGGTTGGTGATTGGAAGAAGTCGGCTTTTGAAGTGGCTTGGCCCAAACGCATCCGCCGCCTTCACACAAGTTCAGCTTTGTTTTGCCATGTTGGACTCTGGGCCGATCCTTGCTTGAACAGGGCAGCTGAGTGAGGCGACCGCGAGCGCGCAAAGCAGCGCGGCACCGCGGCATCGATCCACAGACATCAGAGAATTACAGTAGATGTGCCTGCATGTATTTCAAGCAGGTGATGTGAAAGACCATCAGATGCAATCCCATTGTAGTTCGGAGGCTTGTGATGTTCCCTTGGCAACTGACTAGGGTATATAGGTACTGATCAGCGCCTAGAGGGCGTGGCAAATACAGTCTTGGTATGGAAAATGACCATGACAAGATCAATAGATATTCACAACACGTACTGGTGATGCATATTAATTATTGTTGGTGATGCATATTATTGTTGGTGATGTGATGCATACCACGGATTTGAGGCTTCTTTTGAGACTTAATGTTCTGGATGAAGCGAACACTCTCACATTTGCACTCCTGCCGGCTTTGTCGCACTTGATGAATCAACATGCAACATTAAATCACGGTTTTGCTTTCAACAAGGACGCTCCAACCGTCCTCTCAGAGGCCGAAGAGAGCGAGGAGGTTCCCACATGCCCTCCGCCCTTTGAGAGCGACCGTGTGTTCTTTTCCCGCAGGTCTTCTTGAAGCAAGTCTATGTGTTTGTCGGCTTGGTCTCCGGGCTCATCAGTGTGCTTTCCCGTTTGTACATGTGAGATCCACCCAACCTCGCATCCCACGCGACGATCTTGTTTCGCTGGGAAGCGTTCCCTTTTGTGGGCTCAAAACCCCAGAGTGGACAAAAGCAAGTGCAGGCCCCCCAGAACTGGCGGACCCATGTAAAAACAAACGAGTCGACTCTTTGGGTCAAGAACGTGTCATCATGTTTTGATATCAATTCACCTAAGAACATCCTGGTGAACCTGAAAAAGTGCTTCGCCATGCTTCGCCATGCTTCGCCATGCTTCGCCCTTCGATTCCGGCATGGATTTTTAAAACATGGTTTGGACTCGAGGAATGGGACCCAACATCCCACGATCGCTTCGCGAAGCTCCCTTTAAATGAGAGGTCGAGTCCTCCTCTCCCTTGCAGGTCAGAGTCGTCGGTCGGTCAGACGTCGGAGTTGGTCAAAACATCGAGGCTTTGTCAGGACTGGGTCGGACTGGACCTGCAGGGCAATCTTATACAGCTCTATAGTTTCAGAGGTGTTTTCGGCGACGGCCCCGAATACGCCCCCAATGCCAACTTCTCGTCTTCGGCGAGCGAACACCCCGGTCGCGCGACGAGAGCCGCAGGGGGGAAGGGCCTACGCCATAACTGAGACATTTCTATTCCACATGAACCCTCCCAACAGAATGAACAAATAGAAGGACAACAGGGCTCAGGGGATGAGGAGACATGAAAGAGACGACGGCGACGGGGACGCTTTGGGAAGATCGAATCTTGGGAAGGGATGCCTTCGCCGCCTGCGAAGCACAGCGAGAAGCGGCAGTTGCCAGCCGAGAAAGCTGCGCTTCCGACAGCACACGTGGGCACCCCAAGATCCTGCTTTGCCTAAGTGCAAAGAGGTGGCTTTCAGGGTGTTTATTCATCAGGTTGCTGCTCGCATGGGCAGTAGTGCAGATGTTTTTTTCTATTTTCCGCAAGTGCCAATGGCTGGAGTGCTGGATGAAAAAGACGGGCAGCTACTGACCCTTTTTCACGTTGGAAGTGCAGCAGCTTCGCACCACTGTCGGGCTACTTGAGGCGTCAAGCGGCACGCCTCAAGTAGTGAGCCTGAGCCTCAGAAAGAACTCTGACTAGTTAAGGGTTGGAAGAGCTCCATCATTTGGATTCCCAGATCCATATCCTTGTTTTGTCCTTTTGGGGGGATGGGCTGAGATTGTCCGACTCGATCTTTGTTTTTTCGCCGCTCTGTACTGTCACCTCAAGCCCTTCCAGCGCCCCTAAAGGTGAATGAAGGATGGTCCGGAGTGGGAGTGTCCTGTGGAGTTCTGCCATTCGGTCAGAGTTGTTTCGCCACATGATGTGCATTTCACTTGTGTTTTCTCAAGAACGTCCGACAGAATCCCTGCCTTGCTGGAACTCTCCGAGCAGCATGTTTTTTTTAATAGGAAGGGCGGCCACGTTCGAACCAACCACGCTTTGCCAATTTTTGTTAGTAGGGAGGGTGTTGTGGCACCTTGACTAAATTATTGCCGACGACGTCAGCTCTCATATATGTTGAACCCATTTTAACGCTGGTGCTTGACCATCCAGAAGCTGTGGATGCCAACTCAAGGTCTACAAAGAGGAAACGCAGGCACCGTGTTTTCTTCGGGATGTCTTGGGGTTGGGCCCTTGCTTTGCCTCACAGGTTGGCGGATACCTCAGGGTGATGAGAGATCGATGTGGATATCGATTGAGCGGCTCAGCCTGGCGTTTGAAGCACTTAGGGGGTTAGTAGATGTTAGTAGTTTGGTTGAACTCGCAAGAGGGCATGGGCCGTGCACATAGATGAAACATGAAGAAATACCCAGGGGCCCCAAAGAACACGGTCAAGAGACACGACACAGAAAAACCACGGTCACAACGGTGGTTTGGCCATTTGGCCGGTCTTGGCCAAGTGGTCCGTTCCTCAAACTAAGAATCTTTGGACCCTCCATGGCTTTGGTCCGGACCCTCCAAACCCTTCCCAGTGTTTTGCGCCCGGATTCGACCTGGATCGGGTCATTGTCAATTGTGGTTCGTGCTTGTCGCTCCCTACCCCCTGCGGGTTTGAACCCGCAACAGGCGCGCTGCGCAAGAGGCAGCTCAGGAGCGTTGCCGTCGCGGTGCCGCCCATGAAAAGCTTGGAAGAAGACCGATGACGAAAACCATTAGCGGAAAACCCTATAGCTGCAAAATGGAGGGTCAGACCCTATAGCGACGAATTCATGGGATCATTCAGAGGATCCGAGGCGGCGAAACCCTATAGCTGCGAGGGCCTGCCAGGGTCAATCCCCTGGCAAACTGACTGCCCAATCAGCACTTGGGCAACCCTAGAAGTCAAAGACGATGTTTTACCCTCAGTGAAGTAAAGGAACTTCCCTCAGCAAGTACCTTACAGATCATTTGTTTATAGTCGTCGTTTATAGTCTTTGACGTAGTGTTTAGACCTTAGCAGTGTCCTTCTTCTACCCCTCGGGTTTCGGCCGTGCACGTTTCGGTCGCAGGTGCTTCATGCGACCGAAACCTTCGTCGACGTGTTCGCGTCCGATGTTGGGTGGAAAACGTTGGGTGGAAAGCCCGGGGTCAGACTGCACGATTCCTGGGTGGTGCTTGTGGAATGTTCTTGAGATGATTGATCTCACTGACTAAAAATGTTGGTTCGTGAGTTGTAGCCACCAACTGGACTTGCTTGTCCAGGAGCAGCAAGAAAGGCCGAAGCGATCTGTGTGGGTTTTGGGAGGGTTGGGAGAGGCCAGGAGTTGGGCAAGTTTTTTTGGAGCATTTTGAAACGATACCAAGTTCCAACACATTGGAAAACGATTCGTGGGGAGGCGACTCTTAGTAGAGACCCATGCTGGCTCTGAGACCGTAGTGGCACTGATGGGACCGTTGTGTTTTGGCCTTGTGGTAAGCCTTTGTACGGAGGTCAGTGGTAGCAGAGCCCTTGGCTGAGTGCTCTAGAGGCTAGATGAGCTTGGTTAGCAGCGCTTGGTGTCAAGAAGCGAGGGGCCATCAGTTTTGATGTTGATCAGATTTGCTTCCCCAAGTTCCCCAGCCTGAGCCTACACATTTGCGGCCATGGAAGAAAGACACCCAGCCAGCCCAGTTCACAAGATAGTCCTGATCATCCTTCGATCACCTCGTTTTGCTTATAAGGTGATTTTTCCCCTATGGTTAAATCAATGTTAAAAGTTAAATCCCCTTCCGGGGAATGTGTTATTTTTCCAGGTTCCTTAAGCAAACCCTTTGATCATCTGGGATGATGATGGCGGACGACTGGTGAAACGATACATGGGGACGTTCGCGCTCTGCGGCGTTGCCAGGACCGAGAAGGAACCAGGTCCGACTGAGGTGAGGGGACCAGGGCGGCCAGGGATGAGGTCTTCAAAGGCCAAGGCATGAGAATCCACCATGGTGTTGGACTCCTCCTAAGCCAGGCTTCAACTGGGCATGTCATGAACACCGGGAGTCCTCTCAGGCCACAAGGGACATGGACCAGTCGGTCCAGCCAAGGAAATACACAGAGATCGAGGATTTTGAGGTGTGTGCTTCTGCATGTTTGTCTTCTCCCACTCCGGGCGGGCCGAGCTTCCGCATTCGCCTTTGTATCTCTCGGCCCATGTCTTTGGTGCCATCTCTCCGGTTTGGTGATGTCCTGGTTCCAGGAGGGGAGAGGTATCCAAAAAACAAGTGTAATGATCCCTACCAGGATCATCCTGTCTGGGTGTCCTGGCGTTCGACATAGCCTACTACATCAGGTCTCCTACTCCAGGGCACCCGGACAGGAAGTGCTAGGTAGGCTTTACTTTCTGCTTTTGGATGCTTTAACCCTTAGTGCCATCCCTATGTTGATGTTCCCTACCAGGTTTCCATCAGCTTGTCCTATGTGGTTTTGGTGGGTCCCTCACCCTTCTGATGGCTCTTCGTGCCCTCGTGCCGATCGGATCCAGTCGTACCGAACCTGAGTTCGGTACGACTGGATCCTTAGGGGTGTGACATGCCGCACCCGGTCCCTGCAATTGGTTCGACTTCCATGTCCCTCTGACGCAAGGATTCGAGTAAGCGTCCGATGCCTCCGGATTCCAGTAAGGTTCGGGTTCTCAGGAACATTGAGGCTGGTTTCAGAGTAGAAAGCACCATCCCCCCAAAGGTTGCATATATGGACCCATATAGAAATAATACAAGACATCTTAGGGGTTGTGCCATCACTCTGGACCCACTGTAGGGTGGGACAACACCAACGGACCTCCGAAGATTGGGGTGTCTCTCACCCAGGCCGAGGAGGAGGCGCCTCCTTTAAGTTGGAGCCTTAGACAGCCTCCGCTCAGCTCATGAACTGCCCATGAAGTAGACTAGGTGATGGTTTCGGATATTTTTATGTTCAACCCTTACTTGGGGATGATTGGACCCTTTGACTCATATTTTTCAAGTTGGTTGAAAACACCAAGCAGTAGAGGATTTGGACGGGAGGAAGCATGTCTCCGCAGCGGGTTCAGGCGGGTTGGATCCAGGTTCCACTGCAGCAGTGGGGTTTCTGAGGGGGAGTTGAACTTGGAGTTTTTGACGCTTAGAGCTGGAACAAGGGTTGCTGATTGACGCCCCAAAAAGACAGATTGACCCCCCAGCAGATGGTAAATGAATCCCCCAGTGCATTTCCACTACAGAATGGGAGTGCTCGAGCCCCTATATAAATCAGTTTTTTATATAAAAATCGTGTCCCATGATGACCTCGTGTACTTGCATGTTGTAGTGATTTAAGTGTTTCGCTCAGAGACATTGAACAAATGTCACCAGCCACCATCATTTTGTAGTGACAATTTTTGGCATGAACATGATGACATCATTTGCTTGGGCGGACATTTTATAGTGGAGCCTTGCTTGGATCCAAGTCATACCAAATCCATTTTGTAGTGGAAGCCATTTCAAGTGTGTTGCAAAGAGCAAGGTTGCACGCTGTCATTTTGTAGAGGTGCCTTTTTGAACGATAGTCATTTTGTAGTGGAAGCACTTTTTGGTGAACAATGGCTGCATCCGGCAAAGATCCTTTTGGATCAGCTGACCCTATATTTTCATGATCCAAGACGAGTGCACTACAAAATGTTTTTCAGTGTTTTGTATTTTTTATTTGTTGAGAGGTTGAGGGTTGGGCCAGGCATTCTCTAGAGCAATTTCAGCTTGACTTGAAACAGACTCCCCATTTCTATCATCACTAGAGATATCTTCATTTTATAGATACCTTTTTGTTCCAGGTCCTAGCATTTTGTAACACCAAACTCCGCGTCCCCACTTTTATAGCTATAGAATTGGGTGTCCAAGGTCACCCTGTTATGTACAGGGGGATGTAAATGATAATTCTAGCCAGTTTGGACCTTTTTTCTGCTCCTCACTCTTCTGATCCCACGTTCCACCAGGTGCTCAAGCCACTGGAGAGCCCGGCGGCCCTGGATACTCGTGCGATACTCGCAGGGTCCTTTGTGCACGAATCATGGAAAACCTGGAAAAGCAACCACGTGAAACCATTGAATTTGCACTGTTACTTTAACATACTCTATATAGACTCTAATGGTTATATAACCTTTAATAGATCACTCCCTAGAATCATCATGGGCCAACGTGGATGGCATGTCCACGATTTCGGATGACCATGAGATCCCTATACCAAAGAGGAAACTGTCCACTCCTAATTGTTCCAGGGATTGTACTGTAGATGTTGAAGGGCCCTAGGGCTCCAGTCGTACCTTCGTTTCGAAGGTGGGACTGGGGTGGGTGCCAGGAGGGTCCAGATACCTTTTGAGGAGGTACGACTGGAGCCCTAGATGCATTTCAACATATTTCAACCACTAGTCACTGCAGATGTCAAGCATGAAAGCCCGATCCGATTACCCACCAGCCGTGTATACAGTACAGAGTCAGCAGACGGGAGGGTGGCATATAGTTGGAATGATAGACAGATGAAATCAATGAAGGCAGAGTAGCGTTTCAGGAGCACATGAAGGAATGCTTCCGCCGAATTCAGAAAATCAAGGACAGGTACCCAGACGCTCCGTGAACGACGCCCTGTCCAGGTCCCTCAAAAGCGATCGGAATTGGTGGGAAAGCTCCCGACCCGAGGGGTTGGGTCCAAGCCCTCCATAGGTCCAGGAGTGCTTGGGTATATATAGAAAGGAACGGTGCATAGGCTGGAGCTTTCAAGCTTCGCAACACCGGCCGATCCCATGCAGTGGTCGGTTGTGGGGGTTGGGAGATCCAGGCAGAAGCTGGAGTTCACCCTCACACAGAACCAACCGCCCACCCGAATCCGGTCCCATTCAGAGTTCACACATACAAAGGGCATGTTTGGGTCCTTCAACCCCCCCCAAGGGGTGTCAGTACGGCAGCCCACCACGCCCTGAGAAACCACCACATTAAACCCTAGGGATCCTGTCGTACCTTCTCAGGTACGGCACGACTGGACCCGACCCAGGCACCCACCCCAGTCCCACCATCGAAACGAAGCTACGACTGGATCCCGAACGGAAAAGGTGTCGAGTTCGCTGAAAACCCCCCTGCCACTTCGGTTTATCGGGCGATCTTTGGATCGTTCCTCAGGTGGCAGTGGTCCACCGCTGTGAGCTCCTCAGCATCCGGGTGAAGACGGGCGCAGACTAGACTGAAGGACCTGGATGTTCCAACTTATGCAAATACCTGTGGTGTTTTAATACTATACGACTATACCTGGATTTTCTATAATACGATACCCGGATTTCAGCCTGTGGGCGTGGTTTTATGGATGACATTGCCATATAATTACCCTGAATATGACACAGCAAGTGGTGACCCCCTTTCCACCTGCGGCTGCTGGCGCAGCCGCTGGTCCGGTGGCAGAGAGGCACGTCGGGGCTCAACAGTGAGGGAGGTTTCACCTGGATTCCGGGCCCGCGTAGATTCGTAGACGGTCTTTAATGGGATACCAAACAACCATCAATTTTAAAATCGATATATTGTAATATACTATTCTATCTCGGCTATGCCTCGCGGAGCAAATAATCAAGTCCGCAAAACACTATGGTTATATATTCTATTTGCTGGTCATACACTGTATTGAGTTCAATCCCAATGCAATCATGCAATCCCAAGTCACTTGTTGATATAAAGAGCAGCCTTCTATTGGGTTGCACGGGCAATCCGGCGATGCCTTGCACTATTTGTTTTTTTGGGTCTTTTTGTTTGATGACATGGGATTCATCACAAGGGGAGAAGGCCAGGCAGATCTCATGTATGTGTTCTAAATCCCATGTCCTCCTAAGCTAGTACAATGATACCAACAAAAACGGAATCATATGTATCTTTTTAAATGGTCTTCTGACTGGTGCGACTCGCAGGGAATGAGGGAATGAATCCAATAGAATCTCTATTGGGGGCTCATTCCCTTATTCCCTACGAGTCGCACCAGTCAGTCTTGACGGCGAGGGCTTTGTGGGCTAGACCCGTCTTGTCCAGTGACTGGAAGGTTCACTGGACCTGAGGCCACGAAGAGAGATGAATCTGACGAGGAGGGCGGGGTCTCCAACCGTCAGCGACAGCGGATCGAGGAACAAGAGCATATGACCGAGGCGTTTCTCCAGTCGACTCCATGGGGCTGGCATATGTATTATGTATGGCATATATATGCCTATACTATACCAGTACCTATTACCCTGAAGCCACCCAATATATTTTGCTAAATTTCGCGAATAGTTTTATTTCAGGCTGTTTTAGGTGCTTCAAATATCTTGGAGTGTTTGGGTATTTTTCTTTGTGTCGAGGAGAGCTGCTGGCGACCTGGAATGCTGTTGTGCTGCTTGCTTGCTTGCGTGTTCAGCTTGCAGTTGTTTCGATTCGAGGCCTGTCACATCGTTGCAGGAGCTTGAGAAGGAGGAAGATGCTGGGGAGTCTGAGGATGAACGAGACAAGGTACGAGAGCAGCACCATCAAACAATGGTGAACGCTGGTCATTTTGTGAAGAACATGAAGAACCTGATCAACCTGTTGGCTGGTTTGCCAGAAGCAGACAAGGTAGTGCCCGTGAGAGAGCAGCGTCCATCGGACGTGCTGCTATGCAAATGCTTATATATCGCTTCATTCATTCTTGCGCTTTCTCGGCAGGAGAGGAGAAAGGAGAAGGACCGCAAGAAAGAAAAAGACAGGGAAAAGGCTCCTTGCGTTATTGTCCATTTGATTTGATTGTCCAAGTTTAAGATTTGATATTCTTGTTTCCTATGCTCTGTCTTTGTGCTTTCTTTCTTACCCATTGAAACGTTGAAGTCTTGCAGCAGAAGACGTTCTTTGAGCTGAAGATTTGCATCATTTGCCTCTGAAAGACTGGCTAGGTAGGAAACCTGAACCCACTCTTGCGGCATGGAGGATCTGCTTGTCATGTAAACACCAGTCACAAATGACCCTACCGAACTGGCGCGCCAGAAGTCCAAGCGGACCAAGTCCAAGAAGAAGAGAGAGGACCGGAATTTGGTGTTGGAGTCATTTGTCCAATCGAAGACAGAGAAGTGGACCAGGTAAACCTGTGACTAGTCCAAACATTCTGAATGCCAGCCGCGCCCCTACAGGGTTTACAGTTGACGGAGTTTCGAAACGCAAGTCTCCTTTGAAGAGGCTTCTCCTGTCATGGGTTCTTCGATGCTGTTCGCATTCGATGCAGAATAGTTGTCTCGGTGATGACATGCCCTGAAAGCGAAACGCCGCACAAGGACGAAATTGATCATCTTCATATTCAATTCGGGTCATTGTTTGCCTGGTTTGGAGCTGATTTGGGGGGCTTGTTTTCAACTACAGGCTGCACAGGGACATGTGACGACATGAGTGAGCTGTGCATTTCAGGACTCCCTACAGGGACACAAACGAGGACCCTTCATTCACCCCTCCACACCTGTTCACGTCGACTTGGGACAAAAACCATCACCACGATGGTGGCGTTCATGCGCAAAAACCCGCTCACCTGCCTGCCTCCGTTGTTCCGCAAAGCGTGGCATTCGGCTGAGCGAAACACGCAGACCGCTGGGCCTCATTGTGGACATGACACCGTTCGACTGTTCGACCCTGTCCTTCCGTTCGACCATTAAGACGTAATAGACCTGGACATGTTTTATACTTATAAAATCAAATCCTTACATCAAACACAGTGCTGTTCAGGCTGGCTCGCAAATCAGTCCAAAAATCGCCATGGTCGGGTATAAAGATGTCCAGACAGTGGGTCAGACCGGCAGTGAACCTCGGAAGTGACCTTCAAACAGCTCCTTGGTGCGCTGAGGAGCTGGTGGGAAAAGGAACCCGCAAGAGGACGGAGGAACGTCAACGCTGAATCGATTGGTCCACTGTGCCACTTTCTCCAGCCCAGAAGCCCAGTCCCCGTTGCCTCCAGTCGTACCGAACGGTTTTCGGGACGTTGGGACTAAACACCGAACCTCAGGAGGTACGACTGGAGGTGTAGGGTTTATAAAGATTATAAAGCTGATCCAGGTAACCCCCCAAAAAACGGGTTAGTTAGCAGACACTCTCACTTCACCTCCCACCCTGGCCATGAGCGTCATCGCTTTGCGCTACTTGCGTTCCCGCAATGCCACCGGGAACACGTTGCTGTCGAGCACGGAGCAGCTCACAGACGTGTCCAACACGCAATACTTGGGCAAAATCAGCGTTGGCACGCCCGGGCAGAGCCTCGAGGTGGGGGAGGTGTCAAAGCCTTTCTACTTGTTCATGAGGAATATATGGGAAAAGCATGGAACAGCCATGAAACACATATATATACCTAGATCTTCAGTCCGGCACTTTTGCAGGGTCCGGCGCCGGACTTCCAACTCCGGCGTTTTTCTGGATTTGGTCCGGCGCTTTTTCCAAGTCACTTTATGTGGATTCTCAAGGCTTTGCATTCTTTGTGATCTGCTTTCTTTGAAGTTAAACCCACTACTGATGCAACGATTTTGTTTGCAAAGTGTGCTCGTTTGCCTGTTCCGCTGTTTTCTCATTCCACCGGTTTCAGCATGGTTCACACTGGATCAATCAGATCCGTTTAGCTGATCTTCTAAATGAAATCGGATGAAGCCGGTACAGTGCGATGCACCTGTTGAAAGACCCAAGTGGGTGCACCTAAGCTGAAAGAGCATAGGCAAAAATGTACAGTACTCCCATTGTTTCAGGATGTCGGGGCGCTGGGATATAGTTCTAGCTGCGCAGGTTTGCAGAGCCTGCCGGACATGTTTTGGGCTGTGGAACATGTGTTGTTCAGAATTTCAATGTTTTGCAGAGAGTTGTCAAAAAATTGCACGTCGTAACTCCGGCGTAATTTCCCGTAATTCCGGCGTAATTTCCCGTAACTCCGGCGTATTTTCCCGTAACTCCGGCGTATTTTTGTTGGACTGAGTGTTCTGCAGGCTTTGATTGTGAACAGTTTTTCACAGAAGAGTTTTGACAGGAACCATGAGTTCTGCTACTTTATTGGAGGGCCGTCCTGAGGCAAGCTTTAAAGAAACATTAAGAAGCATGAGAATCATGAAGAGCAACCCACTTTGTAAAAAAACACGAGAGACACGGTTGCAGAGAAAGAGGGGTTCCTTGCCACATACTCCTTGGTTTTTTCTTGGAAGTCTTTGCTTGGGCACAAGTTGCTTATATTTTGTGATTTCTGCTCTTAGGCCATTCGGAAGATGGGCGAGGGCAATGGGAACGGGAAGGTTCGAGTGTGCTCCAGAAAAACTACTCGCGGCGCAAAGGCAGTTTGCTTGTGTATGATCCAACCTTTTATCATCTCTGTTTTTCAGAATCTTGGATCCGGATGTTTTTTCAGGTCTCCGGCGTTTTTTTCGGAATCCGGCGGAAAATTTTGCCGGATTGAGGTCCGGCACTTTTTTCCGCCCAAAGGAGGATCCAGGTATAGCTGTAGCTGTGTGTGTGTGTGTTGACCTACTGTGAAGTGAAGTGCGGGACATTTTGAACTTTTGGTGCGGGACTAGCACCATCTATTGCTCCTATAGGTCCAGAACATGCGGAAAAAGACACGCCGAACACAGCATCAGCATCACCACTCCACCGCCACCCTTCTGGGCTCCCAGAGAGGTTCCCAGCAGTTTTGGGGTCGTTTTGGTCCGTCCTTGTTTGGGAGCTCATCACTGGCGTGCCCCAGTAAAACTAACATCCAGCAAAACGGTTTTTGTTTGATGACGGCCTTTTTTCACTCAAAAAATGCATCCGGCAAAATAGAAGATCCAGGTATCCTGTCAAGAGCTCATTGCAGAAGGAGTGTTTGGATAATTACCAGCAAAATAATGCCAGAAAATGTGCCGTGAGAGAATGCCTTAATGTGTGCCAGATAGAATGCCAGAAAATATACCAACATTAGCCTAAATATATCATAAGATATCCTAGATAGAATGCTAGAACATATGCCAGATAGAATGTCATAATGTATGCTAATAGCATGCCCAAATATATGCCAGATAGACACTTCCGTGTTGATGTTGCAGCACTATAGCCGCCGGATATCAGCAGAGTATAATGCCATGGTGGGGGTCACTCGAAGTAACGTAACGTAACGTGATCTCCGCCTGCATCATCGTCCACTGAAGCCTGGGAATGGGATATAGGTCATGGACGCCCTAGACACTCCACGTGTGGATTTGCTTTATCTACATGGACGCCGAGGTCATCCACCACCCCACTATACCCAGACAAAACCTGGGACTGCCATTCAACCACCCCTGGCCGGAACTCTCGGCAGTCCGGCAGTTCCAGACACGTCGTGTTTGGGGTAGGTCAATCCTGTGGCAGAACCTCTTCGACAGGGAACCTCGGACCATGGGCCGTGCCGCGCCGTGCTAGAGTCTAGAGGTGGGTCAGAACCCGACGTAGTTCGACTATCCGAACGTTCGGTACCCCTGCTAGGTGATGGTTTCGGATATGTTTCAACCCTTACTTGGGGATGATTGGACCCTTTGACTCATATTTTTGAAAACACCCAGCAGCCTGGTGTTCCAGGTCCTCAGACCCAGGTCACAAACCAACCTGGTGTCGAGGTGATCTTCGACACGGGCTCCTCGGACCTCTGGCTGCGTGGCGACGTCTTCGCAGCGGCGGACTCCAGCAGCTTCGTGGATTTGGAGGCGGAGGCGTCGGTGGTCTACGGTGGACGCTTTGGTGCTGGAGGCGTCCGGTGGGTTTGTTGATGTATACCCAGGATCATCCTGGACCTGGGTGTCCAATAGACTAACCTACCCTACAGGTCCAGACATACGTGTCCTACCAGGATCATCCTGGACCTGGGTGTCCTGGCGTTCGACTACCCTACCCTACGTAAACAGGTCATAACAGGTCTCCTACTCCAGGGCACCCGGACAGGAAGTGCTAGGTAGGCTTTACTTTCTGCTTTTGGATGCTTTAACCCTTAGTGCCATCCCTATGTTGATGTTCCCTATCAGGTTGTCCATGTATAGCTTCGAAAAGAGGTTAAGATAGGGTTAATGATGACCGCCATAATTGGGGGTCCTGGTATGTATGGGTTTCCTCCACTTCCACTGGACCATGTTTGTCGCATTTTGCCGCCTTCACCAGCAAGTCCAAGGACAGGTGCCCTTGCAAGGGAAACTCGTCCAGGAGACGATCACACTATGCGATGCGAGGTGGGGATTTGGGGAGCTGGAGGACGGAGTTCCATGGGTCACGGGAGCAACGCAGTACGGATTTTTGTCAAGGGGCTCAGAGCTGGGTGAATCATCTCAGACTGAAGAAATCCAAGTCATGGGAGGAAGTGTGAACATACTCCCCTGCTATTCGGACCACATGGACCTCGAAAACCACGTCCGGGAGGTCATCGGAACGTCGAAACCCACCCGGTGTTCAAACCACTGGGTTCGGGATCGTGACGGCGGTTAGAGTAGATGGCAGTGCTTGAGATTTGATGGCAGTGCGGCAGTGCGTGTGCAGAAAAAACGCCTACAGTACTACAGGGATCCGCCATCCGCTGCTGGTGGCGAGCGGCTCGGGGAGCGGATCCGACCGGCACACGGAGGGACCACGAGCTGGGCCGCTTTTGGGCAACTGATCGCCATTGGACCAAACAGCCATGTTTGGCTTGGTAAGTCATAAGGCAAATTGGTTCCCGCACTAGCGCACTACTAGGCTTACAGCATGGTTCGCCCTGCTCCAGGAGGTAAATCGTCAACACATCTGAGTTCTCCACTAGAAACACTCCCAAAGCCAAGACGAACAGAGAGGGTTGTTTTGACAGCTACCTTGGCGCCAGGTGTTCTTCCCAGTCAATGTTGCTGGTGCCTGCTGGCTCCATGCCTAGCGTGGTGGCTGATGGAGTGCTGGGCTTGGCGATGCCTGGCTTGAGCCACACAGGAATGACCTTCCTGCAGCACCTTGAAGGGTGACTTGGTGAACGTCTTATCAGGTTTTCCTTCTGTTGCAACAGCTACTGTCCCATCAACTCGAGTTTTCACCCGCACACTCCAACGATTCCAGATGCTTGGACCATGCTTGGGCCGAGCTTGCAAGGCCCAGGCTTCCCTGATTTTGAGTCGTAGGGACATGGGGGACATCAAAGGACCGACCCGTTTCTTCCTTGATTCATTAAAGATCGATATATCCCACACGATCCATGTATATCCCAGACGATCCATGGCAAATATGACCAACATGAAAACCACATGTTCACCACAAGAACGACACCAAATGTAGGCCATATTTGTTCACATGAATCCTAAAATTGTTTAATCAAACATGTTTAAACTATATAGCAGTATTGATACCTCGTAGTATGAACATGATTTAATTTGGTGAGACTTCTTGAGGCTGACGATTGAACCGATTCTAAGGCAAGGGATAGACCGCTTCGCTTTCGCCCTTTCTGGTCCCGATGCTGAATCCTTCTTCATCCTGGGCATGCCAGGAACGGACTCTGAGTCATTGCTCGGGCGCTGTATACTTTCTTGGATGATTCTCATGGTTTTTTTATGGCGGATTTTTTTGGAGAGGTAAAAGAACATCAGCGAGGTGCACATTTGTATATCCCATATTATAGTTTTAACCCACCCTGGGTGTCTCTCAGCCTATATTACTAGTAAAAAGAATGGTCAGAATGACCCGATGTTGAAGGGACTTTCCTTTACATTCAGTTGGTCCAAAAAAGACACGGTCTGATGGGCCTTGAACCATCAGGTGGTTCCGAACGTGGCTGACACATCACTTCCTCATCACTTCCAAGTGGGTCCACAAAAACAGTTGGTCTTGGGACTTCGGTGGAAGAACCTCAGCCACCTCAACCCATCAGTCAGAACCGACACTGGAGTCAGCTGAGGATTGGTATCAGACGTCCTCCTTACGATGGACTCCTTCCAGCTCTCCGGACCGTTGGTGGTCCTTTCAGGGGGAGCTGGTGGTGAAGAAGCACGCCATTCTCAGTGGGGAGTTCTTGTTGGACTCTTGGAATCCTAGTCCAGCAGAGGTGCGTCAGAACAAGAACTAGGCTATCCTAGTTCGGTACCCCAGGTGACGGGTCCTAGTTCAGGTCACAAACAACCTCTGTTGGGTCCTGGAGTGGTCTAGAGAGCCCAAAAGGGTCCCCGCATGCGACGTTTTTTTGGCTTCGTACCTTTGTAGAAGACCAATGCCCTGTTTCCCAAGGTTCAGATTTGAACCTGATTGGTCAAGCAGCCTGCGACCTGAGAATGTGTTTTGCCATTGATCCTCATGGACCCACATTTGTTCCTTTTCGGGCACCGACAGGGACGCACTCAGGATTCGGGCACCTCCTTCATTGCCGTCTCCTCATCCATGCAAGAGCGCTTGCTGCGACGGATGCTGCCGGAGGCTTCTGAGAGATGTTACCTGAACTCCGGAAATCTCTTCATGTGCCCCTGCGACGTCGGCCCTCAGATGCACCACGTGGGTGTGCTGGTGGAGGGGGAGATCTTTGAAATGACGTCTTCGAGTTTATTGACTCCATCGGATGATTTCTGGTGTGTTTTGGCACCTGGGCAGGATAGATGTGTATAGTCCTTTTTCTCTGGGGCATCAGACCAAACGGGCTCGTGCAACAACGCACATTGCCATGTCATTTTGCTCCAACATCCAGATCAACCAGGAATGTTGCTGGATGCCAAGAACTTTCCCTAGGGATCCAAGCACCTTCTCAGAAGATGATTGGAGACACTGTTATGTAGGTGCCAGGATCGTCCAGCCGTACCTTCCGAGAAGGTGCGACTGGATCCCTAGGGTTTAAGGTTTTCATTTTTGGGCCAAGGAGATATGCTGGAGAAGCATAATAATGTCGACGTCGGATCAGTCAACGGGGGAGTCCCCCCCTTCAAGGTCAACAAGGTTTAAGATTGGAGGTATTGGAGGACCACATCCCCCTAATAAAGGTGATGACCTGATAATGGATGATGAGATGATGACGTGGACTGGATGATGGTTGATGGGATTCTGTGTGAACCATGAGAGTTTGAACCATGAGAACCATGAGAGCTCTGAGTATGGTAGATAGAGCCATGCCAATAAATAACAACAATCAAACGCGTAACCGTGAACCAACTACGTTGTTTTTCTGGTGCAGCTGGGCTTGATTAATATGGGGGGGTGTTCTGGCCAGGAAAGGTGGAAATCTAGGTGTTAAATTAGTTTAGTATTGGGGGCTTGAGCTCGGCTTGATTAATAGGAGGGTTCATTACTGCAATCCTATGTTGACATTACATGAGAAGGATCCATCCGCATTTCGCACATATATATATATATATATATAGATATAGGATTTTGTTGTGGATTCCGCCTTTTGGCCAGGAACATATTCCAAATGTTTGTTCATTGCAGACCTTAGTTGTTAACTTAGCTCATGCACCATCAACCATACTTGAGGCATGGTGAACACTACTCTTGAACATGTTGATCCAAGAGGCATCCACAACTACGATCCCTTCAGTCATCCTCGCACCTCGCTGGCCAGGAAGTCCAACAGTTGCCCGAAGGCTTACCGGTGATCCTGGGCGACACCTTCCTCCGCAGCGTTTTGGCCATTTTCGACGGCGGGAAGTTCGGCACCCCGAGGATCGGCTTGGCTCGTCGGACGACTGGATCTCTAAGTACCACGGAGAGGCAGGAAGCCAAGGGAAGAGGCCCAAGACTTGCCGGCCCAAGATCCTATAGACAAATCATGTTTCTTCCACCTAGCAAGCGAGTCTTAGATCTTATCAGAGCTGTCCTTTCCTTTTCCTCCAGCGCTCGATCGCAGTGGGCACCGCCGGACCTCAACCGCAAGCGCTCCAATCAGGGCACCACTGGGCCTCAACCGCGAGTGCCAGATGGCAGTGCGCACTACCGGACCTAAACCAGACAGAAAGAATGCCAGAAAAAGTCAAGAAAATATGCCAGATAGAATGCCAGATAGCATGCTAGAATGTATCCCAGATAGAAAGCCAGAGTCTTTGCAAGATAGTCGTACAATATGATTACTTAATATATATTTGTAAGATAGACACTTTTTTCTTGTCCGTCGGGTGTCAGCAGAGTATAGTGCCATGGGGGTGGTTGCTCGAAAAACACTTTGTAGTCACGGGGTCCGCACATTGAGACATGTCCGCACTCTTGAACTACAGTTTTGATTGTTAAAATTGTTCATATCTGTGATTTATACATTCTACCGTTCTTCCACATACTCGTTTTAGCTTTTCATAACTTATAGATATTGTCAAAGCAGCACAATATTAAGTAGCCTCAGCAAAGTCGAATAGTCCCAAGCAAGATAAGGAATAGTTCCAGACATACTGATCGAATAGTCCCAGCAAAATCAGGAATAGTCCCAGCATAAGGAATAGCCCCACAAACTCACAGACAAAGAAACTGACACTCCTAAATATTTTGTGTTTATTTACTCTTTGACCCAAATAGCATACTGCTCATCAACTGCCGGCAGGTGGAACCAGCCCCCGACCTTGCCCGAGTTCGTCCTTCTGTTCCTGGCCCTGGCAATGGCCTTTCTGACCTTGACGTTTCGCTGCTGTCGCTCCGAGCGGCCTGTCAAGACGGAGAGTGTCTCCTCCGAGTATCGTGCGCTGCGTGCGGCGTGAGGCACCAAAATGAGAGCGCCGTTGAGAACGATGATCACCTGCATCGTCCCAGCGGCCGACGTCCCCCAAACCCGGTGAACAGGACTCCTCTTCAGATTCCACACTTTCTCCGGGTCTAAGCAGTGAGTCTAAGGTCTTTTTGAACTGTTGCCAACACAAACATCTTCCAGCAGCACTCCACCATAAAGATTCGTGTAAAATGCGAGACATCATCCCATGATGTCTCGCATCACTACCAAGTCCCAACTACCAACTACCATGGCTTATTGCTTCGGTTTTTTCCCTATCGGAGCTCTTCCATCGCTCGCTGCGGTCCAGGAGTCCAGCAGCTCAGAGTCCAGCAGCTCGGAGAAACGGCGTCAGAAGAAGAAGAAGGCGGAGGCGGATCGGGTTGGGGCGGTTCGGGTTTGGCGGAGGCGCTTTTGGTTGGGAAATTTTCAGATTTTGGGGGAAAGGTTTTGGGAACTGTTCAGGATTTTTTGGTTGGGCTTGGGAAATGTCGAAGGGATTTTGAGGTTTTGGTTGGATAGATCATGAGTTGAAGTTGAAGGATTCAGGAAGATGCACAGGTTGGCTTCTGAGACGTTTTGTTGTCCCAACTAACTTTTGAAGATACTTAATGAAATTCAAGTGCAGCATCAACAAAACCTTGTGGGGTCAGGAGATGCCGAATATTGCCATGGATAGATTGTTGGACCCAGGGTCTTGTAGACTCTTGGTTAATGAACCCGCCGGACATGGGATTGGACTACTTGTTCAGATCTGGCGTATTTCGTCCATCGTTTACTTTAAACAAGCTGCACTGACAAGAGAGACATGCAGCCGCCGTGTAGAAAGCTTAGGAACGGAGCCCAAGGCTGGAAAACCCGTCACGCAACATATCCTGCCTCAGGCAATCCAGGCTGGAACGTCACCTTCATGGTGTCCAAACGTAGACATGTATGATTATGACCCAGACACGGCTAATGGGACTGGCATAGGACTACACTGGGGTGGTTTTGACCTGAGGTCGATGTAAATATGCCATACATCGCCATACATGGAGTGCTGGGTGAGTGATTGATAATGACTCACCAATTTCTCCAATCTTCTCACCCTCACTCACCAGTTGTGAGCTGCTTCTGGCAGGCCAAGCGGAAGAAGAAGAGCCGCTCGAGAAAGAAGAAGAGGCAGCAATCAGCTATATTCCCTAGAAAGAATGACATGGAACCTGAAAACCACTGGGTTGTAGAGGAAAAACGGTCTTCCAAAGGTTCATCTTCAGGTTCCATGTGGGTCTTTTCCCACGTGTGTATATATGAAAAGCCGAGTTGCATGTAAAAAAAATATGGCGAGTTGTATGACACTCGGCAACGAGTGGGATTCCATGCTCGCAGCTGAGTGATACAATTGCAAATAGTATTCCTTCCTTCAACGCCCTCCTTCTTCTTTGCTCGCAGGAAGGATGGTGCTTGTTCTCCTGTCATGTTTATTGGGGGCATGTTTTGCTTGGTCGCTTGGGCTGCTGGGACGAAACATGGGATTCAAGATGACACCAGCTTGGCGTGCCCCCAGCGGAGTTGTCGACAAAATGATGTATTGAGAGAATAGCTTTGACACTAAGATGCCCTGTTGTTCCAACATGTTCCAACATGTTCCGACGGCTCTTGGTTTTAAGGGTACGACTGGACCCTCCTGGCACCTACCAAACAGTGTCTCCTTCCTCACCGTACCTGAGGTTCGGTACGACTGGATACCTAGCAGATCGATTGCTTGTGAAGACGACTGGGCCACCGTCATCGCCACGTTCTTAAAGACCTCCCATCAGTCTTCAGCGTTGCCAAGTCCAGCGTTGTTTTTCTGGGACGGGGGGAACTGCGACTGCGCTGGGGCAGCATCTCTCCAGCTCTTCGAAGAGGACGAAAGCCACGGTTGACTGGATCAGCCCAGGGTTCGGAGAGATGTGAGCCGCAGCTGCTTGTTTCGGTGATCTCTGGAGGAGCGAAGAGGATGTCAAAGGGCAAGCTTTTGCAAGACCACACGCAAAGGACAACAGAGTTGAATGTGATGAATTAAGTCAAGACTACTTTGTCCCATGCACTGTACAATCGAATGTTGGGTGGTGATGATGCTCTTTAAAAGTTATTTTCCAACGACTCTTGGAATGAAATCGAATCCACAGCTCGAAACTTGTCCTGGAACCCTGCCGTGGCCAACGAACACATCATGTGGCCCAATGGGGGATAGAGCGGCAAACTGCACCGCCCATGTTCGCGGTGGGCGTTGTGCTGTTGGTGCTCTCTCCCAGCGCTGCTCGCAGCCCCGTTGCGGAGCTTCCACTGCGCTTGACGGGTGACTGGGAGATCCCGAGAGGGGACAAGTGCATCGCAGAAGATGGTAGAGCAGTAGCCTTTGGGCGGCAGCTGGAGGGCATGGGTCGCTTGGGAGATGGTTGGATGGATCAAACTTTGATACTTATGACTATATATATATATACTCCTGAATGACTATAGACTCTTGATGAAGAATGCCCTGACATGAAGAGCTTTTTCAATCCATGCTTGGGATGGTTTATTGATCAAGAGGTCTTCATTCCTACGCCCCACATCCCTTGGACACCTGGCCAATCCATGGGCGATGGGATTTTCCGACGCAACACGGGTTTCAGGCGATATGACGCCCACAGGCGGCTTGAACGTTGTCTCAGTTGACAACGTTGTCCGCTCAGTGGAAACCACTGCAGTTTCGTCTTCTGAAACTTCCATGTCAACTCTCCTTTTCCACTCCCTATAGGAATCCGTTTTCCTACCGAACCTCAGGTCCGGTGATGTGTGGAGACACTGCTATGTATGCTTGGAGGGTCCAGTCGTACCGAACCTGAGGTACGGTACGACTGGATCCTTAGGGCACGACCTGAGTCTAAAGGAGATGAGTCTTCAGGTCCCACACTGTGCCACGTTCCTTCCACTATGAGTCTGTCTTCCGTGCTCCCCATGCCGGCCCTAGGAGTTCAAGCAGTGCTGCGACTTCCGTTTCGTTTTGCGGCATGTGTGGCGAATGATTGGACAGAAGGGTGAGCTGGAAGTGGCACACGCGGGCTGCCTTGACAGGACATACTGGCAGTGCTGCCAGGTGAATGACAACCACGAACCTGGGCAAGCAGGGTTATATAATATTACTATATATATGTAATGTAATATATATATATGTTTTCATTGTGTTGTGCTTGATTGGTCCAGACTGACAAAGGAGGTTGCAAAACAGAAGGCACCATGATGATGTTTTTTTCTGGGCCGAGGGTTGCAATCCACAAGCCATTTGCATGGTTTCAAAACGTTTTGCTGCATCACGTGGAGTCGCCGACGGGCCCAGGATGAAGGCGGCCTGCCCTGGTACAACAAGGGCGTGCTATACATTCGGGTTCGTTCCAGGACTTGGTTTGGCTCAGAGTGATTTGATGGTGATTTGTTTTTTCCCCCTCTTACCGGTGAATCGCCTGTTTGTGTTCCTTTTATTTCTCGGCTTCTATCCAACAAATCCAAAGAGGAGGTCTGGCAGAAACTACCATATCAAATTACTTCAAGGCTCTGCACTGAACTGGTGGGGTGAGACCCTGGCAGAGCATGCTGGTAAGCCAAAGCTCAGTCGAAGCTTTCCGCGCTTCGACATTTCCATTAACACAGGCGCGACCAGACAAACCAGACTTTCCGTCCAGACACGAACGAGCAGACAGGGGACCCGGAGCACGCTTCAGAACACCCATACGATCGGATCATCCTGGACCTGGGTGTCCTGGCATTCGACTACCCGACCCTACGTCAACAGGTCTCCTACTCCAGGGCACCCGGACAGGAAGTGCTAAGTAGATAAGCCAAGGAATCCAATGCCCTCCCATGATTCGGTCGATGTGTTCAGTCGGCATGGTTTTCTCCGCTGTTGTCAGGCGCTGGCTTGCTGTGGCCTTCGGGTTATGCGCTGGCACAGGTGCTGGCGGAGCTCAGTGAAGAAGAGAATCTCAATGAAGCTTGTTGTTGCTGATAATTCTTTTCTCATTGTGCCAGAACTCCATTGAACCACAGGACTTCTACAAACCACAGACCCCAGCGATCGGTTATGTTGTCGCGATGCGTTCTTGGTGTGCCTGTTTCCAGAACTGTCTCCGGAACCATCCCGGACACGCGTAAACAACGTTACAGTTAAATAACCAAAACAAAAGAGTGGCCCGCAGGAAGACCCAATGCATAATACAACAGTGGCCGACTTGAGCAACACCCATCATTCCCATGATCATAGAAATCCAAGGAAGCTATGACATTTTTGGATGTGGGCGCTGGAACCGGCTTGGCCTCTATGGTGGCTTTGCTTCGTGGCTGGCGAGTACTCAGCACTGATCTCTTGGCAGAAAGTTTCTCGACGCTCAGAAGTCCAATTTTTTAATTGCACCCCCAGACGCTCCATGTACCGAGAGAGGTGGACAGCCCTATAGCCCATCCCATCTGTACCACTACAGGGTCCTATATGGTCTCTCAACCTGTCTTGGTATGCCATAGGGCCATATCCATATATATATATATACTATATGCCGATCAGGCCAGGGGTGGTGCCAGGGGGGTCAATGGGTCGGCAGTCCTATGGCAGTCCCATGGAGTGTGTGGGCAAATGTATAGGCCGAGAAACAAAACCAATCATAGAGAATCGACGGCGTGGATGGCGACTTCATTCTCAAGATGGGGAGGATACACACCACGGACGAGAGAAAAACACTCTTTCCTACAAACCACTAGAGTCTCGAGTGGGGCTGCCCAATTTTCTTAGCATGGCAGCCCCAAAACTGAGACTCGAATTTCCAGGATGCTCCTGTTCCCAAGCGCTCCAGGATGCTCCTGAACCGTTTCGGTTCGGTTTCGACGACCGGGGCAGTACATACCGAACCGGTTTGGAGGCACGACTGGAGCCTTAGGAGTCGATCAAAAGGAGCCTTTAATGGGCTTTCGACCAGTCCCCAAGGTCATCGCCAGCGCGTGCTGAGTGCGACGGCCACCTTCGGGAATGGGACGGCGGGTCGCTTTCGCACGGGAGAGCTGGACATTTTCAACCCGGACACGTGGCCGGCGGCAACCTTTCAGGTGAGAGAGGAACCGTTCGTGTACGAACTTTCTGTTTTTTTAAATGTATTTCCCTATAGGGCTCCTGGCCCACCTCCTGAGGTGAAGGTAGTTAGGGTGCCAGGGAACCACCTTCACCTGAGGAGATGGGGCGAACTCGGAGCCCTAGGGTTGGTTATTTTGTAGAACTTCTTAGAGCAGACCATTCTGCCTATTATGGGTAATGGCACCGTTGTCCATGCTTAGGCATTTTTGTCCCTCTTGGCGTTTTTGCCCTTTTGGTGGCAATCAGGATCCACCCTCCATTGCTTCAAAGAATTTCCACAGTGATGAATATCATTAGTATAGCATATCCGGAATTTACCAGATGCTTCACTTGCATGTTGTTTATCTATTAGTGTTTCAGTGTTTCTGTGATTCGATTCATTATATGTGTAATAATTATTTGTTTATTGCGTAGGCGTTCTTACGCGTTAGTTAGGCGCTCTTACCCATTAGTTGGGTGGACGAAGGAATGGTACAGCCTTTTGGGGGAGTGATAAATATGAGTTTCAAATACTTCAGATCAGCGACTAGCATCAGGTGGCAAGCGTTTGTCTTCTCAACAGCTTGTTCGTTCAAAATCTGGCTGCCAGCCTCCTCCACGTAAGAATGCATGTAATTGTGTCTCGGCGTTTTTAACCCTCGAGGCTGCAGCATAGGCGTTCTTAGCGGAATGTTCAGCCCAAATCATGCTAGGCGGACTCACATGACATGATTGCTTAAGATCTATATATATATATATAGATAGGTACTGTATACACACAGATTGATTCATGCTGTGGAGGCCAGAAAGCCTGTGATTCTTGCAAAAATTGCCATGTGACGTGTGGCAATCTGCTCTCTCCAAGCCACTTGTGTTTGTTCTCTCGGTGTTTCGGTCGGCTGGCCAGCGGTGTTCTGGTGTCGGCTCCATCGGCTCCCGTCGGACACACGGTCCCGGTCCCATCGGTCGACTCCCGTCGCAGGTGATTGGTGCGACTCTTTTTCGAAGCTTTGAGGATCTTCATCATCTGGCCTTCAGGCGCAGGGTCGCCGAAGCGGTGGGGCCGGGTCCAGCGTCAACGAGAAGCTTGAATTCGCGGTTATTAAAAGAAAAAAAGAACACGGGACCCTGTGCTGAAGAATCGGGTTGTGTTGGAGTTTCTTTTTTGGGGGGGTAGCCTCAGAATTATGTAATTGAGCAAGTTACCGGGAGAGGTATCCAAAAAATGTGAATCTTGATCCCCATGATTCCTATTTCCTTGATTCCTTACCCTGGGCTAGAGTAGATGTACCTGTGGATTGAAGAAGTAGATGGCGCAGTCATCCCCAACGTTTAAAGTAGTGGACCCCGGGTCTAAAAAGCACCCCGACATGAAACACGTCCAATCTCAGCAACCATTTGCTTCAAAACGCCTCGTGCCTCGTGCTAAAGAAAAACGTCCAGTGAAGCACCGTCCCGTCGCTGAAGGACACATGTTGCTTATGACTCGTGGGCTTTGCTGGAAGAGTCACCCAGAAGAAAAGCAACGGTTGTTGATGCGTTTAGAGTGCACTTATGCCACCAACCAATGACCAATGGCCCGTTTTTGATTCCTTTTGTGGACACCTTTCAGCAGCCCACAGCCGTGTGGACCCCTTTGTTCTGTCTAGCGCTCCTCACGTCACCCAGGCGACCCCCAAAATCATCAAACACCTCTATCAACCTGGTCGCCTGAACGAACGCCTATGCGGAGGCGATTGGTGTCGAAGTGCTTGGCTCCACGAGGCGTGGCGCTTTACACCTTCAACTTCCCGGAGTATCTCACACAAGAGGCTGGGGGCGACACGTTCCGAAGTCCGGCTGTTTGGGCCCCTTGAAACACCATCTGACTCTATAGTGGTCCCCAGCTGTAGATAGTGGCACGGTGTCCCATAATTTCCCAGGCATCTTTTAGTAGGGAAGGTACTTTTCTATCTTAGTGGGGAAGGTACTTTTCTATCTATTTGAGGGTCTGGTCTGGTTGTTTTAGTGGGGAAGCCTTTCTCCAAGCCATTGACCTGACCTGGGCTCACCAAGCCCGGCGGCGCCTCCGAGGGACCCAGCTGCAGCAGGTGGGAAGGTGGTTCCAGCAGGTTGAGGCATGCGACCACGGAAAAACGATAAACCCTAGTCCCACCTTCTCAGAAGGTACGACTGGAGCCCTAGGGAAAATAAATGACCCGTCGCGGAGTTAACCATATTTCTTGTAAGCACCACCAGATTAATTGGAATCCATCATGGACACTTCACCACACATATTTTTTCATGCAAACTGTTCAAGGGGCCAGTTTCCACTTCGATGATGATCCCAGTGTAAGGTATTGAAGGATGTTGAAGGGAGGCCGTCGCTATTTCTGAGTGTCTCCGCTGGTTGGTGCACTCTCAAAACCACCCAAATCAGCCACACCGAAGAGCAAGACGCTTCCTGATAGGTTTTTGTATTGTGTTTCCATGTTTTTACCGTGCACTTGATGAGGTTCCTATACAATATACACGACTTCCAGCATACGGTGGGGCTAGATCAATGTTCGGGTTGCTTCAAGAGACGTCAACTCCACAAAACGTGTAAATATACAGGAACTGGAACATCTAGCCCACTCCCTCCAACACTGGGTATCCATCTTGCAGGTCCTCAACCAAGCTGGAAACCCAAACCGAAACAACTTAGCGGCAATGCTTGTTCCAAAAAAATACGGCAATTGCTTGTGCGAAACATTGTGTTCTCTAACCCGCACGGAGTAGCTGCTGTTGCCATGTCACTCGTTTCGTTTCAATCGGGCAAACCCTCCGGAAGCCCCAGCAAAAAAGAACGTGCGGGTTAGGAATGTCTTTGTTCATTTGGCATGATCCTTCGGCTTGCACAAGCCCTTTTTAGGCCTGGCCTGCCTATGCCTGCCTTCTTGCCTGGTAGCCTGCCTGCTGCCTGCCACGCAGGTGAAGGAGATGATGCCCAGATTTCTGGGCCTCGGGGAGGACAAGCTGGAAGGATCGCTCCTCCGGCAGGAAGGCCCTCGCTGGGTGCCCATTGAGGCCAGCTGTTCGGGCGCCCCGCGGGGTGTTTCTGTTGGTCATTTGATGTTGCTCAATGAGACCATTTCCCAGACACGACACATGGGACTGCCATAGGATTGCCGACCCATTGACCCCCCTGGCACCATTCCTGGCCTGATCGGCATATATGGCAGTCCCATGGGGTGTTTGGGGCTTGATGTTGCTCAATGAGACCATTTTGTAAGTCGTTGATCGTCCCAATGCTGACTCTGATCGTCCCAAGAACACGGTGGTCGCATCTTGGACGCCCATGCCACGCACCCTGAGGACCTGGACGAGATCCGGTCAGCTCTTTACTTGGTGGCCTTTCGACACGCAACCGCCTGAACATGATCGACTGCCACCCGTGGAGCTTCACCGCCGGTACCGGTTTTCACCGGCCCGACGTGAAGCGACCAGCGACGTGCAGAACCGGCTTCACCGTACGGGTCCTTCAGGACGATTCGGCGGGGTCCGATGCGGCTGTCCGCTGTTGACGTGGCCGGCCCTACCACGGCGCTGTGGGTGGAAGCCAAAGCGGACCAAAATGGGGAGGGAGGAAGCGGAACTCGGAGCGCCTCCGTCCGTGAGCGGCTTGGTTTCAGGAAAGGCTGAACAACACAGAGCAACGTCCGGACCTATAGTGAAACACTGTGGCCAAGCGTGGATCGGGGGACAGGCCGAGCCTGGATCGAATGTCGAACCTCCCATCTCCGTCTCCCGATGGGTTTACCATTCCCAGTCGACTCCATGGGACTGCCAGTCCGGTCTGCCAAGAAACGGCCAGGGGTGGTGGTTGAAAAGGGGATCAATGTAAGCATTTGTATGGCAGTCCCATCAAGTCTATGGGCATTGTTTCAATGTTCGAAAATGCACGGTCAAATGTTTGAGGTGAATCATTGACTCTGGAAACCCCTCAGAGCAGCTTCTTTTCAGCGGTCGCGCGTGAGTCCAGTGGTCATCCAAGACTTTCAGGAACAAAAACAAGAAGACACATGAACCGGGAGTCACATGTCGGGGTGCTGCAGTTGGAGGAAGCCAGGGTGCCCCTGTCACATCGTCGCATCTTGGACGGGACTCAAAACCACCCAACTCCAGCCCGTGTGACTCCTGGAAAGAACATCAACATTGGAGACCTACACCATCCTACGGTCCTGCACCTAAAATGCTTAGATTCAGGCTACAGGCCAAGACCTGTTCAAGAGCTCCCAACAATCCCAAGAACCAGTTCTCGATCTGGCCAGGCCTGGAGATTGAGAGCTCCAGCAGTGGAGACCTGGCGCGGCACCCCAGTCGACCTGGTGGTAGATGGCACAGACATCAACCAGCACCCGACTGCTGACTGCTGGAAGTTTTTTTTTTTTTTTAACATGGAGGTTCAAGTTACACAAAATTTGTAATGGCTTTTCGGCGCAAGGCACATCTAAGGCACTTCCATTTCACCCAGAGGACCCAGAGGCACAGGCCCGGCATAGGCATAAAGTACGTTTTTTCTTAGTAATTAGGCTTTTGGATGCCCTGAGAGAGGTTCATTTTGGTCTTGTTTTTTTCGAACACGACGTCGATCCTAGGTGAACCTGGTGGACGGTGATTGGTTTGGGCTAAAGCAGGCCCAGTCGATCTAGATCCTCTAACGCTGTTCACCATTGGTCCATCGTACGTGGGTTCTAGGGTCTGTCCGAACAGTCAGTAAACCAACGTGGGTAAACCTGTTCTAGGGTAGACCCAACGTGGGTTCCATGTGGTCAAATAAAGGGTGAAACCTGACCAAGAAATACCATGAAATACAGTGGTACAATGTGGTACAGTAAGTGGGATGCGTTGGACGAGGCACTTGAACTGGTTTTGGGACTTGTCACTTTCAATGCTGCTCTTTGAGATTGTCGCCCTTCCTCCGTTTCGTCCGTGGATGACCTTGGGGACCTCAGGAGATCGTCGCTGAGACACCTGGCGCACTACTGGCACTGGAGTCGAAAGCAGCCAATGAGCCGCTTGGGCCAACGTACGTGACAGCGAGAATGGTGACAGAAGGGAAGAGACGTGGACGAGGTTTCTGACAGATTACAGTGGTTTCAGAGTAGATGGCACAATCCCCTAAAGGACATGTTTGAACCTTGGGTACTTGGGTTTGTGTCATCTACTCTGAAGCCAATATGATTCGGAAGTAGGGTCCGTGTGTTTGTGTTTGGCGAGAACGGTGTAGTGATGTGTAGTGGTTTATGTAGTATACCTTTTTTTCTACCTTCAGGAGGTATAAACGTTGGTGATCTATGTTGAACTCTACTAACTCACCCCAAAAAATTCGAGTAACAATTGAGAAATATTGGGAATATTGTTTGAGCATCAATACTAATCTAATTGATATAAATCACGTTATACAGAATATCATCAACCAGCAGTCACAAGACGCGGTGCGATCCATGGAGGTAGTCAGGGTGCCCAGCTACTCCACTCACTTGGGGACCAAAAACACCACCCCGACATGTGACTCCCAGCAGAGGTTGAAGAACCCTAGTTCGACCATCCCATAGGTCCCTTAACAAGCAGAAATGAAGCGTAGGGACCCTAGTTCGACCAGTAGCGATCAACCCTAGTTCGACCATCCCATCAGGTCACTGGATACCTCTGTAGGTCCCTTAACCTGACGCAGGCCTTTGGAGGCCACGATGGAGACCGCCTTCGAGGAGGTCACCGAAGAGCAGCGTGGACCCGGCGGCACAGAGCGGAGCCGAAGACCGCGTTTTCGCGACACCCCACACGCGCGAACGAAGCTCCTATCGCAGCTGCTGGCCACAGTTCGTGACCCGAACTTGGGGCAGTCCCGGCCCGAGACTTGCAGGCCACGGCCTGTTCGAAGCAAGCAGGGGATCAAGCTCGGTCACGAGTCCTGAAGAACCAGGTATAGTAGTAAGGCCAGGAGCCCAGTTCGTAGCTTCTGGCTTCTTGGGCTCCGATAGTGGCGTCCCCCAAAGTGGAAAACCCTGAAAACATGTGAAACCACCGGTGCTACGGATCCGCCGAGCCAACATTTTTTTCGACCCCAACACAACCCGAACCTTGAACGTTGGGCGTACGCGGTGGTGGTGAATTTTCGGTCCACCAGACCCACCTGGAGCATCTGGTCTGGGTGTCCTGTCATCGGACTTCGTGTAGGGTAGTCCAGCCCACAGGATGGACCTGGTAGGGGTTGCCAAGAGAGGTTAAGTGACCGTAAATAGGATTGTGCTGGGGTACCTATATATGGGATAGTCTATATAGGGTCATTCAACCTCTGTTGGTGAGAAACCCTCCGACACCCGTCCGGGGGACCGGAGGGCCGGAAGGCGAAGAACATCGAATGCGACAGCTCCAGCATTCCCAGACACTCCATAGGGCGCCCATATGACCCCCCAAACCACCCCAATGTCCCTTGAGTCTCTAATGACCCTTTTGAATTTGCCTTTCCAAGAAAAAGAGGTTTTTGAAAGAAAGCACTCCTTTTTTTTTTGCATATGTCACGAAATGTTCCTTTTTTGTTTGTGCCCTCAGATCCTCCTTAGACAGTTTCCTGACACCTTTTTTCGGCGTCCAAAACGCGAGGCGTCTTTAAGCGTCCGCACCGGACGCGTCCGGATGAAGATTCACTCTGTACCTTTTTCTGTGTCCTCATCTTTGAAAACGCGTTTTGCGAGCAAAAACGCAAACATATTAGACCCAAAACAAAAACGCAGAAAAAAAAGGTCTTTGGAGACTCAAGGTAGACATACATGGAGTGTCTGTTTTTTTTTGGGGGGGGTACACTCACTTCCAGGTTACCTGCGACTGACCGGACCTTCGCGGTCAAGACGTGCTTATTTCTTTTTTGGGGTGGATTTGGTCGTTGGGTCGCGGCGTTCGGTCTCATTCTGCGCCAGAACTCGAAGCTCATTACAGGGTTCATGGCAGTTCCCCTAACCCTGGGAGTCAAAGATTATAAAAAACATGGTCTTTATAGGGGGACCTGAAAGGGAACGTTCCTTTATTTCAGCCGGTCAAACAAATGGTCCTTGGACTTATTAAGATGGGTTAACCCATCTTAACCTTCTTGCGACTTCTGAAAGGTCGCTCCAGTCGTCCCCCTTCGGCTTTCGGGAGCTCCACACTGGACCTTCGTTTTGAGCTCCGGCCTTGTGTTCCGACGGTCCAAGGGGAGAAGCAACGCCGGCGGCTGGAACGCTTCCGGGCGCGGGGCCACGGCCCTTCCGTGGGACGTGAGGGGGAATGGTGTTCGACTGAAGGCACTGGCGACCAGAGGATGTAAATAGGATCAACTTGAGTCATCATTAGGGTGCTTTCTTTTTTGGTGATCTCATGGGGGTCAAGATGAGTCCATCTGGAACATGCGGATGTGACGCTTTCGCATATCCCATGGAGGCAGTCCAGCTTCATTGCAGATCAGCAGGCTCCAAGTTTTGGGATACCAGCTTCTTCAAACCCTAAGAATCAAGAACCCGACCCGTTCGGTGAAGGTTTGGTTCGGGTCACCCCTGCGTTCTGGGTCAAAAACCTCCAGGTCGGTGGTCTGGTCCAATGATCCTTAGGGGAGTCCCATCTGACCATCTATACGGTCCAGTCCCGGCCTCGAAGCAGGGCTTAGGGTTAGCTCGGTCACGAAGGACCATGAGAGCACCCGACTCTATATACAGGTCTCTGACATGGCTTTTGGAGACTCCAAAGTGGTAGGTGGCGACCGAAGTCGAAGAAAGCCTGGCCTAGCCCAAGGTTGAGAGCTGACTGACCTGGTAAGCCGGCTCAGACGCTCAGGCAATGCAAGCACAAGCCGGAGTAGCTCGGACGCTCAGGGACGCACGACCGATCCAGTCGCGCTAAGCGATCTTGAAACGAGTCGATGCCGGACGGTATGACTTGAAGTCAAGTCATGAAGCTTTGTCCATTGCTATAGTGCCATATATATAGTCTAGTGCATCTATAAGATTAGCGCATTGGTCCGAAACGATGGCACCTTTTGGCCAACATATAGACGAACGGCATGGGGTCGGCCAGGGGGCCCTGTCAGGGTCCCCTGTGTTATTTTTCCGACTCGCCAACTTATACACAAAGCCAGGGGCGCTCCGGTCCGGTGATTGAGTTCGCCTGCTGATCCAAACCGGAGTTTATCCTTGTGAATTGGAATGTGAAATCCCTGTAGTGCTACCAGTGGATCTTGGCCAATCCTCGCCCTTCTTGTTTTCTTCCTTTGGCCAGGAGGAGGACGATTCCGAGGCCTCCGGAGCTTCGGTGCCTCATGGGTTCCTGAAAGGGGCCCACAGTGGAGCCGTATCAGGGGAGTCTGCCACAAACATAGCAGAGATCTATGAGATGTGTGTTCAACATACGTCGACAACTCTACAAACCAAGAGAGAACGAACGCAACCTTGTTGATGATGTTCAGGATTCTGCACCACTTCCTCCTACCACACTCTCGATGGGGCCGAAGAGATTAGTTTTTGGCCCTTGCGCGCGTGCAGGGCAAAACCAAGAAGATGGAGTTAAAGGCGCGGCTGTGAGACCCCCGGCCGTCGCCACATCGCACCCGTCAGCTATGGAACCTCTTCCACTAGGCACTATGGTTGGTATGGAATAGACCTACCCCAAACCCTCCATGGGACTGCCAGATTTGCCGACATTGGGGTGGTTGACTGGGGGTCAATGGGTCGGCATATATGGCAGTCCCATGGAGCGTTTGGGTACATGGAGTGTATGGCATACTCACTATGATAGTGGAACATTCGAACGTCCTGGGCGGGGCTATGAGGTTCGTTGGATGTGAGATGGCCCCACTGTGCAAGACTTGCCGTGTTTCGGAGGTGGCAAAGGTTTCAGTATCAGTGCTTGCAGGTATGTTGTGCGTTGCTATCATAGATGGTCAAGGTACTGGGTCAGTTGTTTACCAGGAAAGATGCCAGGTATCAGGTATAAAAAGAACGGGTAGATATTAATAAATACCTTTCTGGCTGGTGGCTTCAGTGGTTTCTTATAGAATAGTATAATATGTATATATGTTTTACTTTATAATTTAACGTTTGACTTTGTTTTTCTTGGGATGATTGGGCCAAACAAAACTAACATGTCTCAAGTGAGTTGAAACCAGCTGCGCGTTTGGCTGACTGGAGCTGATGCGTTTCTGTGTTCCTTCCAACGGCGCTCAGCGGGTCGTCGGCGACGACACCCTCAGGGTGCTGAAGGGGATTCCATCCTGGCGAAGCTCAAAGCGAAGGCCTCCAGCTTGGCGCAGCGGTGTTTCATTGGGAGAAACCTGGTGCCACTGGCAACCCACTTCTGGAGTCTAAGCATGCGACAAGTGGCGGAGTATGTAGCACATGCATGCACATGCGATGTAAGACCTTTGCATGCGCAGAGGTAGCTCGTTTCTCGAGGTTTTTGGGGTGAAGCGGCGGTCGGACAGCTTTCAGGGATAGGTATCCAGTGAGCATTTTTGGTGGGAGGCCAATCCCACTTGCACTCGCTAGGATCCCTAGCACCGGTGGAATCGAAGAGGTTTGGAACTACCAACCCCTTAGACCGTTTCACCCTGGTAAGTTGACCTCCTTAGTAGTTCTGTTCATCTTCAGTCCGGCAGAGGTGGGTCAGAACCCGAACGTTCGACTATCCTAGTTGGGTACCCCTGGTTTTCCGGGTCCCAACGTTCAGGTCACGTTCCACCTCTGTGGGGGGGTCAACCAGGGTGCTCCCCCGGTTGTTGACCCACAGCCATCTTGCTGTATCAATGTTTGTAGGATCGGCGATGGATGGGCCCTGCTCGTGCAGATGAGCTACTCATATTCACCAGCTGAGCCAAGCACTGAATTTTCTTGAAGAGGAACCTCCAGAAAGCTTTATTTCATCCTGGATCATCCTGGATCTATGTCCAGGTTCGATTTTGGTTGGCAAAGGTGGGTGTTTTTGGTGTTCCTTTAGATCTTCCAGGTCACCCTTCAGGAGATATTGCCAGTGCTTTGTGCTCCTCAGGCAGCTGAGGAGGCCAGTGCTGGGGAGCCAAAGGAAAACGCACCCGGAGCCAGCTGAGGATGAACGCCGCAGTTGGGAGGAAGTCAGCTTGGAGCTTGAGATTCCTCTATATAAATGTCTTGGAAACATATATTTAAAGGCTTACGCCTGACAGCCGGGCGCTGGCCAGGGCAGGGAGGAAGGGATAGGGAGGAAACAGGAGCGGACTGTCCTGTAGAGGTTGACTCTCCGACATGTCCAGCCCAGACGCCTCTCTCCGCAACCCCGAATACACCGTAAAACACATGGCTTTCGCACACTCTCTGCGCAAGCCCGCAGACACTGTAAAACACATGGTTTTCGCACAGGTTATCCAGACGCTTCTCTCCGCAACCCCGAAAACTTTGTAACCGAAAACACCGTGAAGCACATAGTTTTCGGACAGGTCCAGTCCGTACTCTTTCTCCTCCGGTAGAAGAAAAACAGCCAGACACGCTGCAAAAACAAATTGCTAATAATGCCAGTCCACTCTGGTAGCATATTTGGCACCACGGGTCGTCCAAAAGCACCTCGCACCCATCACCATATTCATGTTGCCACATGTTGGCCCATGTTATGTCATCCTATGCGTACGTTGACCTCTGTTTTCCGGCTCAGTGGCCTATGCTGTCAGGGTGACTGGGGGGGACGTCGACCGGAATCGGCGGCATGGGGGCGCGCTCTTTAGTGACCTTCGGTAACCACCCAAGGGGCCTCCGGCTAGAACCCACAGCCGCCGCGAAAGACGTCGTCGACCGGTCGCCGGGAGTCTCACTGGGGAGGATTGGAAGTGCACCTGGTGGTACACTTTCCCTTACAAGGATCCAGTCGTACCCTCTGAGGTTCGGTGGGGCTGGGGTGGGTGCCAGCCAGTCGGGTCCGGCTAGTCGTGCCGAACCTCAGGTTCGGTACGAATAGACGGATCTCATAGGGCTTGATGAAAGTTCACACTTAACTCTATGGTAACTATGCACAGATCATACACATGCATATTGTTTTTCAATGCCTTTTCCCCAAGCACCTATAGCCTTGGCGGGAGGCCCACGTTTTGGGGTCGTCCCGGTGCCGATCGCCAGGAAGCGGAGACGGGAGCGGCGGAAGGGAAGTCTGGCAGCTCGGAGGACCGCGGGTTGAAGGGAGGCTTCGGTCGGTCCGGCCTGATGGTTGATTGTTCCCAATAGCTTCTTGCTCCTAGCAGTACGGCCTTGAGCGCCTAGTAGCTTCCTTGAATGGCATCAAGCTCCCACAGCTCACAGGGTGAATGGCATCCCATCACCATTGCCATTAGTATGTCCATTGCCATTAGCATCACCACATGCCAAGGGTAAATAACCATTACCAGTACGCAGCACCATTAGAATTTGCATTGCCATGTGGATTCCCAATACCACAGGTCAAAGTCAAGGGTAAATGGAATCAAGCTGCCACAGGTCACAAGGCGCATACCTCCCACAGGTCAAAGGGTGAATGGCATTCCATGACCATTGTCATGAGCATTAGCATTGCCATTATCATCTTCATTACCACAGAGCACAAGGTGCATGGCATCAAGCTCCCACAGGTCTGTGAATGGAATTGCCATCGCCATTGCCATTAGCATTATCATCACCATTTGCATTACCATTGCCACAGGTCAAGGGTGAATGGCATCAAGCTACCACAGGTCAACGGTGAATGGTTGTAACAAAAGAAGGCTCCAAACTTCTGTGGGAAGCAGCCAGGACAGATTACATTACCATACCCAATCCCTTTGCAAAAAGGACCGGGTTGGTGCCGGGACGGTGTTTCTGAGTCGTTAGATTATGGCACACTCCCTGGAAGCCTGAAAGGCCATTGAAAAAAATGTGAACGATCCGAGCGCTTCATGTATGGCAGTCCCAAACAGGCCTTGGACTTGGGAGCGCGGCATTTCGTGTGCACGACTGGGTGGTTTCAGTCAGTCGATGTCTTTCTTGAGGAGAGCGAGGACGCTCCCGAAGTCACCTGGTGAAGGGATCCAGCGCGAACCGGAACGGTCAGCGGAATATGTTCGAGCGCCGTTGTCAGGGAAAAACCGCCACCGAGGATGGAACAACGCGGTTTTTGGGAGACAATGTCTGATTTGTTTGTTTAGAAACACCGAAAAGGTTCCAAAATGGTCCACTTCCAGATTTCAGGAGTGTAGATGTGTGTAGGGCCTAGGGTGTGCCCCCGGAAAAGGATCCAAACCGTGAGCAAAACATGATCACCTGGTCCTTCAAGTGACCCTGATCTTCCAGTTTGACAAAAGGGCCTGTAAGGAGTCACTGGATGGGACTTCAAAAAGGTTACCTTGAAGATCTTTGAAGAAACCGGAGCTATTTTGGAAATGTTGTTTTTACTGGTAGTGGGATATACCCAAACAAGAGCAATCACTAGAGTCACTAGTCAGTTTCGTGTTTTGCTGCAATTCCTCGAGCATTGTCCGTTTAGATGGGTTGTTTGTACCCCAGACACTCCGTGGGACTGCCATATAATGCCGATCAGGCCAGGGGTGGTTGACTGGGGGTCAATAGGGCGGCAGTCCTATGGCAGTCCCATGGAGTGTTTGGGTACTTTTTGATTCATGTTGCCCGGAAAAACTGGCATGGTGATGGTGATGCATGGACCTGCAGTTTCTCTGGGCACAGAGAGATATGGCGTTCATATCAAGTGTAGGTCCTCAGAATATATTGACGTTGCATGTGGGACGCCCAAATCGAATGACACTTATTATACCTTATTACTTTATTACAATATATTGTTTACTGTTATAGCATTATTTTGCACCTCTTGCTTATGGTCCACTGAGCCAGGCTTCCTCATGTACTCAGTATAACCAGCTTCCATATATCGATCAGAAGACTTTAATGGGCTGCAATTGATGGGCCAGTCACATGACGGGGGTACTGCTACTCTCCGACCACGACTTAAAAAAGCGAAAAAATACTCCCAGTCAAACCTTTCACCCATAACATGTACAGCAATGTGCCATGTCATGCCATGTTAAACATTTGACAATTGAAAACAACAACAACAACAACAGCAAACACATACACCTGAATCTTCCTAGGGCTGCACTTTTTGCGCCTCCAACCTAGAAGGCGCCTCTAGGAACTGAGAGGCAATTTTTTTTTGCAAGAGGCGATTCTTGTGTTACATAGATTTCTCCCCAGTTATGTTGATAGAACATATGACATTATGATAACCGTGATAACAATGAAACTTATACACTTAACATCATATAGGAAAAACACCACAAACCTCGAACCATGAACCAAAACATAAGTTATATGCATTCAAAAGGTTCAAGCATGATAAACCGTGAAACACATGAAGGCATGATAACTCACTGTGGAAAATTGACCGCACACAACATGAAACTATATATAGATATATATATGAACTGCTAATTTTCCACTTGGATTGGCCTGCGAAAAATGACCCCCACAAGTCCGACTTTCGCCTTCAAAACCTGCATTTCAGGCAGGTCGAACCGGACTTGTGGGGGTCTTTTTTTGCAAGGAAAATTGCAAATATGAACATGATATCGCGCAATTTGATAAACACACATGAAAACATGCAACACATGAAAACCACATGAAAAAACTGAAATACATGAAAAACATGAAACATATGAAAGCCACATTAAAAACATGAAAGCACAGGAGAGCCACATGAAAAAGATAACACATGAAACAGATGAAAAACACAAAATACACGCAAACACACATTAAAGCACATGAAAAACATGCAACATATTATGCAAAAACATTGAAACACGTGAAACAACGAGAGGCGGAACTTCCCGGGTAAGAGGCGGAACTTCCCGGGTAAGAGGCGGAATTCCCAGGTTATGATTTTTTGGCATATAATATTCAACTAAGTCGACAGGTTGTCGCTTTCAGGCTCGTCTCTAATCGAAAGGGGAAATGGCGTATCAGCTTCCATCCCGTGTCTTTTCGAGTTCGACCCTGATGGCTGGTTTGACGTTAGTGAAAGAAGAGAAAGATGTGGACAAACTTGATGGTGACGATGCAACCCTGATGTCAGAGCTGCAACAACCGCAGGTGGGGCTGTTCGTTTCTATAGGTATTGATACTCACCTCTAGTCAGTGTTTTGGTCTGAACATTTCCTGGCTAAACATGTTAGCTTTGTTTTCTGCCGGTTGCAGGCGCTCAGGTTGCAAATCCAGCAACTGCCTACTCCTATGAACTCTGCCTTGAAAGACCTCCAAACGCCAAACACCTCGGAGAGTTATATACGTCTTGCCTGATGATGAAACTCAAACGGCTGGTTTGGGCTTGGACGCAGTTGCTAGCAAGCATGATGAAACTCTGTTTGCTTGGGTTTGACCGATGGTCTTTTATAATGTTGATATCATGTTGATAGCTGTCGGCTGCAGCAGCGGAAGACCACCAAAAACATTACAAATGACAAGATTCCCTTCTACCAGAAAAGCACGAGAGGCAGTTTTTGTTCTAAGCGGCAACTCTTGAATGGAGAGGCTAACATTTGAGCCTCTCTGCTAAGAGGCTGAGAAAAGCAACCACCGGAGGTTTAAGGCATACATATTAATATTGCGGGTGCTTAAGTCAGCCGCTGCGCCGCTGCCTGCCGCCATGTTGGAGCAACATGGCCCCGTGCATTCGCTCGTCCAGTTGTCTGGCTCCATCATACCTGAAGTGCTCCGTCGCTCAGAATTCTGGTTGATGCTGGGAGTCCATTTGATGACGTGGGGTGGCTACCAATCAGGCTACTTGGCTTTGCAGCTCACTTTTTCCTCATTGTCCCGAAGTGGGCGCACCCCCAAACCTGGAGCGGTTCCTGGACAGCAAACTCCGAGGTTACTTCCAAGGGAAGAGCTACTTGACCTCTGCGGTGAGCATCGATTGGGTTGACCTGAAAGTCCTCACGGTGATGACCACCTTCTTTATGGCCTTCTATGTGAACCAAAGCTTCCAAGCGCGCTTTCTCACATTTTGTCAGTTTGATGTTGATTTGTGTTCCTGTGGATGAAGCCACTTAGTCCCTCTAGAAGTCACTTAATTAGAGACTCCAAGAGGTATTATGTTTGAAGGTCCTGGGCTATTTCATACTTTGATATGTTTAGTCCTTGCAATTATTGAACTTGTGGGCTGCCCTTGTCTCGAATCCGAATGTAGCAGCTGGGCCCTTGGACTAATGCGCAACACCGTGTTGCTTGCTCATGAACATTGATTAAGCAGTCCTCTAGAACTAAGTATGCGAGAGAGTGCTTGTGGTTTGGTGTTGCTTCTTTTTTGCTGACGATGCTGTTCTTCAACCTTGAGGGATTCAGGCATGCAATCCTGCATCCTGAGCATGTTTCTTTGAAAGCCAAGGCCCTTAATCCAATCCTGGACGTTTTCCCCATCGATTCCTCTTCGCTCCTGGGAAGGGGGCGGAGGCATCAACAAAAAAAAAGGTCCCCCAATTTAAGGCTTTCACACACCCGACACCCTTGATAGCCCAAAAAACACATGACACCGGCTCCCGGCGATTCCTGAGAATGGCCACCCATCCAATATCCCAGCTCCCCGAATCCATTCATCCACCTCAAGAAGCTCCTCCGATCCACCAGTGCACCGATCGAAGCGACCCCTCACCCTTCACCCTATTCCAGGGGCCCTCAAAACCATGAAAAAGAAAGGTTTTCACAATAAAAAACTGTTTTTTGCAGGTGTTTGATGGTTTGTGGGGCCCCTGGTTGAGGCTTTCAGCGATATCAAGAGATCTACCTCTCCCTCTTTCGCCTCTTCACCAAAGTCTACGACTTCGCCAGCCTCGCGCGCCTGGCCTTTGCCAACAATCGGTCGGCGGAGCGGCTGGGCTGTCGCTGGCTGGCGAGCAGTACCCTGCTGTGCTTGGAAGAGCTCGCGGAGGAACACGGGGAGCTACCGGAGGAACTTTGGCAGAAGCACGAGACTTGGATGGTGAGGAGGAGCGAGGTGGAGCTTTTGAAGCAACTCAACTCGATGGAACGCGTGTTGCTGATGTCCCGCAGGACCGCGGAGTTGTGTAAATCTCAGTTGGAGGAGGAGGAGTTTCAGAAGCTGCTGGTTGCCATCATGAACTTCAAGGAATGTCAACAAGAGCTCTTGGACTTGGCAAAGTTGGAAGTGCCCTTCTCCTACCAGCATCTTTTGAAGGTCATGGTGTTTCTCACGCTCTTCTTCTTGGCGTATGGCATGGCTTTGAGTGAGTCCTCCATGGCCCCAGGCCTCTTCATCATCATGGAACTGGTTCTGCTGGGCATGTTGGATCTTTCAGTGGACCTTTGGAATCCCTTTCGCTCCAAGAACTTGTTCTTCACCATGGACCAGTGGAAAGAGGACTTCCGCTTTAGCCTCCACACCATCTTAAATTATGAACATGCAGGACCCGACGACCACTGGGAACCGGAACTGGAAGAGGAGAAGAACTTTGCCAATCCCAATTTGCTTTCCAATCCCAACCAACTGCAGCAGTGGTTGGAGGGCGACTCCCCCATCATTGACGGCCTGAGCCCTCGTGATTCTCCACGCGCAGAGGAGGCGGAACCACGGCTGGAATCCCTGCAGTCTGAAGGAGACACAACGAGGATCGATCGGAGTGAGCAACCTTCTTGGAGCGACGGTCAGGCAGACGTGCGGCCGAAGGAGACTGCGTTGATCTTGGGAATTTGAATCCACCAAAACAAAACAAAATATAAACACATCGCAGTATTATACTACTGAGTACTGTAACACGCTCATGAATTCCATCGAAACATATCGAAACGGGTGGTTTTAGGCTGGATGCTCGTGCACTCGTGTGCAGTTCATGCTATTACATACTACGTGGAGAAATGACCACCACAACCTGATCCTCCAGGTACGTTACTACTTAGGTATAGTCACCCACACACGATCAATCTTAAGTAAAGACTCTTAGAATCCCACTTCGAGGTTGTTCATAGAGCACTTCTTCACTGTGCTGAAAACCTGTAAAAACCTGACTAAATCATACTAAATCCTACTAAATTCCCATTTGGGAAATGCGCGGGAAAGAGTTGGGATTTCCCATGGTATTTTGTCAGGTTTGACTTGTCTTGGACACAAGGCACTCACATTGCCTGCCCCTTGGGAGTGGTTGAGGGGTGCCCCCAAAGCGGGAAAGTGTTCAAAACATTTGCAAAACTGTATATAAGATCAAGCGATCAAATGTTTAAAAATAACAAACCGAATGTAACAATATTTCCAACTTTTAGTGTTATTTGTTCTTATTGTTTTCGTTTGGAGGCTATCCCAAAAGTGGGAAAAGTTCAGGTTTTAGTGGGAAACGGTCAGGTTTTTGTGGGGAAAGTTCAGGTTTTTGTGGGAAAAGGTCAGGCTCCTTCAGGTTCTGATGGGAAAACCATCAGAGTGGTGCCCAAAGGTGGGACAATTGTGTCATCAGTTAGAGTGGAAAGGATGGATTAAGAACCATGCAAATGGTGGAAACGAGTGGAAAAAGCAAAGGCAAAAGTGGGAATGATATGGGAAGGCAATGCCATTTACTATCCACAGGCTAGTGGCGCCCAAAAGTGGGAAAGCCAGTGGAAGGGTTGAGCTTTAGTCAAGGTTGTGCCCAAAAGCGGGAAAGCCATATCATTGGAAGGCATTGACATTTACTATCCAGGGCTGAGCTTTAGTGAAAGGTTGTGTCCAAAGTGTTGATTTTTCTTGGGAATTTTAGTGTTCCCTGTAGGGTTTGTGTAGGTTTATGTAGGGTTCTTGCTGGTTCTCATGTTAGACCACTTTCAGTGAAGCGATACCCTATGAACAACATATGGCAGTGACCCTTTGAAAGACCTATACATTCACCACCCCAAACCACCAATACTTGGCTGACGACCGTGACGACGGTCGTCACGGTCGTGTGGTTGTGTTAGAGTCCTTGGACTGACTGGGTCCGGTCTCCTCGACCGATTCTCGGACGTTTCACCCGAGAGCCTTACCTGTGGCCCAAAAGATGGCGTGTTCACGCCACAGTACTGAAGGCGCCCGAGTACTGAAGGTCAAGTACTGCAGCAAGAATATCTAAGTACTGCAGCAAGTCATAAGATCATTAAAACAAATCACACACACAGAAATTTCTGGCTTGTTTTCATTTTGCCACATCATGGTCAGCATTGAAGTCCTACACCTAGAACCCTTCCGTCAAATTGGCGTTGGACAAGAGTTCACCCACTCCTAGTGCCCCAAACAACCCGGGTAGATTGTAGGATGCGGTTGATTTTGTCTTGTTGCATGTGTGTGTTTTTAAGGGTGGTGGAGTGCCCATCAGACACCGTCAGCCTTCCTTTAGAACGACTCTCCTGGTAGAGTGACAAGTAGCGCACAATCATCTTCAGGTGAAGAAGAGATATTCAAGAAACAGTTCCAACAAGAGAGAAGGACACGACACAAACCATCAATCCATATGGGAGGAAAAGTGACGTACATTCATTGACCCCTCAAACATCTTCCCTGGATTCTTGTGAAGATCTGTGGGCCAGGAGCTACTAGTAGGGTCTTTGCTACTGGTAGCGATGCCCTTGTTACTGGTAGCAATGCCAGGAGCTACTAGGGGCTCAGCTCCCGCATCCCGCATCCCGCCGCCTCTGTGCTCGTTCCAAGGCAGCTGTCTCCGGCGGGGAAAGCTCCGGCCAAGGCGATCGTCTGGCCTGGTCACCCCCAACCATAGGAGTTCCCGGAGTTCGACAGCTCGTACATAGATCCCAAATAAAAGTAGAAACCGCTTCGCAAAAACCAGGGCCTTCAAGGGGTGGTTAATGGACACCCCTTAACAGCTAAGGGGCTATAAATAGACACCCCTTGGAGGGTCCTGGTATGTTTCTGTATTTTTCACCGTGTCTATTTCTATTTGGGGACCACTATGTTGGCTTACTGGTTCCCACATGGCAACCATAGCCATGCCTATGTGCCCCATGTGTCCCAGTAAATCTATAACCGTCGATAGAGGAAAATATCACTATGTTTGAGATGTCGGCCTGCAACCTAACCATCATCAGCCACGGTTACAGGGAATGGGATATACTCACGTTTTGTGTTTCTTGCACCTGCTGTAGTCTTTGGACACAGGTAATCTTGGAGGTGTTGCATACATTTCTGTGGTTGGGATAGGGTGCCAGGGTGTTTGTCCCTGCTTTCCGAGGTTCTTGATCAATAAAACCCCTGGCATTTGGATTGTAAATCCTCGTCTTATAGGGTGTGTGATTAATCTAGAATCTAGACTTGATGTTTTAACATGAAAACGTGAACCCTCCGTCGTAGCAGAAAACGTGGCAGAAAAAAGAACTGCTCATCATCAAAAAAAAAGCGTTCATGCCTTGAAAAAGCGCACCCTTGGGAAGTCAGATCTAGCTTCATTGCACCTGGGAATGGTCTTCAAGTCCATTCCCCTGCCACATGCTGGCACCCATCCCAAGCACACACACACAACACATGCTCACACACTACGAAGCGGCAGCCAGCAACCCCTTTCTTTCAACATAAAAGATTAAACAAAACGCACCGTCCGCCACTTTTTAATTGCGCCCGGGTAGCGGGAATATGCGCCCGGGTTGCATGCACCCTTTTTTGGTAAAATTGTTGTAAAGCACGCCCAGAAGGTTAGAACCAAACCCATGGTTTCATTTGCACATACTAGGAGAGGTCATATAGGATTTCCACCCTGCCCATAGGGCCCCCAAAGGCCCACAAGGGTTGATAAGGACACTGGTCAGGACAAAAAGCGCTCATATGTCCTGAAAAGTGTACACACCCTCAATTAACGCTCAAACTTCCAATAAGTGCTCCAAACCATGGTTCGCCAGAAATAAGTGTTACAAAGGATGCTTCAGGAAAACATGCCCTAGGGACCCAAGTACCTTCTCAGAAGGTGATTGGAGACACTGTTGTGTAGGTTTGGAGGGTGCAAGTACATTCTGAGAAGGTATACTTGGATCCCTAGGGATGTAAACAACATGTAATCTGAAGCTCTGAAGGCACATGAACCACTGTTTTCTTTTCAATTTAGGGGTTGTTCCAAACCATCGACCCCAGCGGCTCTTTTTGTCGCGCGGTGGCCTTGCAGCGAGGTGCCGCGCAGCCTCCGGAGAAGGTGCGCGGAACCTATACGTCGCAACACGCCGGCTGCTTTGGTTGGGCAAGTGGTCGAATTGAACAACCAATATTGGACGGTGTTGGACATTTGGTCAGAGATCATGGATTTTGGTCCATTTATTCCCTAGAGCTCCTGGCCCATATCCTCAGAAGGTGGTTGAACCCCCCCCAAACCACCGAACCTCGGTGGTCGGAGCACTAGGGATTCGCGGTCCTGATGTGTTCGTTCATGTTTTGGGCGCGCTGAAGGTCACAGAAAGGTTCAGAACTCCTGTTTCGTCCTGTTTGCCGCGGTTGCGGAGGACGCTCCTGAAGCTTTTCGGCTTAAAAAAGGAACCAGTATGAACCAGTACTTCAGAGAAGGTTCGTGACATCCTCAGGGGTTCACCCTCCTAAATCTGAATCCCTTGAGCCTCAACCTACTCGGATTTGTTCTTTGACTATTTTATATAGTTGCTTGCTGCCCTTCTTCTTTTGGCATGTCCAGCTTCCAGCTTCGAGTCTCGGACGGGCTTTGCTGAAGCGACACAGGTGAGTATGTAAGGTGTGATCCAATTGCAGGGATTGGGTCCTTTTTGTCCACCAGCCAGTAGCCCGGGACGCAGTGGCCGTGGTTTGGTCGAAGAGTTTGAAGGATAAGCAGCAGTTTGGGGTTTCTGGCCGGATGTAGAGAAGCACTGCCAGTCCCACTGGCGAGATGGGCTATGAGTCCGACATGCGCCGGACGGTGACCAGTTACTATAGCAACTATAGCTCAGGTGGAGGGCACCGTGCCCTTACGGCTTAGCCGTACGAAGCTCCTCCTTCAGCCGCCGGGTACCGTGCGGCGCAGGCGGAGACCACGTTCGGCAGCCCAGAAAAAGCTGCTCAGAGTTCATGATCGGAAGTGGAATCGAGACATAGCACCGGTGTTTTTACTTGGAAACGGGTCATCCGAGGGGTGCGATGCCACACATAACCATGATGATTTCAGAGAGTGTAAGGGTTCCCCTTTGAAAGAGATGTGCTGTGCTGTGCTTAGAGGCTTTGTCGATCAGCCATGGTCGAGCACGAGTTTCTTAGCTGGTGGAGTCACCGACTGCTCATGTCCCCAGGGAATTGATGCGGTGAGGGAAACTGTGCGGGATTGGATCCACAAGAACATCACTATGTCAGAGATGGAAAGGCTTGCAACTGAACCATGATCTGAAACCAGGGAACAGGCACAGCCCGTGAGAGGCCCACCCGGTTCCGGGACACTGTGCGGTGAGGGAAAGGGTTCACCAACCCTAGGGATCAGTTTTCGTATCTTCTCAAAAGATACGACTGGACCCTCCTGGCACCTAATGGCGACGTCGGATTAATCAACGGACCCCCCCCCCCTAGAAGGTCACCAAGGTCAACAAGGTCTGAGATTGGAGGTTTTGGAGATCACATCCCCCTAATAGTGGGATGACCTGATGATGAAAGGGAATTAGTATTTGGAAGAATTGGAATGAAAGGGAATTAGTATTTGGAAGAATTGGAATGAAAGGGAATTAG
>CAXAMN010028250.1:864004-880026 GCA_963970005.1 Durusdinium trenchii | reverse complement strand
AATGAAAGGGAATTAGTATTTGGAAGAATTGAAATGAAAGGGAATTAATTAGTAGTTGGAAGGGTTGGGATGAAAGGGAATTAATTAGTAGTTGGAAGAATTGGAATGAAAGGGAATTAGTCTTTGGCAAGGAGGCCAGAGGATGGGGTTGACTAATAGGGGGGGGGTACCCCACTATTAGACGGGGGTAGGGGGTGTATGGGGGGTAGCCTTTCTGAGCTTCTCAAATTGAAGATTTTGATAGAGTTTTAATAAGGGAAAATAAAATAATTTTCCTAGATAGTTTTTGGACATTCTAGGAAAACTGTTGCTTTGGGAGAGCATTGGTAATCAATCAGAATGGCAAAACATAAAACAAAACTAATTAAACACATATATATATATATTGGAATAATTATATTTTTCCTGGGGGGACAGGGGGTAGACTTTTAATAGGGGGGGGGGTTCAGCCAAGCAAAATTTTTATTAGAGGTTGGTGACTGTGGAAATTAGTAGTTCAAATTAGTTTATTATTGGGGCCTGAACGCTGGGTAGACTAATAGGGGGGGTTGGTTAATCCTATGTTGACATTACATAACAGTGTCGAACACATCACCCTACCTGAGAAGGTACGACTGGATCTTTAGGGCAATGTGTTTGCTCCTATGCTCATCTATCATCGATTCTGTAGGACGTGTTCTTGGCTAAGGGACTCTGAGTCTCTTCCGTTGTAGACTAGGTCCATCTCTCGGTCAACCTCATGGCATGCTGCCCCAAGTCAGCACTCCAGGGCCAAGTCAGTGCTTTCAGCCAAGTCCGCGACGGAGGAGCATTCTGGGGTGTCCGCAGAATGGGGGGAAAACGGGCGCGCTCCTAGGCCTAGGTGTTTTGGTGGTGCTTTCAGTTTCTATGCAGCGAAGCGACGTGTTCCTTCACCTGGGTGAGATGTTGGAACCTGCAGGTGACACATATGTTTCAAGTGGAACAGAGTGAAACCACCAACCTGGTGTGATGCTATTTGTTCTTGGGTTGGCTGTGGTGGATTGCACCGTTTACTCTCAATCCATCATGTTTTCAAGAATTGTTGATAATTGTTGTCTTGGAAACGCGAAGTTGGAGTGATTCTCCTGAGCACGTTGACCTGAGAAGAGTGCAACCGATCTAAAGACAAGAAGCCAAACAAGAATCCCATGTTTTGGCGTGCTTGGGCTATGCAAAGATCTGAACAGAAAGATCGCCTCAGGAGCCGGCAGAAGAAGAGGAGGAAGAGGCTGAGGGCTGTGGAGAATGTTTGTTTCGTTGGTCCCGCACTTTCAGCCATTGAGCACTTATATAGCACTTTATGTATTCGGAATATATGTTTTTACTTGGTGGGCCGACAGCAGTGACATTGACAAGTGGCCTTTGTGTACAATGTTTATATATTCACACTGGGGAAAAGTGCCTGGAGGGTGAGGGTCCTGCCGTTTTTCGTAGCGCTGCGCAGCGCAGTCATCCAAACTGCGATTATCCTCAACCGCAACCTCAACCCACTTTTTTAAGTTCACCCTTTAAGTTCCGTAAGGCATCGGGAAGATTCAACGACACACCCGAAAAGTGCCACGTTTTGATTGCTGCAAGCAGGTGGAAGGCGCATCTCATTCAAGTCGGCGACTGGTCGCCCCCCATTCGTTGCATGGCTTGGCATGTGCCTGAAGAAGGCATGGTGCTGGTTTTCCATGCATGGGGTGATATATCGGACGGACCCCGGGGCAAGCGTTCACCCAAGTGCCACCGCGCGTCCAGGGCTCTCCAGTGGATGTGAACGAAGAGGATGTCCGCTGGGAGCGTGCTTGAACTCAGCCCGGGCGGGTTACGGTTAGGACTGTGGGGTGTGAACATGGTGTCATGCCAGACAACTGAAACACTTGCAAACACCAGGCCCTTCAAAGTGATCCTAAGTGACCTTTTGACAGGCCTAAGTGACCTCATTTTTGGCTTGGGGTATCAAAAGGTCACTTTGAAGGTCCTGGCACCTGTTTACTCGCAGCATTCTCGAAACGGTTGTGAAGTATCCATAAATATGTTGTCCTTCGCGGAAGGCGACCTGGAAGAAACCAAACATGTTCCTTTGCAGCGTGGTGAGGCAAGACGGTGGCGAAAGCTGCCCCGAAAGCCGATGCACCTCGTCGCGGGGTTCAGCTGGGGCCTGAGAGCGCGGCGCTGTGCTCAGGCACCTCGTCACGGCCGACACGTGGCGTCAAGCTACGGTCACAGCTCTGCTATATAGCTTGTCCTAATACCTGTGACAGTCGGTAAACACTTATGACCATTTTTGTACAAACCCTTTAAACTAACGATCATCATCCACTGTTACTGCTAATGGCATATAGACCCAAGCTATATGATAGAGGAGTATGGATGCTCCTGAAAGCACCACACGTTGCTGGTGGGGGGGATTCAAGAAGTCCCATGTTCCAGGAGTGCAGACTTATGTGTTCAGCAAATTCCTAGCACCAGAATGGACCAGCTGATGCAAGCACACGACTGAGCATCGCTGATTCGGTAAATATTCTAGATTAGACAATTGATTGATACATCCCGCCATATGAAGAGATTGTTCAATCCAAATGGAGGGGGTTGGGGGGTTGTTAATCAAGAGTATTGATTACAGATACACGAATTGTTCGGCCGTATGAAGATGTATGAAGAGGTTTTTGCAATCCCAATGGGAGGGAGGGTTATCAATGAGAGTCTATAGATTATGTTCCATTTACGAGAGGGGGGGTTGTGTGGCACGTGGTGGCAACCTATTTTTTGAGCCATAAACAGACGAGAGCGGCTGAATCTGAGTTTCCACCCTGAGTTGTTCACATTCATGTGAACAGGACTCCTCTTCAGGTTCCACACACTCTTCCTCCTCCCACCAGTCAGTTCAAGGTCTTCTTTGGATTTCTGCCCTCAACTTCCTCACCCCAACGCCAGCCAAAGCATCCTCCACTCCACTCGGTGACGGCTCCCGCGGCTCCCGGGGATCGCACGTCCGGAGGTTTGGTGGAGCAAAGGCGCCCGAAGGCGCGAGTCGACCAGGAAGGAAAGGGGGAGAAGGCGTCGACGACGAGATTGGACCACCTAGACGCGAAGTCTGGACCCGAATCCTTTGGAGGGGTCTGGGGTCGAATCCTCGGGTCAGGGGTCTGGGGTCGAACCAATCACTATGGTTTTGAGGGACCTAAGGGCTGTTTGGAGCATTTGGGCAGGCCTCTTTGGCGTGACACCGGTGACCTCCCTACGGAGCTTGGACGAAGTCAATCGTCTCATGCCGAGACGAATCATACCCAGTCAGTGGATAACCTTTAACCTTTTTTGGGGGTGGGTTTCCCCACTAAACAAGACTAGGTGGAAAAAAGGTTAACCTTTTCTCTGAGGGAAAACTGAGGGGGTTATATATAGATTTGCATCTGCTGAACCTTGAACCGTGTTTTTCCAGGCGCTGCCCCTTCGCCCGATGAGAGCGACACCGAGTTGTTCCAAGATCTCAAGAAGGAGCCTATGATCACAGTCTGTAACAATCAGTGCACAGCACATCGGGCCAACTATTACCAGTAACAGTCAGTAACAATGATCACTATGTTGGAACTGTCGGCAACCACAGGTGCTGGACCTTGTTTTGTGCCCAAATCTTTGTTTCTTTGAGGAACATTCGTGCGGAGTATGCCATATGCCATATTTGTTCACCCGCTGAACTGTGGGTTTCCCGTAGACTCCCCCGTGAATCCGGCGCAATTGCATGCCTTGCCTTAGATCGCTTTGCCTACTCGGTGGCTTCTTCCTTTGGGGGCCTAGCTTCGTATCTAAGACGTTCCAAGTTAGATCACATGCATGGCTGTGCTTGCACTCAAGAGAGGCCACATAGAGTGGTGAAACTTTTGTGAGTGCATGACTGGAAAAAAGATGAAAAAAGAGCCCGGCTACGAAGGTCCTTTGACCCACTGATTCTGCCTCCTGCAGGAGGCTGTATCCAAGCCGGGTCGCGACCTTTTGAATGAAACAGCTGCACTGAACATAGGGGGGGTCGAAAGATGATCAAAAGTCTACAATAAGTTGCCTCTCCCAGGCTTCGTTTTATTGCAAACATCACACATGTATGCTTCTTAGGAGCAGGTGCCATTTCTTAGTGACCCGTGACCCCGAGGTGAAGCGACTGAAGCGCAGGGATGCCCAGTGTCCCACACGACTTGACTGCGCAGGGATGGGGGCCTCGCACACGGGGCATGATTGAAGGTTCCACGACTTGACTGGTGTTTTCTACCGTATGATTCCCTAGGGATCCAAGTACCTTCTCAGAAGGTGATGTGTTCGACACTCTTATGTAGGTTTTGAGGGTCCAAGTACCTTCTGAGAAGGTACGACTGGATTTCTAGGGATTGAATTCTTTGGGAACGCAACAGGGAACGCATGGATTTCCAGGGATTGAATTCTTTGGGAACGCAACAGGGAACGCAACGTCCAGCTGCTTCTGGATGCTTCACTGGCTCATAGTACTGATCTCTCAGAACGATTTCATGTTGTTCAGGGAGTTGTTTTCTTTTCGATCGGATGTCAGGGTACACGATTCCCTGCCAGACTTCATGAACTTCATGAGCTTAACTGGTCGTTTCAGCTGAATGAACAGTTTCTCGGTGTTTTCGATCGATCGCATGTGCTCCACAAATGCATCACTCCATGCCTCAAACCTTAACGCACTCTTTACGACCAAACAGTCGACCGTTTTCTTCTTCACCCACCCAGCCACCCACGACTCTTGCGTTCACAAGGACGCTACTAGGGGCTCCTGGCATCGCTACTAGGAGCAAGGACTTTCCTTTTTGTTCGATCTGTGAGTACTCTCCAGAGTCGTTCTGTGCCTGCGGGGGTGCTTTTATGTGCTTGGCTTACACTGAGCTGTGTCCCCTTTTACCAGTAACAGTCGATCAACAGATGATCACTGTTTTGTTGCGATGGATGTCAGTGCCTGGAACCTAAGCATCATCATCCACTGCAGAATGCAATATAATATATACCTAGGACACCCTAAGGGGTGTCTATTGATAGCCCTTAGAGGTGATTCGGGGTGTCCATTAACCACCCCGACAGTGGGTCCTATAGATACCCAACTTCTTAGCAGATGATGTGCACAAGCTTCCCATGGAACCGTCTCTGACGCCCAGGTCGGCAGGCAGCAGCCTCAGTGGAAATGGCTGGAGTCGGCTCTGGTGGCTTCGGCGGCTGCCTCTTGAAACATGCCGGGAATCGATTCGATGTAGAACCTCCGGGGTCCAGATCTTCGCAAATCGAAGTTGCTTCGAAGCATGGTAGCCACTGAAAGGTGTTGGTTTCTACCAGGTGTTGAATCTACCAGGTTGCTTTAGTCAAGACCCGTCGAGGAAAGGTGAAGGATTGGTTTCTCCATCTAGTTAACCAACAGGTTAATCAAAAGTAATCCTTGATTTTTGCCAGGAATCGGCTCGGGACTCAGAAGAAGTGCTTGAACTCTTTCAAAAGAGACCAGTATCACTTGGGTTAGTCTGTGGGTTTGGACCCTGTGTCACGACTGTGAATTTGACTCAGGTTCTTTCTTTGTCCCACCTCCATCCACCTCCTGCGCAAGGGCTTTGATTACAAACACCGATGAACGGTGCTGGAAGGACAACTCCACATAGTAACAAGGACGCTGCTACGTAGGTGGAGGCCATCGCTATTAGGTTGGAGGCCATTGCTACTATAATTAGCAATAAGAAGCTATACTATGGAGAAGAAGGCCACGTGAAGTCTCCATCTTCCCGCTAGGACTGGCCGTGGTCCTAGAGGCCAGTCCTAGGAGGGACGACAAAGACCGCCCTGACACTCCATAGATGGAATATTGACCAATCAGTTGGTGTTGACCCAGTGACTGAGTCACTGCGGTGGGCCTGGAACCCAGTGACTCGGCCCACGAACGGACGCCTTTCATCATGGACGGTTGATGAATCTAAACTCCCCTGGCACCTGGAGATGTGAAGTCATGCAACAGTCTGTCTACATAGCAGTCATTACCGGTGACGTTCCAGCCACACCTGTCAAGGTGACGCAGCGGCTGCGGACGCACGCGGCCGAGCGATTGGGGGTTGTTCATGTGGCTGACGTTTCACCATATTTCACCTATAACCCCCAGTTTGGCTTTTGCCATTCAGACACCACCATGCTGCTGCATGGAACGTCCCCAGCTACCACATTTGGAAAGTACGAATCTGCCAAGGCACATTTCATAGCAGAAAGCGAGTGTCCACTGGAGAGATGTTCATCCAGAGTGGTCCAAGAGTGAGATTGAACCCCAGAAGTGCTAGGCACACCAACCAGGCTGGGCTATGTACACCAACTTGTAATTGCAAAACCCCCTCATCGAAAGAATCCATCACTCTCCTTTTGATCTGTGTTTTTGACCACTTCGGGACCTGTTTACCCAAGGCCCCAGGCTTCACCACCTGACTTCCTTGGATCCACAGTGAATGAACTGCTGAGGCTGAAGAGAAGTCGCAGCAGAACCCCGAGGAGATCGATTAACATCCACGCGAGGTTCCGCGACCTTAAAGCGGGGCATAGCAAGTGTTACTTTCTTTGGAAGAAGGTTGACACGTACCAGCACCCGACTCTACAGGTCTCCGAAATGGAGGGTTGGTAGGCCCTAACAGGTTTCAATTGGTGACCTGTTGGAGGGTGCTGGTATATAATATTAAATGTACTATATAATCCCTTCCACTAATTTATTCAAAGATTGGGTATGTGTTTATTGTTGTTTCATCCTATAATAGTAGGGTCCGACCGATAATACACTGTGTGTGTGACATTGTGTGACCACAAACTATTCCTGCATGAGTCTGCATGAGTATTGAGTACCTTTTGTGACTATAGTATTGAGTACCTTTTGATGCACTCTCGACTTTTCAGGCAAAACTATGTCCGATGTCCATGTCCCATGGTGGGGACTGGGACTCTTCAGTCGCATGCAGAACTCTCTCGCAGTGGACTGGGTGTCCAGCGGACCGAGCACAGTCCGGGAAGCGGATCTGCAGTTCTGCCAGAACTGGACCAGGTCCAGTGCCGAAGGGAACGAGGCTCCTCTTGGTTCGCTTGCCTCACGAGGCTCCGAGTCGGATTTCTCCGTTCTTGGATGCGCCAGGAGGAATTCTCCAACTTCTTGGATGAAATCAAAGAACTTGATGCTGGGACCCCCAAGTGCTTGGTTGAAATATATTGAACTATAATGAACTATATACTGTAACTATATATAGGAGCCTTCGAGCATGTTTGGAACATGTATAAGAACCTTTGCAGGGCCGATGGGAAATCCCCAATGAATTGGCACAAAGATAGGGGATAGGTCTTGGTTCTTTAGACTTCCTTTGCGTCAGAAGCCAACCACCAAGTGTACAATGCGAGCAGCATCACATCAACATACCCTAACGCTCCAACTTCAACTACCTCCTGAGGTTCGGTGGTTGGGGTGGGTGCCAGGGGGGTCTAACCACCGAACCTGAGAATATGGTTGGAGACCTAGGGATAGGGATATAGTCTGATATAGTCTATTGTCTTTATGTAACGTTTCATCGGCAAGCGACTATGCACTCCGATCGCCTCTTGAGGCCCTGGTCGAGACACCAGGAGCTGAGGCGGAGCCGGGCGGAGCCAGGGCAAATCAGTTGGGTGACTAAGGCTTTAAATGGGTTCCCTAAGGATCACCCGAAACCAAACCAGGGTTTGCTTTGGGGCCCACCCTGGGCCAACAAGACTCAACTTGAGCTGCATTTCTTGCAGTAAACACACGGCAAGAATTTTATGTGACATGATGGATTTGATTTGATTCGTCGTTTTGTCGCTTGTGCGGGATTAGATGACTAGCCACCCGCTCACCTTGGCCGTGCTCCGTTGTCCGAACGCATCCGACCCGGAGCCTGCGAGAAAAAGAGTGTTGTTTTTTGGAGCGACGCCAGACGGTCCGACATGTGTCTGTTTACATCGGACCACCACCATCGCCACGCAACGGAGGCGAGTCTTCCGCTGCGAACTGGAAGCTAGAAAGCACGTAAGCCTCACACGATCCAGACCATCGGCCATTCCAAAGCAATACTCCATGGACCATTGTGGATAGACTCCTGGAAGGTGGTACGCTTAGATCTCAAGCTTTTGAACTTGTTTGATCGCGATTTACGATTCACACCCATTTGCCCTGGGATTTTCGCCACCCTAGCCTAAAGTTCTATTATTGTCATCCAGGCATGTCGCCACGCCAAACAGTTGGGATAAAAGCTCACTCGCGGAGGTGGAAGCATTGCTTGAGAAGGAGCCCGAGGAGAGTTGTCCCACGCGGGGCCTACGAACCGTGGGGCCCTTCAGCTGGTTTCCTCTAAAATGTTCAAATTGAGACCTCTTTGGGTGGAAACCCGATGACCTGGCACGCACGGCAGATGTGGAGTGTATGACGTCGAAATGTTCCACCCTAAGAATCAAGGACCCTCAAAGCTGAAGGTTTTGAGGGTCCAAACCCCTGCTATGCAGGATCAAAACCCACCATAGGAGGGTCCAATGATTCTTAGGGCACAGGCAATTGGCGAAGTTTCTTTAGTTGAAAGAGGTGCATGCCGGATTTCCATCATCACATCGGGGGCAGTAGCACTGGGATGGCTTTTTGAAGGCCATCGGTCCATTTTCCCATGCTGCCGTGCTGCGGCAACTGACAGATGGTAAACCTCAGATGTACGAATTCCTTGTTTTTCTGCGGGGTTTGTTTCAGCGGAAAAAAAAGCAAACAATGGTTCTACGATCATTCGGGAGCTTTTGGCAAGCTCAGGGGCGACCGGTTGGTTGGTATTTGGTTCTGTGGCCCGCTTGGCCAGGGAGGTCACTCGGAGCTAAATACAAGTGACTGTGAGAAGAGCCCACTGGGAATAGTGCATTTCTTCCAGTTTCTCTACCCCCCTGCTGGAACCACTGTGGGGCCCCGCTCGTCCACCTGACGACATTCCCGACGCGAAGGCCAAGGAGACAGCAACCAGTGGGCTGAAATTCAAGGCCAGTGGGAGCAGCTACGAATTTTCTAGGGATCCAGTCGTACCTTCTCAGAAGGTGGGACTGGGAGGGTGTCGGCTACAGAGGACGGAACTCCCCAAATTCGAAGGGAACTGGCCGAACCTCCGGGTCTCTCAGGGTGACCGTTTACATTGGGGAAGACAGGAGTCCAGTAAGCCCAAGTTACAGGTTCAGATGGGCTCATCAGTGGTTTGGAGTGAGTCCATTCAGAGACGTTCTTTCGCTTGATTTAGATATGATATCGCCATGAGGAGGTTCAACATGTTTCAATGCTTCAGTCATGTTTAGTCAAACATGTAGAATCTTTTTTGGTGTTGCTTATTTTTCAAGAAGGGCATTAATCATGAACCGCCCCTTACCAAGAAGCCAGAATCCATCTTGGCTCTTTACTCCTTACCATGTTGACATATGTTGACTCTTGAGATGAACTTTCATGCCAGGATGAGAAGAGAAGAGAGGAAGAAGCCGCAAGAGCCAAAACCGAGGAAGCCAAAGTCCAGGAGGCCAAGAAAGAGGAGCCGGACCGGACCTGGATCGCTTGGTCATTGGATTTGTGGGATGCCGGCTGAGCGGTGGAAAAATGCGGGTGGCCGAGCTGGTCGGTTGTTCCTGTCAGACACGGCATTGCTTTTATGTATTATATATATATATATACCTGAAGCTTCAAGGGGTGTCCAATGGAGGTCCCTTAGTAGTGTAGGAGCTTCTATTGGTGACCCGTTTGAAGGTGTAATTATAATATGCATGCATTATATTCATCTATGGTATATGACTATCCTTGAGACATATGTCATGAGGCTGCTGCCACTGCCATCCAATCACCTGACAATCCCGTCCAAGAATGCCTGCATGTTCACTTGAAAACCCTTGGGGTGTCGCCGAGTTTGATCACTTCGGACACCCCGCAGATGGTCAGATTGCCCGAGTGGAGGTGTTATGACTCACGATGACATCTCAAATCAGAAAGAGTCACTCTTTGGCCAGGAAGTGAAGGAGGATGAAGTGAAGGATGAAGATGAGGTGAAGGAGGAAGATGAGGTGAAGGAGGAAAATGAGGTGAAGGAGGAAGATGAGGTGAAGGAGGAAGATGTGGAAATGAAGGAGGAGCTGTGGCCCCCCAGCGCGTAGCTTCTAGCTGCCACTGGCTGGCTTTTGGAATAGCAGCCTTTTGAGACAATGGGTCAATAGGCGTATGATAAGGGACTGGATTGATGAGCCTCCACCGCTGTGTTCAGATCCAATTCTTCCGACCAATGACTCCAAGCTCGCAACAGGGCTCCCCTCGTAGACCAACCAATCCATGAGTCATACATGGCTAGCTGTGTGGATCTGGAGCTACAGGGACTTCCCAAAGCTACTTGAATTGAGTGTGGCCACAGAGGGCAAGACCGCACGACCACCCAGAACCGCGTTCGAGGATCCGGGATGGTTGAACGTCCTCGATCCATGGTGCAGTTTCAGTGTCCAGGTGGTACGAATAAGCAAGTGTGTTTGACAGTGGATTCAGAGTTGATGGCACGCTCGGGCACCCCAAGTTCGCTGGTTTATATGGACCCCCCATCTGAGACATCATCATGGGGTGCCAGTGCCATCGAACCTCTGAAACCACTGTATGTTTGTTTACCCTCGCAGCCTTGTTCTGGGCTTTGATCAAGATAGAGAGATTAGCAACCGTAGGCCATGGCGGCCGATCTCTCTCTTAGCAGGCCTCACATGTCAAAGCCGAAATGTAGAAGTGCGATTGAATATGTTTGAACCTGGACACACACACAGGGATGAACCTGAATGATTCAACTGTGTTCAATGGATGTCGTGCGTGATCCAAGCACATGATATCCCATATCCAAAGCGTAGCTGCATGCGTAGACCGCCTATCCCGCCATTGCTGCCACCCATCCTCACTGATTCCTACACGCCAATGGGTCAACACGGCTCCCGACCACCTGCGCATGCGCCGGACAGTTGGGAAGGCCACGGAAACGGCGCGGTTTCGCGGGGCCTCGCGGGCAGGTGAAACCACATCCAACACACGCCCAAAACCACCAAGCAGAATCAAGCAGACAGTCTGTCCTCGACAAGCACGTGAAGGTAATACTGGTGAACATCTCACCTCACCATGTTAGACAAACCTTCCCACCAAAACATCCAAAACTCTTCACCACGGTCTAATTACATGAGGGCAATGTCTTCACACGTCACAAGTCACCTCTTCCAGTACTCCCAAAAATACCAGATCCATGGTCCGATCCTTCACGTCCGGACTTGGACGGGTCACTCGAGCCGAACCTTGGCCAGGCGGCCAGCCCTTCACCGGCTTCCTCCGGCGGCAGCGCAGCCTCCGGCGCTGGGACTGGCAGAAGGCGGCGATTGGCCTTCGTCGCCCGCGCCGGTTGGGGATGGCAGGGTTGGGGTGGGTTTTGTTGGGGTTGGGTCGTGGAAGAGTGTGTATTTGTTGTGTGTGCAGGAGTCAGGCACGATCAGTTGAGTCCGTTCTTTGTTTCTATTTGTTGTGCAGTTTTACTAAAACACTTATCACGCCACGTGACATGTATGTGTGAAATTGTGAGAATGTTTGATGTTTCTCCGGATTGCATGGAGCCGGACCCGGTATACCCTGATCAGAGTGTTGAAGCTCTTCGACTTTCTCTACTGTATATAGTGTGAAAGAGTGCATTTTCTGTTGCTCGACAGCTCAAGCTAACCTTCCCAACCCGGTCCTCACACACTCCGGTGCCCAGCATGCGCCCTGGTCCCGGAAAAAAAGACGTTGCGCCAGGTGGTGGTCTCCGATGGACGTTTGCAGCTCTTCACCTGGCCCCGGGGAAGATCCTTAGAAATCTTGGAACTCCAGGAGATTTGCGAGGACCGGGCAGCAGCCGTGTCAAAGGGTTTAGAGTTTAGATTGCCAACCCTAGGGATCCAGTCGTCCCTGGACCCTCCAAAACTACATAACAGTGTCGAACACATCACCGTACCTGAGGTTCGGTACGACTGGATCCCTAGGGTAAGAAAACGATCAACAGAAAGCAATCAACTGCAGCATCCACCAGGTCAGTTTTCTTCAGAGGAGAGAGAAATGACATACCTCCCGCAAGCAGACGATCCCATGAACATCCATGGGCCCTGAAAATGACCCCCTGGTTTCGAGCATGTTCCTCTCGAACGGTCTTCAGTGCACATGTTAATCTGTAAACCTGGTTTTTGCGGATAAGATCATGGTCTATTTTCCCGGTTCCTGGCTGCCCAAACCACCCCAACTGATCGGCATCTATTCCATACCATGGAGCATTGAGGCCAGAAAGGACTGCCCGGGGCGCGCCTACGTGGGGCGCATCGCGAACCGTTTCCAGCCCGCGCATCAGGTGGAGATACTCTCGCTGGTGCCGCCCCATGTGGGGGTCGCCCAGTGGTGCAGTCGGGCCGTGCCAACGCCGGACGTGGTGATGTTCACCATATCCTTAGCTGGTAACAAGATCACTTGCAGTATGTTCAATTCACCCCTATCAAGATCTATCAAGCATCAAAACCCAGCACAGCTACTGTAGGACACTGTATAGGAATTGAAGTGTTGAAACTGGCTTTCGGACAAACGCCTCAGGTTGCAAACGTTGGTCGATGGTTGCCATACATATATAGTTGATGTTATATGATGTTATTTGACGCAAAAAACACACATCGGCACCTACCTGTCATTCATGCCACCACATCGGCGCGTGTTATTTGATGCCTGTTCCCACCACCTCTGCTGCCACCGGCAGAACATCCAATCGACCCTCGACTGGGCAGCCCAACCTGCGGACGTCCGAGGCCTCCGTCGTGCCCTTGACCTTCCGCCGTGGGGCGCCCCATGGGAGCTACGCCGCCTTCGCGGTGCGGCTGCAGAATGGGCAGGTCCGGCGGCTGAGGGTCCGCGGCGAACTGAAGCAGAGGGGCGGAAGTGCGAGGGTGTCGGGTGTCCACCAGTGTCACGTGAAACATGCCACCATGGGCCTTGGCGAATTTGGAGCAAGTCTAGTCCAGGTACAATGAGTGGTCTTAAATGAGGGAGACCTCCCAGTTCAAACCGCGTGGAAGATCTGGAAGAAAGGAACATAGAAAGAGACTGATTGGTTGAGGGTCGCCCTGCAGTTCACACCCACGTGTTGAAATTAATGCTTGAGCTATCTTGAGCTCAAAACGCCCATCGCTCATCGCGTGTAGGTCCAAGTAGTTCCAATCGTTTTTGGGCAATTCTTCGGGAAACATGGATCCCGATGGTGAGATGCGGCACACATGTATCATATATACCTAGAACCTGAATGACCTCTATTTTGGACCACCAACCACTGAAAATAAGTTCTTTTCCTATCAAAATAGAGGTCAAATGGGTTCTAGGTATATATATATAGACTTTTGTGGTCTATCTAAACCCCCAACTGGTTTCCAAAGGTTTTTGTGACTTTGAGTGAAGAAGATTCTGGGAACTGGGAACACTAAATTAGACAATTTGCATTGTCACACGGCATCCCTGTGCAACAGTTCAGCAATGTTCAGAACACACAGAATGCATGTACATTCATAGCTTGAGGCGGATTGAATGCTAGACTAGGCACTGACATGTGCAACGAATTTCCTCTTTGACTCTTGACCCAAACCAGGATCTTAATGAGGTGACCCAAAGTTTCCCAACTCTATTGCCCTATCCCAGACCATCCATGGGACTAGGATTTACCGTTTACCATGATGATATGATATATTAATACAACCCTTCAAACATCTAGCCTGATCTGGCCCAGTCGTCTCCAGACCCTCTCCTCAACCAGTTTCCATGGATTCTCAGCCCCATCGCGACATGTTGCGACCACTCTCATGCCACTCTCCCGCTCTCCACGCGACGTCACGCGGCGTCAGTGCCGTCACGGCCCATGTTCTGCGCGCCTCGGACGTCGGTGGAGCGAGAGCTGAGAGGTTCTTACTTCTCAAGATGTGACTTGATGTGCTACTCTCAAGTGGCCAACGAGTTCATGGGGTCTATGCCGGTGTTGCCCGCATGTGGTGTTTGGTCCGCAAAATCCGGTGTTGCCCGCAGGAGCTGGTCTGGTGTGCCGAGAGCGTCGCGGAGCGCAGCACCTGGATGTCTCTTGGATCGGTGACGGCGGCTGACGGCGGGCCTTCGCGGTCGGGTCGCCTTCGCGGAAGCGACGGGGGGAGGTTCCCTCAATCCCGGCTCCCCCACATTTCCAGGTTCGGGGGGTGGGGGGGGGGGGGGGGGTCCAGTCGAACCTGAGGAGGTACGACGGGATGGGGAGTAAGGCCTTGCTAGAGCTGGAAGAAGGTCTTTCCATGGGTGATGAGTCACAGAAGCTGGAAGGGCAGCATGGCTGGAGGCAGCCAACATGGCTGGACCATATTTGCCTACATTGGGGTGGTTTGGGGCTCAATGTAGGAAAATATGGCATATATGGAGCGTTTGGGCAAGAGCTCATATAACTTCGCCTTTGGATGCCTTTCGATGTTTGTTTCACTCAATTCTCAGCGTCAGTTGCTGCATAGACAAACCACCAAGAGTCCCATGTTGGTACTGTCCCAAAATCGTAATTATTCAAAACCTGGCTTGGCTTCACGTGATATATATTTTTCCTATAGCTGAATCCTCTTCTGGACGAGATGCTTCTATTCTTGTTTCCGGTTCCTTCAGCCAAATCGAAGTAAACCTGGGAGGTGAATCTGCGAATTTGCCCATCCCTTCAACAACTCTTGGCCATCCCTTCGGCCACCCTGCGGACTTTGACTTCCACCCCAACCAGGAAGGCACTCGAAGAGCTGCGAGCGATGCCACCTCCGAACCCCTGTGGCTTGGTCTTTTGGTGCCGGGAGTTCCTTCCTCCAGCTAGTGATGCCAAGGCACTCGATGACAAGGTCAGTCCAGGTCGGACAAATCGAGCCAAAAGGGTCAGTCCTGTCCACCGGTCTCGGCGGTTGATGAATGAATACAACCTCCAGGCCTAATGTTGACTCTTGATTAGTAATACCCCCCCCTCTAACAATTGAGACTCCTGATTAATAATTGAAGTGATGTTGTTCATCGACCGTCGACGTCATTTGGCCACCCATGGCCCAAATGGTTTTCCTTCACTATATTGGACAGTCATTGGTGGCTAGGCTGCTCCCTGGTGGGCTCGTCAGGAAGTTGTGGACCTAAAGAATGTGAATGAAAGCCAAAACTCCACCTCAATGGCTAGTTGATGCACACCACCCCAACCAGCCAGTCATATAGTGGACATTAAATCATATGTAGATCAGTCCCCGGGTCATTGGAGGTGACACCAACAGCTGAGGCCCCAGTAGTGAAGAGGGGCCTGAGAAGCCTGAAGGCAAGACTGGGAGCAAAAGCCGAGGGCTAAGACTGGGTGCTCTTGTCATCGGAGCATCGAAGACCCAGACACGACAGATGGCATGCCGATCGATTCATGATCCTGAACCGATCGAAGAGTCGGGGGTATTTCGGGGTGCTTCTTACATCGGAGCAGATCGGCCGGAAGGACAGGTGTTTAGTTCTGTGATGTTTGAGGATGTTCTGTAACGATGTTTGATGTTTTGTACAGATGGTATGCTTATGTATATTATGCCTGTGTTTTGACTTTCTTCCATACTGTACTGTGAGGGTCTCTGCGTCCAAGGACCTGAGACCCAAAGAAAAATACAGCACTTGGGCTGATTTACTTATTGAGTTGTTGTTGTGGTTGGTTGTTGTTGTTGTTGGTGGTGGTTGTTGGTGTTGGTTGTTGTTGTTGTTGTTGTTGGTGGTGGTGGTGGTGGTGGTGGTGGTGGTGGTGGTGTTGGTGTTGGTGTTGGTGTTGGTGTGTGTTAGTGTTGGTGTTGGTGTTGGTGGTTGTTGTTGTTGTTGTTGGTGGTTGTTGTGGTTGGTTGTTGTGGTTGGTTGGTTGGTTGGTTGGTTGGTTGGTTGGTTGGTTGGTTGG
>CAXAMN010028250.1:815758-858130 GCA_963970005.1 Durusdinium trenchii | reverse complement strand
TTTTTTCAAAGTAAAGTGTTGAAGTATTGCACCTGAACCATACCACGATCCCAGAACCATAAAAGTTAACAAGTTAACCACGAAGAACCAGCACATAACGCGAAAACATTACAAGCAACAATCAACTCAATCCATCATAATAATAGAGTTCTAGCCACAGACGGATTATGGTAGTCATATACGTGTATATTCAATCTTTTTTGAACATAGCACAACAATGCACAACAAACTCGCCGACATTATGTGTTTGACGTTTGGAGCATTCACACGCACTCCAGACCCGACTCATCCTGGGTGGTTTTCTGCACCATCTTCGGTGGTGGCCGTGTGGTTCCGAAACCTCCATCACTTTTTACCACATCACATCACCTTCAAAGACCTTATATTCCCTAGGGCTCTAGTCGTACCTCCTCAGGTTCGGTATCTGGACCCTCCTGGCACCCACCCTAAACACCTTTGAAACGAAGTACTTGGAGCCCTATAGGGATTGGCTTTGGTCCTTGGCACCCACTCCGACCGGAACCGGCCCGGTCCGCGCCAGGTCCCAGCGACCATCCGCCGGATCACCCACCTACGCGAGCAAAGGGCAAAGGCAAAGGCCCACCACGGCCCAAGGCAGTGACCAAGCCTGCGGCCAAGGTGGGGAGAGATTGCAACGGAAGCTGGAGATATATCCTTAGGATATAACGCTTCATGCAGCCATATGGTCTTGCCAGTAGCCTACGGAAGGTGAGAAAAGTGACATTCCTGGGCAAGTGCAGCCAGAGCTAGATGAGAATGTCCACTAATTAGATGATGGACATCTGGTTTTGGGGTTCCTTACCTCTTCCATCCTCTTCCTGCTTTTTGGGGTCCGGACTCGAAGTGTTTGGGAGAGGACCTTCAAACATTGCAACGTCGACGAGGGAAGCCTCTATTCTCCGACGGCACCGAGGAACATAGAGACAACGTACAGCCACACGCTGTACATTCGATTGGATTGAACACTGAAGCTTGGAGCCCTGGAAAAGAAACAAAAAGACGATTTCAAAGGCGCTCAACGTCCCGCAGTTTTGCTCCAGGGCTGAGCCGGTTCCCGTTTCCATCCATGGCGACGCCTTGCTTTTTCGCCGGGCCTCCCCCACACCGGGCACTGCCCAGCCGAGCCCTTGCCCCCGCCCCGGGACAGTCCCGCGCGCCGTCCCGCGCGCCGTGCCACGCGCCCGTCGTGGCCGCGAGTGCGGCGGTGGCGGTGGCGACGGCAGGGCGGGGGCGACGGCGCGGAGTAACCCGAAGGGTGGGGATGATTGTGTACATTCCCACCGAGGTAGATGGAGATTCCTGCTACTTGGGAGTGGATTTGCTTGAGAGAACGCACATACATGCACATACTGTTTTGGAATGTTTGGGATTTTGGTGAATGATTACTGTCAGCTAGACCTGACACAAATTGACCTTTGCTCGTTTGGATTCGGACGTGCCGTAGCAAGCATGGTGGTGCCTTGTGGGGCAGATGATGTCGAACGAATTCTCCAAGGAAGGATTGCAACAGAATTCATGCCCTGATAGTTAGGGTCTGTCATCGCCTGTCCCAATACCTACAACGGCATCATCTTAGAGAGAAAGGATGAGAAAGGCCTTTAGTAACCATCAACCACTGGGCTCAGGATCCCTAGGTGTTTGGGATATACTCAACGGATCGTTTTTGTGGCTTCATCAGTTTCCCAATGCACGGTTCCCGATGACAGCACCTGTGCGGGAAACAAGCACGCATGGTCCATCTGTTTTGGACATCCGGCTTCTACCTTGACAGCACGCGGCACGCATGATCCAACAGGCTTCCCCACCAGAAAGAGTCGAAATGTTCAGAAGCATGAGCCGAGCATATATCATTCATATGACTGTGGGTTAAAACCCAAAACTCTAATCATAGATTGACCTCCCAGGTAGTGAAAGTTCTGTTCATGTTCGGGGGTCAACCGGTTTTCTCCCGTTTTCGAAAACCAGTCCAAGTCCACGGACCAACGACCTCCCATCCGACCAGAGGTTGAGAGACCTGAACTAGGACACTGGTCTGTGGTACATATATGGGATGGGCGCCCTATAAGGCTGTGAAAAACCTCTCTTGGTCCTTGCCGCGGTCTAGACTTGCAAAAAGCCGAGGCTCCCCACCTTGGAAAAATGATGTGATCGATGGCATCTCAGAAGAAGTGCTGGAGGGGCTGGAAGCGCAAGGTGGTCTTGCGGATGCGGTGATCAACATGGGGCAGAGAAAGGCCCGAGCGGGCGGCGATGACCGAGTCGACACGCATGGAAGAGAATTTGAAGAGTGGCGACCGAGCCGCCCTGAAATCCCAAGAGAAGTTGTTCACAGCCTTAATTGCGTATAGCCCATCCCATCATGTACCACAGACCAGGGTCCTAGTTCAGGTCCCTTGACATCTCCATAACCAAGTGGATGCATCACTCTTGGAACTTCAGAACATGGGTCACCCCTAACTATAGGGAAGCAAATCCAGTGAGGGCTCATGCTTTTGGCTCACGAATGTTCCTGGGGGCACCTCAGTTTCCATCAGCGATGGATACCGCGAGCTGTGAGATTGAAGGGTATAGGTGCCCGTTTCCATCCGGTTCCGTCCGTGCGGGGTGAACCAACCTTTATATCGGGGGTTTATTAGGAAACTAGTCTACATGAATTAGGCCCATTCTTTGCGGCAAAATTCCTGTTCGTGGACGGAAGAATTCTGTTCGCCAGGTGCGTGGATGTTCCAAAGGCGCCAAACAAGTGGCGACTTTAGGGCCTGCCAGTTGTGAGGAGGTCGAGTGAGTCGGGCAAGAAGGGTGTGAAAGAAGGGTGTGAACATGACCCATTTTGTGGATATGCCCATCCAGTTGACATTGCATTTACAACTGCAAGTGACCAATTCATAACTTGTATACTAATGTTTAAGTATATTATAATTATGCATGTACTGCATATATATATGCATATAGTACACTAGAAGGCACTACTGTGCCAGGATCGTTTCTCGTTTAGGACGGAGTAGCGCTTCGGAATGCTTGAGTTTTTTGTTTGCATTTGTTTGAAGTAGCCAAGTGTTTTTGACAACCCTTGTCATGAGCATGATCATCGTGTCAGTGAAGGATCTTGTAGATGAATGATGTAAATGATGTAGATGGTCAACTTGGTTGGGTCTAGTGGTGTTTGGTCGTCGATGTCAAGGGTCAGGCGGAGGTCTTGTGGTGAATCTGTTTATTGTGCTGCCTTGCTAGAAGGATTCCTCACAAACCCCAGGAAGATGATATGGCTGTGCCACTCCGTGGCAGGAGATGCTGGAAAGGCTCTTCCTTTGTGGGGTAGACACCTTCAGGCTGAACTTCTCGCATGGCGACCATGAGGTGGGACCGTGGTCTCCGTGTCTAGGACGAACACCGCTGAAGACGCAATGCTCCGAGCATCACAAGTGAATCTGGTTTGACGGACAGAAGTGAATCTGGTGCTTACAACTCGGTTTGATCTTCCCCTGCACCGGAGCCAAGGAGCCAAGAATCAATTTCATTCTCCCCCTCCTCCCAATATCGCGGGAACCTATGGGAGCCTGCTCCGAAAGCTTGCTTTTTGGACCTTCCTCCAGTCGGCGCGGCCGGGGGACAGGTGCTCTTGGGTAGACCGGGTCCACCTGCACACGGGGGTGGGACAAGTGCTCTAGAAAATCCCAGACGCGACCTGCCTGGGACTGGAATAGGACTGCCGAGAAGCGGCCAGGGGTGGTGCCAGGGGGGTCTGTCTGGGTCGGCAGTCCGTCCTGGCAGTCCCATGTGTCGCGTCTGGGAAATGGGACCATGACCCTTCTGGAACGTCGAGTGAGACTTTCAGGTCTTTTCACCTTCCATTCCCTACAAGGTCAGTTTGACCTCATTGTACTGGGGATGGTCATACAAAACCAATACTTAAGGACCTAGGATGGTTTAAAAGACCAGGTTTTACTGGGTCAGACTGGACTTGTAGGGATTGTAAAAACAAAAAACAACTGTTCACATCGGTCCCTGGTGGGTCTCTCCCGACCTGGAGACAGCTCCGCGCAGGAGAAGACGGAGCTGATCCGAAAGATCCGAGCATTGGAGGCCAAGTATCGCCACCCCATCGCCATCTTGGCGGATATGCCACTTGGGCGGCATGTGGGCCTGGCAAGCCGGAGGTGCTTGCGCCGGAGGTGTGATCCAATTTCTTTGGTGCTTTTGATTATACTTGGGATAGCGGGGCCAAGCAGAACATCTCAGAAGCATAGTTATCGCTTTTTAGTTAATGCCAATGCTCGAACTGATGGGGGCTTGTTGAAAGTGAACCTGCAGAGATTCTTGACTCGTTCTGTGTCGCATCTGGGGTTGCCTTTTGCCTCCTAGACGGAACATTGGCCTTTTTGCTGTTCAGGACAGTTTTTGTTGTTTTTCTGTAGCAGGTTACCTGGCCTATCCTGGTCTCTTTGCTATCTCATGCCATCTCTTCTCGGGTTAGCTGCCGAGGCAGGGGCCCAAACAAAGATGCGGAAAGTTTGCAGATCCCGATGGTGTGGAGTTGAAGAAGGGCCAAAAGCAACTTGGAGGAAGTGAATTTAATAAGAACTTCCCACAGCACAGCGCGAGCTTCAGAGCTTTGGGCAAACCTGTCTCAAAAGGCGATTTAGGGTGTAGGTTGGTGCCGCAGTCCACGGCTTTTCTTGGAACATGCAATCTTTGTATTGCCTTTGGCGCTCCAGGAAGAGCTTGGTGTTGAAACCAACGACATTTGAATTCTTCTTTCATAGAATCTGTCACTGTCCAAGAATCACCTGTCACTGTCACTAGCGTGCCTCGCCGTGTCCAACATGGAACGCAGCTGGTCGAGGTTCCGTTTCGACTTGAAGCCCGACTTGGGAGATGAGACTCGCGTTCAACTGCCGCATCCGGAGATCTTGAATGCGCTGAAGCCACAGAGCAAGCTGCTTCTCGATGCCCCTGAGCTGAGCTCTCAAGGAGGTTAGGACCAGTCTTAGGAGGGAAGTTTGGAAACCGAAGCCTGAGATGAACCTGGATGAAGAGCATATAATTAATATAGAATCCAATTGACCCCCCTGTTTTGATCGGAAAATGTATAATACGTGTTTTTGTGTGGTTGAAGGTCAAAACTAGAGGTCACTCAGGTTCCAGGTGCAGATTGGCTGGAATACATGAGATTCACTGCAGGGTAAGATGGCGAGAAACATTCCGTCGTTGACGTTGATAGAGTTGGCTGAAAAGCTTTAGGATGACTACTGTAACTCCTTCCAAGCTTTCAAGCTTCACCCCCAACATGAACAAAACTTCTGGAGGCTACTTGTTTGACGTGTGGGGCAAGGGTTGTGGACATTTTTGGGAGTGGCGTTCGAGTTCCTTTCATTGCTGAGGATGGGAACATCCAGATGGAGATCCTCCAGCAGGGCTATTTGGAGGCCAACAAGAGCATGGCCATGCAAACATCCAACCAGGACCCTCCTGTCGGGGTGCCCAATGGAAGCCTATTGGTAGTGTGGGGTAGTTCAGCCAGGACACCCCGACAGGAGGGTCCTGGAACATTGTCCTTTTGCAAACATCCAAGACTCCGATACCTCCGCTGCCGTTTCGATGAGTGGAGGGACAACTCCCTACTGGGGGCCTAAAGCCCGAAGAGAAGTCGACGCCTGCTGTTGGTGTTTGGTTCAAAAAACGTATTCAGCCATGTGTTCATCGCCCTGATGCTGAAAACCTCGTTGGGCTTGGGGTGCACATGGCCGGCCCAGCTTGGAAGTCTTTTTGTCACGAAAGCGTGGCTCTTGCGCTAGCTACCAGGACCCTCCAACAGGCTGTTTGGAGACCCTAAATTGACCCTTGAAAATCTTGAAACCTCTTAAAAGCACCCAGGTCTGTAGGTAGGTGACATGTTCCAGTTCCAATACATCGATGAAGCACGTGTCGTGCATTGGTGTCGCACGTGCCATGGCATGGCCGTGGGGCTTTGTCACCGTCGGCCAGCACCGTTCAGGATGGCAACCCCTTCGTGGATTGCAAGGTCACGGTGGCTGGACGATTGAAGGCGAACAAAGGAGCCACCTGGATCGAAAGAAGAAACATGGCGGGGGTGGCATGGTGGTCAAACTGGGGGGGGGCTGCAGGTTTTTGGAGAGGTTTCACGGATGTTCAAACTGTTTGACCTTCATCTGACTGCCAGACATCTTCGGGTGCCTGCCAGTGCCCTCGAACCATTGAAACCACTGTGATGCTTTGCCAAGAGTCGCTTTGGCTTTGGACTGCTCAGGTCAACACGCCTGATGTGATTCTGCCCATGTCCCCGATTACGGAGAAGGACGTTTGGAGGGTTTGGGGGGGGGGCGGTGGCCCGGCGGTGGCTCACACCACCTGATGGTTCAACGGTTCTCTCGCGTTCTGCCTCTCCTTGAGGCAGTCTTTTCTTGCGGTTTTGGTATCTACCACAAGTGAAACCCTTCAGAACCACGGCAGTGTCTTGATCGCTTCATGTTCGCTGCGTTTTCCTTGTGCTTCGACCTGACCCTCATTATCATACGGCAGGCCGTGGATGTAACTATCAGGTGAAGCCGTTGCCAACCAACTGTTGGTGACTGAAAGTTGTCAAAGGTGATTTGACTTTTTGCGTGATCTACATACTTGACGCGAGAGAGAGAGAGAGAGAAGAAGAGAGAAAACATAAAGATGCAGAAGTTTCAAAAGAGGGCTGCGAATACGACAGAACAACATATATAAAGACACAGAGATACTCTTCATGGCTGCTGAAGTAGAGAAGCAGGGAGCTCAAGAATCTCCAAGCCCAGATGTTGCCAGCAAAAAAATCGGGGTCCGCTGGTTTTTTTGAGGGTGTTTCCAGTGCCAGGCTCACTGCCATGTCCTCTTTGCCTTTCGGAGGATAAGGAGGACATTGAGTTCGCCTGTAAGGCTCAGGTGGATTGGATTGCCATGTCCTTCGTCCAGACCGCAGATGATATGGGTGAACTCCGGAGGCGCGTGAATGGTCATGGCTTCAATGAGTGGCTCGGCATGTGAGTCAGTACCATCTTCAAAGGGGTCACCAATGGGTCCGGCCCTACCAAGGGACCTCCAGACAGGACACCCTTTGAAGGTCCAGGTAGGTGAGTGAAAGTAGAGTGAAAGACCAAAAGCCTGCCTAGCAGGGCCTAGCACTTCCTGTCCGGGTGCCCTGGAGTAGGAGACCCGTTGACGTAGGGTAGGCTATGTCGAACGCCAGGACACCCAGACAGGATGATCCTGGTGGGCGACGATTTTATCCCTTTGGGTGAATCCCCTTCTTGGAAAAGCACTCCCGAATCCTTAAGCAAATCTAAGAAGGTGGATTGAGAGTAGATGGCACCATCCCCTGTGTGCATTTTCGTAGGGAACCCCGCCCACCAATGCGTTGTAGTTTATTCTCTCTTTTCCACAGGGTCGAACCCCCATACACTCCATGGGACTGGCATATGTGCATACATTATCATGCATTGACCCCTTTTCAACCAACTCAATGTACCAGGACCATCCTGTCTGGGTGTCCAATGAACTACCCCACACTACCTAGCGTGGCTTCACAGCGCACCCCGACTGGATGGTCCTGGTAGTGTCTCGAACCACTGGGCCGGGCTCCGGCTGGTCCGCATGGTCCTCGGTCACCTGGATCTCCGCATGGTCCGGGTCATGTGACAAACGCTTCATCACCTGGTTTCACTACAGCTGTCAACCTGATTTTACCATGTTTTCCTTAATCGCCTGTAGAGGACCACATGGAACCCTAAAACCACGTCGGGTTGTAGAGGAAAATGGTCGAAACCACCGGTGAATTCTCAGGTTCCATGTTTAGGTTGAGGGGCAAGGTGATGTGTGAGTTCCTCCAGCAAATCCCAGTCAACGATCATGAAGTCCAGAATGCTCATGAATGCCCCCCCCTTGCAAAAGCATCAAAAGCAATCCAAACATCTCAGAGCTTTGGACACCTTTGATGGGCTTCGGGTTCAGGGGGGTCCCCCCCCACAACTGCTTGAGAATCCCACGCGCGCACAAACCGCTTGAGGATCAAGCTCTTGGCCAAGATTGAGAAGCCCTCAGCGGTCGACGATCTCGAGAGCGACTTGGACGACTTGCCACCGATCACCCGGCGCAGATCGGCTCCTCCGTTGGGGAAGTCTCGCCTTGTTTATTCCGCCCTAAGAAGCCTTGGGCTCTCCAATGGCAGGGGTCGGACCCGACACCTTCGCAGGGGTCCGGGCCCTCAAAACCTGGTATGTGTTTGAGGGTCCGGATTCTTAGTAGGGCGGTGAAAGAGAGGAAGTCGCGTTGATTCTCGACCACGCCGGAATAGGATTCTGCCGTTCTATTTTGGAAGCTCGGCCGGGTCCGCTGTGGGTCTGTAAAACACATCATTAGATCTGAAGCGAGTCCCGCGTGCGACCGCCGCAAAGAGTATTTTCCGGAGGGTGGGGAGGCCGGAATGACTTGCAGGCTTTCATTTCGGATCGTTTGGATGAGGATCACACAGTTTACCCGTCCGCAAACTGACATGGAACCCGCGACTTTCACCGGTGGGTTCGACCACTTTTCCAAATACAAACCAAGTAGGATTTGGGGTTAAATGGTAATTGGCAGGCGAGTAATGATTAGATTCGCATGGTTGGAGGGTTTTGTGGATGCGCCATGCGCATTTGCGCTTTGCAAATCGGGTCTGGATCAACATTTTTTTTCGTGGCCGTGGCTGTTTAGATACGCCGCCCGGCAATTGATCCACATTTGAGTGGTGAACTTGGCCATCAGAAACACTTGGAGAAGGAACACTGCTAACTCCATTGGTCCATGAGTCTAAGTCTATGCTGGGTCTACATTCCCTGAAATAGTTATTAATCATAGAAGTGGATGGCATGGCCCGTTGGATGACCATGAAATCCGAAGACCAACCATTAAACAGGTGGATGAATTCCTCTTCCATCCATGATATCATTTGACTTGATCAACCCCTTTGAACACGTTTTCTTTCACCCCAATCACATAGCAGTACCCAGTCAGTCAGTGGATACACTTCTTCACCTTATTTTGGGAGAAGTGCTATGATGGCACCCCACCAAACCAGAACAGGTACTGTCTAGAAAGTTCATGACAGTTCGCTTCGGATCAACCGATGGAAACTGCGCGGCAAGCGTCCGTGGCTCCGCTTTCCTCCCAGATATTTTGGAAGAATCCGATGGCGTCATGGTGGCGCGAGGGGATCTGGGCGTAGAGATGCCAGCGGAAGAGGCGTGAACTAAGCAGGGCGGCCAGGGGGTGGTGTCCCCCTGTTGTGGAGCCAAGGACTGGGTTCTCAATAGAAGAACGTCTTAAAATCACCTGCAATCTGATCCACAGCACGGCTGTTCAGTTCCGATGAGACATGGTTCTCAATAAGAACCATCAGGACTACAGGTCCGGGAGATTTGGGTACGCCCTGATATATCTGCATGGCCCAGTCCGCTATCCCTGAACGCTCCATGTCCCAAACACGACCTTTGGGACTGCCTGCCAGGACTGCCGACCCAGAGGCCGACCTCCCTGGCACCACCCCTGGCCGGAACTCTCGGCAAATATGGTAGTCCCAGAGGTCGTGTTGATCTACGCTCCGTTCACAGCTCGACTGGTACCTCAAAACCCTAGGGATTGGTTCGACCCCAGACCCCTCCATGAACATAGCGGTCCGACCCCTCCAAAGGAATTCGGGTCCAGACTTCGCGTCTGGGTAGATCAGTACCGTCAACCTGAAGAACTGCACCGCTACACCACGTCGCTAAGACGGCATGGGGGGGAAAAGACGGCAGTGGCGGATCACTTGACATCCTTCCTGTAGACTCTGTAGACAGGTGCCTCACTGGTGCTTGCGGTGAATATCAGACATTTGAGACCTTCCATGGACATGAGGACGATGGGTCTATTCAGGTTGGCTCCCTCAAATTGAAAGGGGGACATGCCCAAATGCCTTCATGTGGTGCGCGAGCGCATGCGAGCGCCCTGTGGCTGTATCGTTTTCTTCAGGTGCCCTTCGTTCAGAAGCGGATCATCCGTGCTGCCAACGTAGCTCAGAGTCGTTTCAGTGTGGCTGATGGGTCATCCCTAAGCAGGTGGAGTCATTGGAGGGCTTTGTAATGTAGAATCTCGATGAATCGAACTATCGGACACCCTGTGAAAAGGTTTTCTGAATCCGGATTTGGGATGGTTCTATCAACAGTTAATTACCTGCTAAACCTTATAACCACCTTTTGTTGTCCATGTCGCTAATTGTTGTCTTTTGGTATGCAAGGACGAGAATTGTTGTCCGGGACGTGTTTTACCGTAATCGCTGAACTTGGTCTTTTCACAACACTCAAATATATCAATAGTATTTAGGCTTTGGACGTGAAAAACCGTTCAGCATTTCAAAAGGACGTAAATTCACAAGATGGACGTAAATGTTGCGAGAACTTGCAAAAAGCTATTTTTTAGCATCCGGGACAGGAATTGGTATCTATCCAGGGTAGCAGGTACACTCATGTCATTTCTTGCTCAACCTGCACTGACTACAGTGACCTACAGCAACTCACTGCGATAAACATTTGCTTGACAAGGAGGGCACCGTTGTTGATGCTGAGTCGTGGCACATGCCCTCCCCATGGACGCTGGTGGGTCCTTCTGAAAAAGTTTGACGCAGAAAACGAGTTGACGCTGGGCCCAGGAGCAGGGCAAGCCAGTGATTGTCGCAACGCAGATGCTGGAGAGCATGATCAAGAACCCGACGCCGACGCGGGCGGACTCTCCGCGACAAAAAGATGGAGCATGAAACCACATGTGAAAGCAGCAGTCGAGCGTTTCTGAGGGTATAGACCAGCCGTTCAGCCGCACCACCAAGTGGCTACCTATTGGTTTCTCACAGGTGCAATAGAATCAGTCCAGTTTTTGTTGCTTGTTTGATTCCTAAAGCACCTGACCCCCCCCCCCAACTTGGAACCTGCCTTTGGCACATGCCACACCCCACCCGAGGAATGCAGTGACATCGCCAACGCCATCCTGGACGGCTGCGATTGCGTGATGCTGTCCGGCGAGTCGGCGGTCGGCGAGTGCTCTCGCGGACGTTGTCGAGCTGTCAGCATGCCGGAACACATCGACCGAATCGGAGGGAAGTGGGTTCTGAACGTTCGGAGCCCCGGAAAACCTGGGGTATCCAACTGGGATAGTCGAACAGTCGGGTTCTTCAACCTCTGCTGGAACACCGGTGAAATTTCCGGGGTCGCGGAATGGAAATTCAGAAGATGGCGGAGAGACAATCTGTGAGAGACACGCGTGGAGACACGCGTGACCATTTGTTTGCTAAAATGTACTCTCGATTCAATTCCTTTGCAATGAGCACAGAGGTGACACAACACTGTATACAGGGGCATGGTGCTTCGTCATTCTGCGCAATTACACCCAGCTGTCGTGGGTCTTCCGGTGCTTCGTTTGCTCCCACCCGATCCGTACCCGAAACAACACAAGGGGCTTTGCTTCCAGGGGTCCCGGGGGCCCTTGTAGATCGCTTTCGATCCCGGATCCCCCATTGGCTCGGGGCCGGAGGGCCGGATCTGAGTCGGGCAGGTCCGGATGGCCGCTCATCCCTTCCGCCGAAACGCCTTCCGTCTTCCGTCGTCCCCCCCCTTCGGAGGTTCGGATCTGGCGTGAGGACGAGTCGTGCGTCGGTGCGTGCGCCAGGTACCCCACCAAGGCAGTGACGATCCAGAGGAGAGTCATCGAAGCCACCCAGGAGACGGGGATGTCGGGTGGGACCAAGTCAGCTGTTCGGTCCATGGGTCGTTGGTTGCAGGAGGGTCTTCTTGCTGCTGGTGGTGGGTGGGTGGTGGGTCAAATTAAGCTTATGGGTTCAGGTTGAGATCTGGAGATGCCTATGAAGGTCACTGGCCAAAGGAGTTACGGCATTCGATGGCATGTACAACATCACCTCCAACGCAGTCTCAGTCCATTCCGCTTTGACTTGCTGGGAGAGCCCCCTGCCCCCTGCAGATATTAATTCATTTGGATCCATTCCCTATAGGTTTGTCAGGTGGTTTTCACCAGCGACATCCCCAAACTGTGCCGGGACACCAGCTCCGGCTCGCTGCCCCCGGTGCCGCCGGTTTGGTTTCAAGTGGCGGGTCGCTGCCCGTCCGGGACAGTCCTGTTCCAAACCTTACTGGCCCAAAAAGGAATAGCATCCGGAGTACCCACCCAGAGGATCCATGGTGGCGTAAATATGGCCTACATTCACCAAAAACCATCCAATGTAGGCGATATTTGCATACCAGCACCCGACTCAACAGGTGTTTGCTGACAACCGGTTTCCAGAAACCACCTGTTAGCCTGTTGGAGGGTCCTATGGATTGTCGAGGCACCATGAATGTGCAACCTCCCTCTGCCACGGTCGCGGGGGCCCAACGCGTCGATGCCAGGCCAACCAGGTGTCGATGCCGCCGGTCCCGGAAACACTGAAGCTGAAAGATGATGGCAAAGATGATGGCACAGACGAAGTGCTGAAAGCAGCAGCCAGCTTGGCCAAGGTGCCCAAGCTGGATCAAAACAAAAGGGTCACGTGTGGGAAGGGTGTGTGATTTGGTTTGCTGCGCTTTCTGGATGTTTTGTGCAGCTATCAGCTCTCGGTGACGACATAGTACACATATGATCAAGAAAAGGAGGATCGTTTCTTCTTCCGGAAGCTTGCAACGTTGAGGGCTGAGGGCTTGCACGCGGCACTTCCGGAGCCCCCAGGCCTGCAAGGCGTGTACGATCGTCGTTTTCACGGCCACCGGCCGCACTGCACAGCTGCTGGCGCAGAAGAGGCAGAATGAGGAACAGAGAGGGAAACCATCGGAGAAGCTTTTTGGTCGAGATTCCTTCATGCCGGGCGAGTCCAATCTTTCGCGAATATCTACATGGATGCCCCATAGCATGTGTCAAAGCCATGGGTTTGTGGGGTCAAAGAGGTTTGTTTCGGGCCAGTCTAATCATTCTTACTCAGCCATTTGCATTCATGTCGTTGGGATTCATTCGGTGTTGATCTGCCACATGTTGAAGCACCTCACAGGCCTGGGATGCCCATCTTGGCGGTGTGCAAGTGCTTGGAGGCGGCCTTTTGTCGACGCGTTTGGTTCCGACGCATCGTTCACGGCTGGACTGCGCCGCGCCTCGCGTTGGCAGGTGGCGCGCCGGGTCTCCTTGCTGCACGGCGTCTATGGGACCAGCGCCACGTCTAAGGGACGGGGTGTGGGACGAGTGTGGGTGGAGCAGCGCAGGTGGACGAGTGCGGGTCGAGGCTGCTTTGGACATCAAAAGGGTGGCAGGTCCAGAGTCTAGCTGCACTGCCTGGAATCATCATGGATGTGGAGTGAAAACCACTTCTTTGGTACCAGCACCCTCCAATAAGTCACCAATTGAGACCTCTTAGGGCCTTACAACCCTTCATTTCGGAGACCTGTAGAGTCGGTTGCTGGTATAAGGATTCTGTGAGGATTTCATATATGTCATGGTCCAACTCCGGGCGAACTGGTCCGGCATTTGTGGATTACTTCTTCCCCGGGTATGGAGGGCTCTGTGGAATTCGGCCAAATGATCCAAACGCGTCCAAACGTGGTGCTCTTTGTTAGACACTTGACTTCACACAGAAGTAGCTCATCCAAAGAGGTGTTCTTCGCAGTGTTCGAAGCCAATCCGCTCCAGGTTGCCTATAGCCTACCAGGGGCCCTCAGTTGACCATGAACAACAACGGTTTTCACATACAAAACCATGTGTTTTTTTGCTAGGGAACACCTGGTGTTTGATGGTTTGTGGGGCCTTTGGTAGTAGACATGCCCAGACATTCCATGTCATCTCCGGTCGCGTTCGCGTCGCGTTCGGAACTGGAAGCGGCGCACGGAGCCCTGGCGAAAGGCGATCGGGGTGCTCAAGATTTAGCCACACGGGTGGAGAAGGAAGGCTCCTACAAGGCAGCGCTGAGAAGAACATCGGGGGCGGGCAGAGACGAAGACTGGAGAATGACCACGATGCAGAAGGAAGAATGCAACAGAAACGCCGGAGGCGGAGCAGCACAATTAGTTTGATCAGAATGAGTGAACAAACTCATTTTGAAGAAATAGATCAAGAGAAGCCTAAGAGCAAAGCCCAGAGATGAATTTAGCTCTGAAACATGATGTGATGATAGATGATTCTTAGATTCTTACACTGGTTGGACGCAGTAAAGGAGATGCCATAACAAAACACACCTGTTCTTTGGTTGGTTTTTGCCGGACGCATCTCACACCGCCGATCTCGTTGGGGTCTTCGTCGTGACCGGGTCGCTCTCCGAGGTGCGCTTCTCCGAGGCGGTGGACATCGCCTGCCGCCTGGCGCGCGAGAAGGGCTTGGCCAAAGAGGAGACGCGGTCGAACGCGGGAACCGCGCGAGACATCGCGTGAACCGCGCGGGGAGCTTTGGGGGGTGGCGTGAGCTTGACTGGCTCAGCAGCCAGTCGACCAGGGAGGGTGAGGATGGGTGTGTAATAAGGAGACCCCCGGTCGCCCCTGGCTGGACTAGTCAATTTCTCCCACGGGGTGAACTGGAAGGTCTCCCTGCTTTAATGCTATTTAATACACACAAAATTTTTGCTTAGTAACTGGGGTTCCAGTTTCTAACCAGGGTTCCAGTTCTTTAGGGGGAACCAAGCAGCAGGACAACATGCACTGACAAAACGTTGCGCCAACCCATCAGCACACAGGTACAAGCTTTTTTCATCTCCATCGCACTGAGTTCGATCATCCTACATGGACAGTTTCATCCAACTCCACATCCTCCTCTTCACCGTCTTCACCTTCGTCATGCTCGTCGTCATGTTCTGTCTTTGCAGGTTCAGGTTCCTCCTGGTCCGCATCATCCTTCTTCGTGTTGGCGGCGTCTCGCGCCGCAGCATCAAGCAAAGCATCCTGCCACAACATGCCAACAACACCCAGCAACACACATAAGCACATTACACACAAACACAGTAAAAGCTCATGTCATGCGCACACAGTGAGTTATAGCCCCCACCCTCATGGCCAAAGCGGGACCGGTATCCCCATTGTGCTTCAAGAGCTCGAGGCGCAGCAATTCCTGAGACATGTTCATGCACAGAAATATAATATGTCCATGCGCAGAAGTGACAGCAAGCACAAAGTAAGTGATTAAGTTTAGAGTGTGAATGTTACTGGAAGTCTCAACAACCAAGATGCAGCGATCTCATGGAATTTCTCATCCGGGACTCCATCCCGAGGTTTCATCTTCCAGGGATGAAACAGTAGTCAACAATAAAGACACACAGCAACAGTTCACAAAGGTATACAAATCAAACATACTACCACCCCGACCCTCAAGACTTCCTTCTTCGGGTTTGAGAGCTTGAAGCCGTAGACTTTGTTGGACGGGTACTGGTACTTGTAACAGCGAAGCTCGTCGCTGCTCTTGCTCGGACGCTTCAATGAACCTGCCGCAGCTGGCCTCTTCAAAACTGGCAGCGTCTCTACCTGAGATTCTTGAGGCTTTGTTTCTTCTGGCTGGACCTCATTCCTGGATGGCTCTCCCTTTCGTTCTTTCTTTGCACTAGCTTTTGCTTTGCCTTTTGCTTTCCCTTTTGCTTTGGCTTTCGGAGAAGCCTTGGCCTTTGGAGATTTCTTTACAGAAGCCTTTGGTTTCTTTTTTGGTGTTGTCTTCGGCTTCGGTGTTGGTTTCTCCTTCCTGCTCTTACCCTGCCGCGGAGCCTCCTCCTCATCAGACAGGTCTTAGGGCCTGGGTGGGCCTCTTTATTCAACCCTCTCTGTTGGGGAAGCTTGGGGGAGTTGGTGCTATTTCTAAAATCCCTGGTGCTATATGTAAGATGCCCACCCAGGCCATTATGTAATAGACACTGTCCTTGGTAATACACTGTCCTTTTCACTTCATAACCAAACAGCATTCTAGTGTTGTTTTTTGCATTGCACTGAGCTGCCTAAGTCTTTCTCAATGGAAGATCAATGGCTCAGAAAAGGTGTTCCACCTGGCTTGGATAGAATGACAAGGAAGGTGATCAGGAAGGTTCTTGCAAGAAAAAGGATGAAAGTAAAGGTCAAAAAAAGGATTCGGATCAAGCGCGCTGATCGGGGCCCACACAGGCCACACTCCAACACACACACACACATTACCCCCAACACCCCCCCCCGGCCCCTTCACCCAGGCAAGCATGTGTCTCCAACAGGGGCACAACAACAGCAACACAGAAGAAAAGAATACCTTTGCCCCCACCACCGCCTCCAGTAAGAGCAACAAATGAAAGGCTGCCACTCCTTCCTCCACCTCCACCGCCACCACCTCCACCACCGCCACTCCCAAAACCCAGGTCCACACAACGCACCCAAAATCGGCAACAAAGGAAGGCTTTAATGTGAGGCAAGGACTAAAAAGGACACCTTCAGGCTCCTTCCTTGCATCCAAGCCAGTTGGCCCAAGCCTCTGTCATGATTGGATTCAGGAAGGATGCAATGCATGTGCTACACCACCAGAAACCTGTTGATTTTCAATGGCCAATGTGCTGCCACATCTCCATTTGTGTGGGTGAGGGTCATCAAAAGGCCCATGCTTTCAAGCAGTATGGCTGCCTCATCCCAGCCATGCCTTGCCGCTGATTCACCGCTCGCTGATGGAACGAGACACAGTTGAATTGTGATTTTTTTACTCTGTCCCAACTCCCAACACCTTCCGATTGAGCCTGCACCACTGATAGGCCAGGCTAAACGCTGTTAGCGCTCCACTGAGGACTTTTCATGTCCATTTGCCAGAGTGCAGTCTGTGGTCTTGTGGGGTCTGTAGAGTAGGTGATCAAATTTTGACTTTGGGGTTCTGGACTTGTCATCCTACTACGGCACTATGGCACCATGCCCAATGCCTATGATAGACCGGAATGGAGCATGAACACATGTTATACTATGTGTTTTTTAAATAGTAGTCGGAGTCGTGGTCATCCTCATAGTTAGTTAGTTAAGATATTTCCTGCACCTGCAACACATGAGGACAGATGTGGACTCTCGTCCCCCGTATCTCGACTGGGCTCACACATTGTGCGCTGCAATTGGCCTGGACGCCAAGAAGAGATTGCTTCGTCCCAAGCCACTTGTCTTTAGCGCTTTTTCGTCTGACGTCTCACATGACTCAGATGTGAAGTGAGGTGTGTTTTTCATGAGTTTTCCTACTGTTTACTTGTGGAGCCACTCTTGCCTTGCCAAGGGTTCGCATCATTGAAGGCTGCGCAGGGGCGTGCACAGGAAGCTACGCTATGTGCCTTGGCCATATTTTTACTATTACTACTACTACTACTACTACTACTGCTACTACTTTGTAACCTTCATTTGGCACTTGTACTGGTACTTGTGCACTTGTACACAAAGGGGGGATATGCGTCATGAGTCATGTCATGAGCCATGACTCATGGTTCCGGAGGCGTGAATTGACTGGGCTCCTTGGAACCTTTGAGTGTCACACTGATGCGGCCTTCGAGATCTTGCCCTTCAAGCGGAACTTCATTGATCGCAATTTCCCTTTTGAGAGTAATTGGTCTGCGTTTACGCCTACACACCTGTAGAGAAGAGGAAGAGGAAAAGGAAGCTTTTTTCCTGAGTCCTGAGTGTAGCCCACATGGATTGTATGATTGTCCCCCCAACTTACAGTCCAGAGTTACACTGTCCCACTTTTGCTGCTGTTTTGATGACTAAGTTGAGCACTTATACAGTGATTTGAGCTCTGCTCTTGCGCTTCGTGGATATTGCCACAACCTCCACCAGGAATGTACATTCAAGTATTGGGGAGGTCCGGAGGACAGCTCATGTTTTTCTTGACTCAGCGCCCATCAAATTTGGTGGAATTCAGAAAATAGGTGCCCACTGAAGAATAGCAAACAGTATAGCACACCCTTACACCATGTGACTAGGTTGTGCCAGTCACTCCGGGATCTGTCCTTTCTGCTAAAACCTTTGCAGGAGGATCCGAGTGAGTATATGCCGACCTTGTTTCTCTTTGGTCCACCGTGCCCTCCATTCTCGCAGCTGAACTGCAAGCGGAAGACTATGAACCCCTTCATGAGTGTACAGGGTGATACTCTGCTTATTGGAGCCCGCTTCATTCGAGACTTGCCTGTGCTACTACTAAATGAGTTCAGAGTTCAGAGAGAAAGAAAGAGAAACAAAGAGAGAGAGAGAGAGAGGTGTACAAGTTCAGATTCTGATACTGTCACTGTCCATGAAAAAACGAAAGAAATAACAAAAAAGAAACAAACAGATTGAACACTGTACAGTCCTTGTATTTTCCAGTTTGAGCTGAACACATTCATGATGCCATTCAGGGCAGGAGAGACCAGAGGTCGCTTTGCTGGAACAGGCGCCCAAAGTTGTTCTGTAAAGCATGAACGGCTGACAATGACATAGTGCCAGCGCTAGTGCTGGATTATTTTTTTCAGAAGAGCTTGCAGTATGTATAGAATAGACTATGGACTATGGATACAGACAGACCCAAAGCTTACTTGATCGACCATCATGTCCTATAGATGGGCTTGTCGTCAGGTTGAGATTGACATACTTCTTGTCTCAGCTGGCAGGTGGTTGGGCTGACTCACAAGTTCCAAGTGGACAAAGACAAGTGTTCACCAGAAGATCGCGATTTCTATGAAACATACGAGGCGAGTGGGGTGGGGAGTCTGACTAAACAATATACCATGGTTTCAGAGTAGATGGCAGAATCCCCAGAAAGAAGGATGCGGCGGCATAGGCTGTGCTTCCAGTGTTCGAAGTCCTCCTACTGCGACTCAACAGGTGCCAGAGAGATATGATAACATCGGCTGTAGCCAGGCTAGCTTTACACAGTACAGAAGTACAGCCAGCCAGAGATTTGTTTATCCGCTCTCACTCTCAGAAATATTATTGCATCTTCTTGCGCTACATACATGCATTTCACATTACATACTATATGAAATTATGTTGCACTGCAGTATGCTACACACACATTACATTCATATCAAATTTACTTGCCTCCTGCGGTCTGATGAGCCATGCCATTCAGTGACTTATGGCTGGCTCATGCAAACGAGGGTGAGGACCTCCAACCCCAAGACACTGGGAATTCGGAGACAGAAGTGGCCAAAGAGCTCAAACGTTCGCGCCAAACATCTAAAGCTAGACATGCTGCCCTCAAGGCAGGGTGGGAGAGAAGTTCTGCAGTTGCCAACCCTCGAACAAAGGAAACTTGGGGTTCCATTTTGCAGGGAAAGTATTTCACCAAACGCTTATTCAATTTGGGAAGCGAAGAAAATGATTACCAGAAAATGGCATCTGAGAGAGCTCGCTGCGTGTTCAGCCTTGTGACACTTGCTCCTGAGTGGACTACAGACTTTTGATTTGATTTTATGTTTGCTGTTTGCTGGCACCATGGGGACCTCATTATTCCAGGAAGCAACCATAGCATCCCTCATGTTTTAAAGCAATAAAAAACACACAGGGTGTGAGAGACACCTAAAACTCGCCACTCTCATTTTCACAGCCAAGGAAAAGCTTGGTCAGCAGGATTCAACAGCTTTTCCGAGAAAGCCCTGATCGCGGCCCAATCCAGCACACTGTTTGCACTGTCATCGCAGACGACGCAGACACCCGGATGAAAGGCTTTGGCCAAGGGTCACGGAGTACGATTCACACAGTGTGCAATACTGTTCAATCAGTTCATGTCCGATATTCTCCTCCTGATGATTCCAAGCAATGGGTATGGGAATCGCTCAATATTCCCACCCCGATGGTGGTGTTGCAATCAGCAAAAACCGGAGACATTCACTCTGCAATGACATCCATGTCTTTGATTTGCGGGAATCAAGTGGGTTCTACACTGCAAGCCTTTGGTTTGGAGCCAACCTCTGTCAAGCCACTATCAGATGCCTTCCTAACAGAGGTCATGGTGGGAGATAGCCTCAAGGCCAATAGGGCCGCATGGAGAATTGAGCGTTCCCATTTGGCCAGTCGAAGGGAAAGCGGTGAAAGTCGAGTTTTGGGCCTGGAAGTGCGCTGCTTGGTTCACCAATTGAACTTGGTGAGAAAGCCGATGGTTTTATCTATCAGCGGCTTCTGGACGAATTTGGTGAGGCTTGCTCATCTTTTTGAGCAGTACTCTTTCAGACAATCTTTCAGCGCATCTCTTTTGCACTTGCTCCAAAGCCCTGAAGCCTTTCAGCGTGACTTGCAAGCCTAAACATTTTTTTGTGCCTGTTTTGGTCAGAGTCATGAGTCATAGTCATAGACTCATAGACCATATTTCATTTCATTTTACTGGGAATGAGTCAGCATGAGTCATGACTCAATCAACTAACCATCTGTTGAAACTAAACTTTCAGGGTGTAATTTGCGGGAGAAGAATAGTAAGTTACTCAGTTTCTACATCTTCAGTGTTCAGTTTTGGGAAAGCGAAGGCATTGTTGTGGCAGAGTTACCTCCAGAGCACCATCTTTGGCGCAAAAGAGCCGACTGGATTCTGCGGAACTTTCACTCCTCTTCCACAAGGGCCACTGCTGGCTTGAAAGATTCTCAACTTGTTTCAGCCGGCTCTGTTTTTTGACCCAGCTCAAGCTTTAAATTTTTACACAGATTTGTCCACCACTGCGCTGCATGATGGGCATGATAAAACATGTGAGGAGATTTTGCTATTCATCAATGGGGACACCACACAAGACACGTTCACGCACTGGTGTTTGGGTTGCTGCAGGGATGACGCTGATAGCCGTGCAAAACTAGTGAAGCTCCTGGTGCCTTGGATGGGGCGAGGGTACAGTGTTCCCCTCCTCAGCAGATTCAAGCACTATGGGGCCGCCTCCTCGTATATCAAAGTGGGGTGTGCTCTTGGAAGACTTCTGCCTCGAATACTTCAGGGGATGCAAGGCCAGTCATCAGAGGTTGGCCCAGAGCTTACCAATATGATTGATGTACTGCTGGCAGACACCTGCCTCTCCTCCAATTCAAGGAGTTTCTCAGAGGAAGATTTGCAGGCCTTGGTCGGCGGAATGATGGAAGCTGATATCAACTACAGTGTGCAAAACGCTGTCAGGAGGAACATGATGATCAAAGCAATCACTAGACCAGAATTTTGCCATGAAGCCATTGTAATGGATTGCCTGTTGCAACCTATTGAATTCGCTGTGAACTACTTGTTTGGAAGAACGGTGGTGTTGCACCGGTTGTCAAATGTGGGTGTCATTGATCCTGAGTATGAAGCCCTTCTGCAAAAGAGCCGTGCTAAGTTTTTGCACATATCCACTGGTGGGTTGGGCAAAGACTTGATGGGTGGATACATGAGCATTCTTCAGAAGGACATGTCAGAGAGCATTGAGTTGGGCCTGGACATTGGTTCAAACCGTGAACTTCTCCGTTTGACCTTTGAACTGGTGATTGTCGGCATCACTGATTCCTGGCGGAGGCTGGTACATGAACTCTCTGCACCACCTTTCAGCCTGTTCACTCTGGTTAGCTTGCCTGTGCGACACTTTGTTGACGAGTGGGTCACCATAGGTCAAAAGTTCACCACATGCAGCTCATGCGTGGACGATTCTTTGACGCGAGTGCTATTGTCGGAATTTCCGCATGCAGAGTTGGCAGCAAGTCCATTGATTGAACAGGCCAAGATTGTCTCCCAGATTCAGCAAGTGCTTATGGACCTGGCAGCTTTCACTCCGCTGTCTTCTGACTTGGTGGAAATCAAGCATGGAGTTGTGCAATGGGCAGTGAGTCGACGTGCCAGACAACAAGTCAAAAACCCGACGACTGCAAGAGAAACAACATTTCTTCAAGCTTGCATCAAGCAATTTCTCTATGTGAAGGAAATGGTGAGTGACATGACTATGCCATCCAAATTGGTCTCCAGCAGCATCATGAAAATGAGTGGAGCCCGGAGCACAAATCAATTCTCCTCTGCCAGTGCTCCAAAGAAAAGGCAACGCATTTCCCAAGAAACAATGGAGGAGAAGACAGCTCGCACAGAGAAGGCGTCCACCCGGAAGCTGCGAGGTCTGTCTGGGTGGAATATATTCCAGCGGCAACACTTGCAGGGCCTTCTGGTCAACCCTGACACTTACAAGGAGAAAGTCAGGGAAGCCAGTGCTGCATGGAAGCGTTTGCCACAGTCAGAAAAAGATGCTTACCAGATTGAGGCTGCCAATGAGAATGAGCTTCGGAGCCAGCTTGCCCAGCAACCTTTGGTTCCCAAGTCTGCTGGTGCTGATAGTGAAGCCGCCCAGTATGAAGCGCAACGCCAGCTTGAACAAGCAGTGGGCAGGAGTGGCTCGAAGAAGCTATCAGCACGTCGGCTGGCTTTGAATCTGGAGGCGCAAAAGTCTCATGGAATGTGGAAGGCGGGTACCCAATACTCTGACAGTAACTTGGTGGTTCACAAAAAAGGACGTGTCTGAATGTGAGTGTGTGTTGCCTGTGAGTTTTTTGTTTACCTCTGTCAGTCTTCCCGCCATGTATGATCATGAATCCAGATCTCTTTGCTTCAGCCTTTGTTCTAAAAGTGGAATTAAAAGGACCTTGAAACAATCTGCTAGGGGAAACTGGAAACACTGGAAACTGTGAGGCACTGGCGCCCTGCGGCTAGATGACATTGATACAGCCACAGAAGATAGTGCTATTCAAACCTTCTTGGGGAAATCCCTGCATGCGACCTCTGGATGTTCCGCAGTGGCTTCTGAGATTCCAGATCAGTGTCAACCACACCATTGTTCAACTTCAGCAGAGATGCAGTTTGCAGACTGCCTGGCTAAGTCATTGCATGATGGACTTTCAGAAAGACAGATTCGAGCTGGAGCTCTTCTTTGCTTTTCCAATGAGGCTGACTCCTAAGCGTTCCTTCTTGGGGTGTCCTTGAAGAAGCCAATCACACAGACTTTGGTGCATGTGACCTTTCAGAGCAATGGGAATATCATTTTCAAGCTTGTCAACGGTGTGCCACAAGTCAGCTGCTCGCATCAGTTGTTCCAGGAGTTCCACAAAGCCAGTGACTCCAACACAACCATTGGGGTCCAGGTGTGGGATTATTCTTTGAAATGGATTGACCAGCATTTGCTCATTGCCTGTGCTGAGAGTGTGAAACATGATTTTTCAATCAGTTCCGACAAAGCAGCAAGAAAGAAAGCTTTGCCGGTGAAGCTACCATTTGGAATACGGCGCAGAAAACGACACTGCAAGCACCCGAAGAAGGCAGCAAAAGCAAAGGCGAAAATCAGCAGGAAGAATACCAAGCCTTTGCAAGTTGATATTGGAGTGCCATTGCCGACTTCCACAGGTTACACCTCCGCTGACTCCACAGCACAAGATGATGATGATCGATCAGATGACCTTGAGTCTGACACCTCATCTGTTGCAAGTGAGCCTGATCTTGATGCAGAAGCTGAGCCAATTATCCCTATCTCAGATACTGTCATTCGAGAGGAGTCTGCGGCAAACCAGTTGCAACAGGAACTTGAAGAATGTGACACTGCAAAGAATGAGCTGTCGCAAGCGTACAAGCATCAAAAAGAATCCAAGACGTTCTTCAGCAAAGAGGTGGGGCTTGATCATGCTGCAATTGCAGCCAGTGGCAGAAGCTTATGCTTGCATTGCAAAGAGAAAATCACCAAGGGAACAGTGCGATTTGCATGGAACTACAATATATTGAGGCCCCATGCATGGCTCCACAACTACTGCCTTTATGAGTATGTGACCACAGCTGGGATGACCGAGTCCACCATCCCAAAGCTTCAAAATATCACACAGTCTGCATCTGGCAGCAATGATGACGGGTCCATCCCATCTGAAGCACAAAAAGTGCTGGACTTGCTGCAAAGCTAGGGCATTCAGAAAGATGCTTGTCAGCCGGGTTGGGTGGACTAGGGATGGTTTGTATATCCCCTCCCCTTACCACTCTGGCCAACGATTTTTTTGGCATGTTTGGCCAACGATTCGGGCATCAATAATGTGGGAACACTCTATAGACCTTCAAATATATATATATATAATATATGGACCTCAAGCCTTATGTATGAGGGCAAGTACAAGTGCGAGGCGAGATATATAAGAGCTGGACAGTTGGACAGTGGAATTTGCAAGGGCAAACCAAAGGGCGTTAGTTTTAGCAGGGTCCAAGATCCAGGATTCCAGGATTACTGTCTAGGACCCTTGGAAGGCTATGACTTTGACTTTAGCCCCTTCCATTTCAGAAAACCGTTGCCTTCCCGCATTGTTCCTGGACCCTGGATGTTCTTTAGAAGGATCTGGTGAGTTGTTGCAGACATTTAGATAATGATATGATATGTCATGTCCTTTATGCAGTCAGCCATAGTCTAGCCATAGTATTGTCAGAGTCATACATACATACTACTACGGTTTACATACACTATAACTGTACATACTGTAGTGTGAACGCATTATTATTGCATATTCATGCAAGATTTCAATGCCACACCCTAGCAAACAATCCTTTAGCCCTCCGCTGTTTGTTGGTTTGTTTCCGCCAGCCAAACCTGCTGGCAGTCTCCCCTGGACTTCGTCCTGAATGGAATTTGGAATGGCGAGTATGTCGGCTTGAATCACGTACCGGGCTATACTATCAAGGTTCAGCGCATGGAGCCTCTCAGACAAATACTTTGTGGGCCGGGTCAATATGTTGAAAAATGGTTCTGAGATTCTGTGATACAGTTGTGATAGAGTCACACCCAGGTCATTGTTTAGGCTTAGTCAGACTTAGTGAAGTTAAGCAGTAGACATAGAATTGGAAACATAGGTTCAATATTCCAAGAACTTTCTTGTGGTTCTTTGGATTGAGTCTATTCATGATGCACTACTACTTTGACGGCGAGGTCTCACAAATACGGGATGCCACAGAGCAGGGGCAGGATTTACATCATTATGATCCGGCTGGACATTGCCTCTGCAGCACAGGTAGATGGCCTCCTGCATTTGATTCAAGAGGTTTTTCCAGGTGCCATGTCCCCAGCTGCGACTGTGGCCGACGTGCTAAAGTATGTGAAGATGGCAAACGACGACATGGGGCCTTTGCATTTTCCGCCCGTTGCCAAGGATGGTCTTTATGGGACAGTGAAAAAAGCGGGTTTGGTGTAGGCTTCCATTTTGTATTGTCCACCACACCTCCAGATCCACGCCAGGGAAAACTTGACCTGCTCTGCACTCCCATCACTCACCTTCAAAGACGGGACTGGAATGGTTTAGCTTAGTGATTCGGGGTATCCCAAATCCATCCCATATAATTGTGGTTCCTATTCCTATTTATAAATAGCACCAGTCTTGGGAGGAACTGGCGCAACATAGTATCAGCGTCTTTAGCCAGTGGATTGCCTATTTGTACAAATAGCGCCAGCGTCTTTAGGAAATACTCCCCCCAATAGTGCCAGCTGTTTGCCTATTGTACAAATAGTGCCAGCGTCTTTAGGAAACATCAGTGATCCCCCACCAGCTCCAGCAACTTGGGAGGATGGCCGCCAGTCGGAGAAGGCTAGAAAGGAGGAGCTCGAGCTCCTTAAATTCTACGGGATCAAGGAGGGCAAGGGTTTTTCCAGCACTCTTCCAGAGGATGACCAGGCACTGTTGAATACCCGGGAGAAGAACATTCTGGATGTCCATTACAGGATGATGGAGGACTTCTTGACTAGCCACACATAGTATCATTTGTCTTTAGAAGTTTTCTATGATGTGATGTGACGATGTGTCAATATGTCAACATTGAACATCAATTTTGAAGTCTTATCTTATCCTGACTTATCCTTATAAACCTTGGAATCTTTAACTTAAATAATCTTAAATACAAAGATCTTAAACATACTAAAAATATACTAAAAAATAACATATCTTTTATACAGGTGTTTTATAAATAGCACGGAACCGCTCCAAGCCGTTCTGGGCCTTTTATAACCCTGACTTTAGAAATAGCACGGAACCGCTCCAAACCGTTCTGGGCTATATGTGCAGGGGACCTCCAGATTTTTCAGAATAGCTCAGAATAGCACAGAATGGCACGGAATAGCACGGGGTTTACAAATAGTACGGAACCGCTCCAAACCGCTCTGCGCTGTTTCTAACAGCGGGTTTACAAATAGCACGGAACCGCTCCAAACCGTTCTGTACCATTTCTAAGAACCCTAAAGTTTATATGATATATAAGATATGATATATGATTGAAAATATATAAGTTAAGTTACATGTTACATATAAATATATGTTGAATATGATTACGCTATGACGCTATCATATATCATATATAGTATCATATCATCATATATCATATCATATAATAACATCATAACTAACAATTCAAATAACCAAATCCATACCATCTCACTGTATCATCCAAACATGAATCCTTTCATATCATATCAGTGGCTTGACTTTGGCCAGTTATGCCATGATCATAAGAATCCTGCATGACTGTATGACCATAATTTGCTGATGGGTTCTCATGCCAAAGTAAACAAAAGGACCAGACCATGCTGTACCGTTACTATACGCAATACTGGCCAAACTTGAAGCGCATTCTATATGTATGGCTACCCTGGATGGATGATAAACCCTTTCACCTGAGATATGTTCTGAACCAAACATATTGGCTATTTATGATCATGCTACTTTGATACAATCGAGAGAAAAGAACAGCTTGATAGAACAACAAACACTGGTAGTGAGAGGTGAGCAGTTCAGTAGCCGAAGCGAATTCAGGCCCAATGCAAGACAGTACATTTTCTCCGCCTAGGTAGCAAACACAGGTCATGTCCCCCCATGATTTTGGAATAATAAAGTTGTCTAGAGTCTAGAGTCTATAGTTAAGTTAAGTTATATTAATATTATAACCAGCTTTTGTTGATACAATAATAAATCGCACTGCGTGTAGTGATGCGGGGTGATAGTTACCTATCTCATCTCTTCTCATATCTCATTCTCTCTCTTGTTCCATGATGCTATATGATCTAGTTTTGAACAATCTCTCCAGGACGCGGGATTTGATCCAGACCTAGACCGGTGCATTTCCGACCTGGCCCGTGCCAGCCTTTGCCATCTATTTTATGATGCAGTTTTGAGTTTGTTGCAATAACATCCTGACAGTGACATGTGTTCTAAAAGAAAATCAAATCACAGTTTTTCTTGTGGTTTTGCCTCCTAGGGTCATTGGGACGGAAGCAATTTTGGACTGGGTCCAAAGTTTCTGCAATCAGCACATTTGTGAAATTGTGGAATTGGGAGACTGGTGGCTTCTTGTGCGGGGAGGACCCGGGCAGTGACTCTTGATCAGGTGTTTGGAACATTTTGGAACAATAGTACAGTACAGTATGCCAAGCACTGTGAAAACTGTATCAATGTTGGTTCTGGTGAATCGTTATTTTGGGACACAGTGATATGCAGGACCTTCTGGTCTTGCAAGGCTTCGACTGCTACAAACTGGATCTTTCAGACAGAACCTATGTTGAGATGAACAAATTGGCAGGCTCCTTTGGGATTGTTTGCAGGCTGTAGGTTTGTCCTCGCATTGCGCCTTCCTGTTGACTCAATCTGCCACTTGCCAATTGGACAAATAGACTGATATAGTATCGCATTGGAACACTATAGTCTAGTCTAGTCTAGTGTATTAACACATTGATATCTTATTAAATCATTAATTATATATTGAGTCATATCATATCATTAGTCTAGTCTAGCCGTAGGTGTTCAATCTGTTGCACCCCTTTTGCAGGCGACTCCTGGTCAGTCCCAGTGGTCGGTGGCATTTTGACTGCTTTGATGGCCGTGATTTTGCCTGGGCGTGAAGGCAAACCTCCCATTGACACCGTGGTTCCAGTCCCAGCTCTGATGCCAGAAGTACATTCTGGCGAAGTGACGCCAAGCACTTGTGAATCCACAGAGATTGAAAGTGATCTTGAGAATCCTCCCCGTGCGAATCCGCCTCAACATCGTTTCGTTCCTTCTGCACCTGCTGAGTTTTCCTGTCCGCTTCACTTTGCTTGCAGGATGGTCTGTTCCGATGAGGGCAAGAAAGACTTTTGCTTCTTGTGCGACAAAGAGATCAAAGTCGGTGAGTGCAAAATGGTGTGGGCCCTTTTTGACAAACCTGGGTCTGGTCGGCAACTGATCTTTGAACCCGGCTGCTTCTTGACATGGGTATGCCAAGAAGGCCTTCAGTCTCAGGCGTTGGAGGAGATGGCCTGTTTCGAGGACATGTGCAGCCGCACGGCTTTGAATTTCCTGGTCAAGACCATGACCTCATTGATGGACATGGAACACCCAGAAGATTCGCAGCTGGGATGACGTTGATGACCTGACAGCGACCCAATGGTGCAGTCAGAGAACTGCACTGCAATTTTTGAGATCAAACTTAGAGCTTAGAACTTGGATGAAGTGTTGTGAAGGTAAACACTCATCGACTCATCATCATCAGGATCCAGCATTTGGAAAATACTTTGCAAACGCTTGTCCATTGTATGTGTTGACTGGGTCGGATTGACAAGTGAACGATGGGAGTTTTGAGTTGAATCTTGTTGCTTGCCTTACACTTGGTTGACATGTGGTTGTTGCCATTGGTGCAGTGCATGTTGTTGCTTCATTGTTGAGAGTCTGAGCCATTGTAGGGGCGGCAGGTTGTCTCAGACAGTTTCCAGTTTCCACCTTGCTATCGGACTTTTCACTGCCAAGCATCGTTCCATCGGTGTTGTTTCTCCTTGCGCTCCCCCGCTTCTACCAGCTGATGGGGAAAGACAAGAATGACGAGCAGCCAGAGCTAGAACAAGATGATTCTGGTTCTGGTGACGAAGATTCAAGTGAAGACTTTCCAGACGGGGAGTGCGGCCTTTGTGAGCAGCAGTTCAATCAGCAAGACGAGGATTGCAAGATTAACATGTCTGTTCTGTTATGTTGCATGCTTCTGTTATTCTGTTTATCAAATCCTGGAATCCTGGCCATGATTTTTCAATTATGGAGGGCCCTGAGGGTTCAACAGCACTGGTCATGTCATGTCTTTTTCCTTTGCGCTGGACAGCCTGTACTGTAGGTTTGAAGTGTGAGAGTCGGGTCAAGTTTTGTCACTGCACAGGACGCAGTCCCTGGCACTCCCCTTACTGTAACCCCGTCCCGGGGGTGTACAAAGGGTGAGTGCATGCGCTGCTTCTACATTCACCGGGGTTCCTTCAAGAACCTCAAAACTGGTATGCTGCGCAAATTGTTGAGGAAGCATCCTTCACTACGGACCAAGCTTCTGGTTTTATTTACTGTTTGAGTCTGTTGCAGTGTTGCTGTGTTGCCATGTCTCTTTTGTGGAGCCCTGTCCTGTGGATTTCTTTGCCCACTGCTTCCTATGCTGGTTTTCAACTGAATCTGCTCTGTTTGAGGTTCCGCTCCTTGAGGAAGAAACACATCAAGGCTACCACACGGAATCCTGGTGGAAAGCCCAGACATGAGGCAGTCGACACCAAGCACTTTATGGAGAAGAAAAAGAAATCCTTTTGCCAGATCTACCAGGATATCATGAAACTTATTCAGAATCTGTTGATTACTCGCACTAATTATCATTTAGATTCCTTCAATAAATTTCAGTCCCTTCAACTTGCTATACACATGTCACATGTGTCTCCAGGAGGGCATATGGATGTCCATCAGTGACTATGTGACACACAAGATCACTGATGAAAATGTGAAGAAGAAGCTTCGGACATTAGCGCAGAAGCGCAACCATGTGGTGAAGGCTGCTCACTTAAACGCAGTGGTTTGTTGCGCTGCATGTGCCAGTCTTCAGAGTCACAGTCAACCCACAAACATGTACAGTCTATATACAGCCCTACAGCCCACCCCTGTATCTTTTTCTAATTTACTGCAATTCAGGTTCTGGGGCTGAAGCTGCAACAGGAGAGGGGTTGACTGGTGTCCCCATGCCACACACGCCATGCCCATTCAGATTTTGTCCAGACTGACTTCATCTCTTTGTTGCCAGGACGACATGGGTGTTGAAGGCGTCATCATACTTCCAGACAGCCATGAGAAGCGGGTCAGGATTGGTACTGGTGTTTCTTCAAGCCAGACCAAGCGCACTGAGCATGTCGACTCCAAATCAGCCGCCTCTGCACGTGAGAAAGCAGAAGTTCAAATGTCTGTGAACACCAAGGACTGCGAATTTTGAGAACTACAAACCGCTGTGGCAGTGATGTTGCAGTGACATACTGTCATACGAAAATACCGTGAATACCGATGCCGATACTGATGCCATACAGTCACATTCAGGCGCCTGCATATTTGCCGAATACGGAATACTGTACCGTTCTTCTAGATTCTGATTCCATATTGGTCCATTCTGATCATTGATTTCCTAAATTCCAGGAGGAAGAAGATGTGGCTCTTGGGAAGGTTGTAGAACCTGAGGAGAGCGAGCAGGAGGAGGAAGAGGGTTCTAACTCGGATTCGTCTTCCGGTTGCTTTGGCTTTGCTGCCAAACCCAAGAAGAGGAAGGAGAAGGATCCGAAGGATAGTCGAGCCAAGAAGAGACAGTCAGCAGACGCGGTTGTGGTGAATCAAGAGGGGGAGGAGAAGCCTGCTGGCAAGACTGCCAGAAATGGAGGCAGCGGTGGCAACAAGGACAACCATGACCACCCAGGGTTGTCTGGCAAGATTTCCAAAGCGAAGGGTCACACTGACTTTCTGGAAGGCGTTACCGCCTTATCAATTTGGAGTGGAACTCTGAAGAGAAAGGACCTGGACAGCAAGCTTACCAAGAGCTACGAGGTGGCAGAACAGCTCATGAAATCTGGTGTGAAGGAGGGGGAATTGCATGGCAAGGCGCTCCTTCAACGAGCAGACATGGTCTCAAACATGTCAGATGCGCTGCTGAGCTTCCAGAATAAGTTGGACAGTTTCAAGAATGGCGACCAGGAGGCATTGAATGTCACCAAGGATGAGCTGGATCGTTTCAATGCCTTTTCTTCTGATTGCAAAAATGCTGTCCTGACAGAGTTTGGGCGCAAACTGACCGAGGCAAGTTGAACAATTTTATGGGGCCGGCTGGGCGGGCTACAGAACTTGCACTTGTCAAATCCTTTTGCGTGTAGTTTTAGCCTAGATCACTACATCATGTTACATCGCTTTAGATTCCTGATGGTTTTCCTCTTGCTTTTCCTGACAGGCAGCATTCACTCCTGGACATGGGTCTGGTGGCTTCTTTTGGGAGTTCATCCGAGTGGTTGATGTGCCTGCGATGACTGAAAACCATGCGCCTTTGACTTTGTCTCGTGTTGCCAGCTTGCCACAGGTTGACCGCAAGAGCTTGCTCACACTGCAGTACAACCTTTGGAATGGTTGGATGGATAAGTTTCGCACGGCCAACACCAATTCCACAGACGCGGCCTTGACATTCATCCAGAACCCCCTTGACCTGTGGAGTGTGAGACATTTGAGGACAAGGTTGACAAGGGGATGTCCCCTTTTTGTGGTCAAGTTTTGGCAGAAACTGTTTGGAATCATACAGGTGCCGGCGGTACCGGGTACATCTACTCATGAACAGCATGCATGCAAGCAGCACACTCAGATCATATTGCAAACCAATCATTCTCAGGACCCAGATTGACAAATCGCCATGCAGCGATGAGATCTCCGAGGGGGACCAGAGTGAGGGTCTATCAGACAAAGTGCTCTTGGACTTGCAGCGCTTCTTGTGCTGCCACTTCCTCCTTGCGAATTCCAGTGGTTCTCACACTGCTACGACTGATGACATCAAGTTGATGCAGGTAGGTGTGATTCATGCTCCTAACTGTTCTGCTCGATGCAACCTTCTCTTCCGATCCAACACCAGATTGAGGAGCCCAGGGCCATGTTTGAGATTGAAGCTAATACTACTATTACTTAGTTAAATAGGTTTGTATTGGAATGGATCGAGATCAAGCCAGGGTTTGTTGGGCATGTCCAGGTACACACAACCCTGATGGAGGAGCATTTGGGGGGAAGTTCTGCAGCTCTCCAAGACTGCAGTGGATGAGACCAAGGCTGTGGGCGAAGCTTCAAATCTAGCCTCCCTCTTGGAGAAGCTTCCGGACATGATCAAAGCAGAAGACTTCACTGAACAAGGCATACAATCCTTGAATGACAGTGTTTCTGCCTGCCAATCCTCCCAAGCTGTTTTGGCAGCTTGCAAGAAGTCATCCCAGGATGGGAGTGAGAGTGCTGCAACAGCGTTGGATTCAGCAATCAGTGCGATTGCAAAGTTGATTGACGCGCCGGACTTTGCTGGGGCTGATCCTGACAAGGACTTTTCCTTTCTTCTTCAAGACCTTTGGCTTCAGCAACCAACGGACCTGACAGACCTCAACTTGAGCTGCCGTGATGACAAAGCTGCCATGTCCAAAATCAGGCGCTATGCATTTCGAGGCTAGGTATGTTCATCAGTCAGCGGGGTGGGATGGGCAAGAAAACAAGGTAAAAAGTTCCAGTGGGAAGGCAAAGATTATGTGTTTTGATGTCAGCCCTGTCACCTGTTTTTTTGATCGACATCATTTGGCAGGTTTGGTATGCAACCACATTCTTCTGCGAGAACGGCTTCACTATGGCCTTGTGAGCGACTTGGCCCTTGCCCTTCTCAAGTTTGCTATCGAGCCCAGGCCATCATTGAAGACTCTCTGTCACTTTGCCAGTTCTGCAAGAACTGTGATCAGTGGGGCTCAAAGGCTTGAAGGGTTGCCTGCTTGGGTCCGAGAGCTTCGGTTGGCTTCTGACCGCTTTGAGATTGCACTGACAGAGTTTGGCAGGAAGCTCTGGGCTGAGAGGATTCAACGAGAAGGGTGTGACCCTCTTCTGTCCGAGATGGAGAAGGACGCTGTGGAATTGAATCCAGGCTTGGACAAGGCCCTCCGTGTGATCCAGCAGTCCAAGACTATGTCCAATTTGAGCTCAGATCCGGCTGCTGACAGTGATGTTCTCCAACACATCAAGTCATTGATAACTCTGGATAGTTTGGAGATTGAGGAAATCAAGTTTTTCTTTCCAGACTGCGTTGAGAAGATGTTGAGCTTCAAGGCCACGGTCACCAAGTTAGCCCTTGAAAAGCTTGACGAAGTCGAGACTCATGTGAAGACCGGGAGGGATTTGATTGGGAAGTACAGGCCAGGATTCCGACAAACATATCCATGGCGGACATTTGCGCGGAATATGTTCAGCGATGTTCAGCGCATGTTTAGTCCAGCATGGCACTTTTTGTTTGCGGTTTGAAATGTCGCACTGTTTGGGAATCGGGTGGTCCGGGCAGGGAGAGAAGCTTATGAACCAACAGCCACTTTTATGTTCAGCATGTCTGCCATAGTGTTTCATGGAGATAGTGCTTGGGGAATGTTCAGTGGCAGGTGGTTCCATTTCTCACAATAGCAATGTTCTTTCAAAGGAGAGATGGGCTGCCCTGTCACCTTGAATACCCTAGCATGAGTAAATAAGTCCCAAGGCTACAATATAATCCTCAACCTTCAAGCATTTGAGTGACAGGGACATCGTGCCTTGCACTACACATTGGAAGATGGAACCAGTCATGTGGATGTTCAACCCGGATATTGAAGAACAGGTGGGAGAGGATGTGGCCAAGATTGTGAATTGGCGAGGAGGTGCCAGACCGCTTCTTGACCTGCTGAAGGTGATCCTGTCTGTCAAAACAAAGCAAGCTGCTGCTCAGCCAGTCGTGCAAAGATCCACTCCCCTTCGAAAGGACTTGGAGGACCAATGTTTCAAACCATGAAATTAAATTTTGTGGTATTGTAGGGTGGAGTCAGTAGAGCCCATGTGAATCATGTGACTTTCCAATTGCGTTCATTTGGCAACAAGCGATGAGATGAGGTGATAGAAAACCAAGTTTCTTTTACACACAAACACAGAGCATGACATACTTACTGTACCTTACATTACATACAAAAAACACAACATACAGCATGGAGATGTGTCCTTCCCAAAGTAGGAGTTTGCAGGATTCTTTCTTCGGCCCATTGTTGGCGCAGGAGCTGTCATCTGTAGGAGCTTCGACAGTTGCTTGCATTGTGACCTCGCAACTTGTGATGTGTCCAGACCAGTATAAAGACAAGCTCAAGGCAGCTCGAGGCGTCTCCGCCTTTATGTCCAAAGAGGTCGGGCTCACAAAGGAGGACTTGCCAGAGTTGTTGAAGCACAAGTTCCAGAAGTTCGCTGAGACAAAGGAGGCTCCCCAAGAAGAGCTTCATGACTGCAAATCATGGTTCAACTTTGTTGTAAGGGTGTGCAATGTTTAGGCTGCAGTGCACACTGCGTCCATCCTTTTGGACTTTACTTCTTCCAAAGCCACTAGACTATACTATACAGACTATACACAGACTCCCCATGAGAGAACTCATACGTACTGTTCACAATAGACAAACAATACACTACTCACTACTCATAGACTCTCACTGATACTTTTCATTCAGATTCATACAATGCATGTGACAAGGAAAGCTGATGCAAGCGGTGATGAGCCTGATGCCGCAGCCAAGGGGCAAAGACCCAAGAGGTCTCAAAAGAAAAGGGAGTCAACCCCCAAGGCTGAGGCAAAGAAGCGTGCCAAAAAAGGCTAAGTGAATTTTCAGGGGTTGGCTGTAGAATTGCTCAAGCAAAGCAATCGCATAGCCAGTGTTTTGGCAATTGGTTTTTCCAATTGCAAAGATCGTGGACTCGACGACAGGGGAAGAAAAGCAGAGTTTGTGCAATGTGCAGTTTTTGTGTCTAGAGGCTTTGAGGTCCATTCTGTATATGCACCAATGTTTAGGTTGGGCTGCATGGGCCTGACTGTTTTACAAATAGCACAGCAATATTTATATATAGTACCAGTACCCATGTTACCAGGTAACAGATAAAGAGGCCCACCCAGGCCCTAAGACAGGTCATTCACATCCTGAAACATGAGGGCGACTTGCCCCAGCCACATCCAAAAAGGGCGAGCACTACAACTTTGCAACCGAGAGGGATGCTGCAGGTCCAAGCAACTAATGTTGCAGCGCGTGTTGCTTAAGCATGCTGGAACGGCAACATGAGCCCACAAGTTGTTGTCGTGCAGTTGTGTCTTTTTCTCAAAGCGCCAACGGATCTAGATGCTACTTGGCCAGTAGATTATCAAAACCTAATAGCCTTTTGACTTCCAAATGTTATGCAACCGCTACCCCGTGGGCCACTCCTCACTGCCTCAACAACAAACGGAACCACCGTCATGGCATTTGTTGAAGCTAAATGTCATAGCTATGAAGACCTATGAACCACATAAGTCCAAGCAGTGATCCCATTGGCCACCCCTTAAAGCGGTTGATCCCTTTCTGATTGAAAAATCAAGACAGCTTACATGCTGTTTGTGCGTTGAGTGACACACGCGCTGTCAGTGAAATCTTGGGCTTGACGCCCACAACGCAAGCCGGCGCAGAATTGTCCACCCGCACCTGAGCTACGTTGCCTACTACCTTAAAACAATAACCTGCAACAAGCCACATTTACGACTTGTGTGACATGCTTTGTGAGATTCTTACAACACTTCCCACCAACTTAGGCACATACATCCCAGGTCACAGCGCAGTGCTTGTTGGCCGGCAACTTGGGCAACTGGCTGTCCTTGATGAACAGCTGTCCCATCTGAGAAGCACGAATATTCTGCAAGTCGACATCGCCAGGCAAAGGCTTTGGTTCAAAAGTGTGAACCCGTTGCTTTGGTTGAATCTTGTTAGCGGAAGTTCAGCAACTGCCCATTGTCCTGCCAGTCAGTGTTGCACATTGGCCAAAACCGGAACTTAGAGCTGAATAAAGTGAACAACCACAGAAAACACATGAAATGCTCCAACACTGTCGGGGTAACAAAAAGGGTGCAGCAACTTCGAAAAAACACCACAACTTTACAACAACGACGTACAACTTGTCCCAACTTGTCCTGCGCCTGTTCCATGTCATGGTCTGCCAGGTTCACTTGCATGATACCGCTGCTTGAAGCCAGCTTGCAAAGCAAATCTGCAATACAAACCAACTCCTTGCCCTCCTTCCCCACCCAAGCCACCAAGCACGTGTCAGATTTAACCAAGAAAGGCAGGGAATCTGTAGGCGGTGCCGTTGCTATGCCTCAGCTCTTCGTGTGCGGGCGCCCAGATCACAGGAGTGTGTTGCGTGTTGGTTTGTTCATGTTGACGTTCACGGTTGTTGTGGTTGTTTGAATACACTCTTGATACTTCTACCCATGTTGTGGTTGTCAATTTGAACATGATGGTGAAACATGCACTCATGGAACACATTGCACTTGCTTTTTTGTATTACTCAGCAACTTTGAAGCACACTGGTTGAAACCCAACGCGTTAATGACATGAACCGGCCGTGGCACCCAAGGCGATCTCCTTGAAAGATCCGATGTTGAAGCCGATGAGTTCACCTGCCTGGATCTCAGAGTTCGTTTCACCCTCATTCACCAACCACAAGTCATAGCTGTTTGTCAGGCAGATCTTGACTGCTGGCAAGCGGGGATATACTGCTGTTGCCATGATCCTTGGTAGTAGAACAAAATTACCAAGTCAGCAAGCAAGCATTGAAACTAGTTGCGTGCAACAATGCACTTAGAAGGCATGAACTTGAAACAATCAGGAAACAAGTAAACACAGACCTCAGCCTCAGAATGAACACCGCCTTCAACACACAGAACTTTACGAAACCAGTGGCAACAAACAAGCGTAGAATGATAGAGTTACAGAATGAACACCACTCTAGACACGCTGAGCTTTACTGATGACAATGAACATCACTGGCACAGTCTTCATGCAGTTAGCACACTGGTGTGAGCTTCGGAAATCTTGCGCTGGCAAGCTCGCCAAGTCCACCTCACGGGTCACATCCAAGGGCTTGTCCTGGTCAGTGAACTGTGGCACGCACGCTGTCCGGGCTGGAGTATTTGTAGGCGTGGAAGCAGGACCTCTCCCGGTTGAAGCCTGTGTTGAAGCTTGTGTTGAAGCTGTTGTTGAATGTGCCAAAGCCCTCTTCACCTTACTTGTGTTGGCGTCGACAACTTGTTGTTCCAGGCACTTCATCTTGGCAGCATGGTTGGAATCAACCTCGAAGCGGCTCTTCAGGGCATCCGGGATCCTCACTTTGTGTAACAGCTCCCCTCAACCAAAAGGTCACGCAAGTAGTCAGTAGCGCGCGGACACATGAACAACAACCACTTTGAACGAATATTATGTAGAGCCAAGAAGCTTGAGGATGCCATCGACTGTGGTCAACGAAATCAGACTGGGCTCACTCTCTGAGAACCCACTGCTTGGCCGCGTTTTGGCTCCGGCCTGTGGACAGGTGTCCCACCACTCCTGTACAAAATGCCCGATACAGTCTGTCAGCAATAGTCGCATATACGAACAAGAACCAACACCAAAATATTCATGGAGCAAGGTTCACAACAAGCGTTCAAATCACAACACCAAAACCATCGTAGAATCAATTACCACAACATGTTGCAAAGCCACGTTGTCCTCCATTGCTCGTCCCAACATTTCCTTCTGCTGAGACTTCATCTCGTCCACATCAACGAAGTAGCCCGTGTATGTGAACTTCTCCACTGGAGAATCAGGGTTCTTGAGATTATGCAGCTGACGATCCCAAACAGCCCTAGACCACTCTGCAAATCGGTTGGGTGTCACATCAAACACGTGGATGTGGCATCCGTCAGGAACTTGGACCCCCTGTAGGCATTGCTGCAAAATTGCAACTGCTCCTTTGACTCCTCGCTGCTGCACCTCAAAAGAGCTAGCTGTGTGATCATATATGATGCGTAGTAGCACTGATGTGTACTATGCAGTGAAAACAACCAGACTGGGCTTTGCGCACGGTGATTAGGGGCCATCGGAGCATCAGGGTCCACATGGACCAAGTCAGAAATCTTGGCTCTTGGCACTGGGCCAAGTGTGCCAAGAAGAATGCGGCTGCGCAGCCAAATTGATGCTTTCTGGTTGCTGTTGATTGCTGCTATGCCTACAGAATCACCGCCCAAGTGAGCAGTCACACAATAGAATCAAAACGCGTTTGATGTGTTGGTGCATGTTTGACTCAAACAAACATTAAAGAAAAAACAACCAAACCAAAAACAACAGGCTATTGAGAAGCCTTGCTGTGATGTTCGACGTTTGTCATTGCCGTGCGGATTGTCATCTACAAAGTTGATGCTGAACTCCCAGTAGTCCATGGTTCTCAGCCGCAAGTGCACTAGGATAATTGCATGAAACAACAACCTATGTTCAATGATTATGTATTCAATCAAGAAACGAAATGATCTTGTCCTCCAACAGGCGCCTGTGCTTCAAGATGGAGTGCTTGTCCATGCTCCCATGGTGTTGTGGTTCCAAGACAAGTAACATTGTCTTGTCACTCCCAGATGTCACCACCGAAGCCATCTTGATGCCCTCGTCAATGATGGTGGGTCCTAAGACGTTGCCAAGATTATTGTTGATTATTTTGTATTAGTTTGCAAAACAGTGTTACAAGGCTAGACACACAAACAAAGTAGGCCAAGAGTCTTGATGGCCAAATCGTCGCATCCATCAAGATCAGCGAGAGCCTTGAGTGATGATAGGTGGGTTTTTCTCGGTCTACACATGGTACAGTAATTAATCGGTGTGTGGCATAGTAATGAAGCCTAGAAGCGACTGGCCACCAGTCTGGTTAGCGTGCATGATCACATCCTGACTAGCCTCCACCAAGTCTTGCACTGCCACAAAGCGTTGCGTGGTTTTGAGCATGTCGGTCATGGCGTCGATGCCTTTGCTGTACCTGTCCTGCAAGTACTTCATATCCAAGCTTCCCTGCGGAGGTTCACATAGCACGGTGCTTAGGCGATTTGAGGCCCACATACATCACCCTACATGGTCCTAGATCCATCATCCCGTTCAGATGTTTGCTGAACTGTTGTCAAACACTAAATAGCCACGTCAAACATCAACTGGAAGAGCCTGTTGGGCAGCGTAGTGATCAAATTTTTCGCTCCAGGCACTGACCTTCTGAATGTCTTTCTCGATGTTCAACGATGCTTCTTCAAACTTGAGAGCCGCGAGCTTCTTTGACAGCCTGAGTAAAATCTGTTGGATTCCAGAACATCATGGTTGAAATAATATAATTAGTTTGAGGTGCTCTTCATCTTTGGCAGCCTGTGATGATTGGGCCTTTCCAAGATCAAATTGCCCCATGGGTGAACAACATGTACTAGAAGTTGAAGTAAGCGTGTTAAATGTACCAGCCACAATTTCACCTACTGTGTGCAACAATCTTGCTAGCCTCCTTCTCGCACTTCAGCAAACTCGAGTTGAACAGCGACACCCGGGTCAAATCGCAGGGCGGCACGCTGCTGTCAACCAGGTTCTGTAAGTCCGCGTGAGCGTATTTGCCCATGAACCTAGCACTACCACCCCACAGAAATGAGCATATTGACCTTTTATGTTGTTAGTTGCTGAATGGTTTCAATCCTCAAACCGTTCAACATATTTTAGTTAGAACCGCAGAAGATGAAAGTAAGCTGCAATCAAGTATCCCCTTGTGAATAATCTGCATCTCAGACTCAAAGTATTCTGTTGATACCTTCTTCTTGAACTCTTGACGGCGCGCAAAGTACGCAGCACAGGTACGCTGGAGAAGTTCCTTGTTGCTTTATGTTGGAGAAACATATTGGAATTTATTACTCACTGTTCCAAATATTATTGCTACTAAGTGTTGCCATGCTTCTAGGTCACGTAGACCAGTAGGCTTGCGCATTTTCTTGTTAAGGCTCTCGTAGTCAACAACAAGCCTTTCGCTAATGAGAGTCAGCAACTCCTCATTGTTGGACAGCTCATCCTTCCAAGTGATGAACTGGCCCGTGCCACCTGTATAGTCAGTATTCAGCACACCGCCTGCCAAAGCATCATGCTGGATCACCTTTTGCATCGAGTACCGCCTGCCAGTGAGAGCGGAGACAGGAGGCCGAGAAATGATACTATTATGTGGTCCATTCAACTTGTGGAATCAGTGTACGCGAGGTTAGAAAGTCAGGCATCTTGATTCGTGGCCTGGCCAAATTGAACAGAGTGTCTGCCACAATCCGTGGGGTGTGGCAGAACAGGTTCACAGCGGCTGCTGCTTCCTTCTCCCCTATGTTGTAGGCTGATGCCAGCGATGCTGCGGTGTGTGTGACCTAGCGCCAAGTTGCTTGTGACAATTCAAAAGGGTTGCACAACTTGGAAGGCCTCTAATGACTCGTGTGTGCCCTTGCCAGCTTCATCGAGCATTTTGAGTTGGTAGTAGAGGTTCAGCGCGTTGGGACGGCGCCGTGTCGCTGTGCTAGCAAGTGTAATCCCTCAGAATCGATAGTATTTTTCAATCACAAGCGAACCATACAATGGAAGCATTGCTGCAATGGGGGACAACCACATCATGCATCAACAACAACAACAACATGTTACTGAATCACTGTGGTTTTGCTGCTAAAGCACCTCTGGTTTGCACAATATCGTCTTCACCTTTATTGACTCTGCAGGTGCAGAAGATTGTTCTGAAGGACCTAGCACTCAGCAAAACAGCTGTAGCAACAAAAGGCCAAAGTGCAAGACCCTGTTAGTACATTAAACTCAACAAGTCAACAACAGTGTGCCAAGGTCAGCGCTCCACCACATGTACTGGCATAGCCTCCATACAAACTAGGTTGTGTTTTTGTGAATCAGGCATTGGCAACAAGTAGGGGTTAAATCACGCATGCCAAGCAGCATTTTTGAACTCCGGAATCTCATAGGCACATCGTAAGACGACTGTGGCAGCCAAGCTCCTGGTCCATCCCTTGATGTTGAAAACACACATTGGCGGGGCTAGGAAAGATGCCGCGCCAACATCTTTGCTTCTGGCGTTCCACAACCTCTCATGTTCCTGTGTCCGTGGTTCCATTAGCTTGCACACAGCCAACTTCTCAGTGCCAGGACAGTCAGGGTTTGTCATAAACCTTAGAGTTGCAGAACTGGCAGCGCTAGATACTAAATAGTCATGTCAATGATAGTGCTACCAAATGGCCCGTTGACACAGATCAACTGTGTTAAAGACATGATCACATCCTCACCAAGTCGTTGCTACATGTTGCATTGTGACACATGCACACGTTTGCTTGCTGTGACGTGCTCAATCCTTGCTCAACAAAAACAAATACACTGAGGTTGAATCTGGATCGCTATATCCTCTGAGCCCTGCGTGGGGCTCCCAGTTGATTTGCCACGGTCGCAATAGAATTGGACCGGATTGTAGCAGATCAGCAGGAGTGGCGTACTCCCTGAGCTTGGACACCACAACACGCATGATAGTTTTGGGTAAGTAGGTTCAAACATGTTCAAACCAGTTGAAGAACACCACAATTCACTTTTCACTGTTATATGTTGCAATCAAAACGCACTGGTTCGGGAGGGAAGCTCTCTTCCACAAACGTGTAAAAGTCAACGATTTCAGCCTTAGAAATCAGCCCCGGTGTGTAAACTGTACTCGGAGTGTTTGATTCCATGACTCGTTAGAAAGCGCTTTGGTTTGCGATGGCCTGTGTCTGGATGGCCTCCGTCAAATACTTGTCAATTCCACCATGAGCATCAGATTTGGCTTGCCTCAATAGTCAACCTATGTAACAGCAAGCGAGCCTGCAGTTGGTTCAAGTATACTGTTGCAATACCCCAGGTTCTGTAACAGTAGTTGTTTGATCCAAGATACAGCCACTGCTCTAGCATCTTGACATGAGGGTTGCGCTGAAGAGCTGCTTGGCCCAGGCGTTCGAGATCCTCAGATGTCCTCTTCGACTTGGCAGGTGGACCGGAACCACCAGGATTAGCTCGCTTCTTCGGGGCCATGCCTGTAGATACATGTTGATTGAACATGATTGAACGAACACCACATACAACAGCTGCTCATGTCAAGTCCACTCAAGTTGCTGATTTTACAAGGAAATCATGACATGTGAAGGCCTGCGCTGTGTTGACAAGACGCACCCGACCTGGCTTGGAATGTCTTGGAACTGACATCGAGGGCAGCACACATGGCCCCCCATCATGTTGTGTAACATGTTGTGTAAGCACCGATTTTGTGACGGGTTCAAGCCGGCCAAACTCAGTCCAGTGATCAGTTTCCTGATGTCCCATGAACCAGTCCGTGGCAGTTGTGACGAGCTCTAACTACGAAGGTCAGGTTTTGTGACGACCTCAAACCACCAACACCGGAATTTGTGACGAGTTCGAACTCCCAACGCGGGAATTTGTGACGACCTCGAACTCCCAACCCAGGAATTTGTGACGAC
>CAXAMN010028250.1:767379-815748 GCA_963970005.1 Durusdinium trenchii | reverse complement strand
GACGAGTTCGAACTCCCAACCCAGGATTTTGTGACGAGTTCGAGCTCCCAACCCATGAATTTGTGACGAGTTCGAGCTCCCAACCCAGGATTTTGTGACGAGTTCGAGCTCCCAACCCATGAATTTGTGACGAGTTCGAGCTCCCAACCCAGGAATTTGTGACGAGTTCGAACTCCCAACCCATGAATTTGTGACGAGTAGGGCCCCGGATCTTCACAAAACCTGACCTTTCACTGCAGGGTCTCTTTCTGACGACCTGCGCCCCGACTCTTCACAAAAGGCTTGGCTCCCACAGGGCCATTTTTTAATTGGGTCGCCCGCTGGTCAATATTCACACCTGCCTTCTGCTCTTACCTACCAAATGAGACGAGCAGGGTCCCGGGTCTTCACAAATTTGGCTCGCTAGATTGGAGGTTTTTTTAGACGATCATGGTCTTCACAAACACATGGGCCCTATACTTCTTGGAGGTCATGCTTGGTACACAAACAGTTACAAGGCTCTCAACTAGCTCACAACTAGCCAGCAGGTTGTCGGCATGCCACCTGGGCGGTTTGAAAAGCATCATTTGCGATCTCATGGGCCGACTCCCAATCAAGCCCACTAGCCCACAGACGGGCAGCTGCTTTGTACACCACTGACTGAGCGTGAATGCTCCGATACCGTGCTATCTCAGAGCGGTTCAAAGGGTTCACTGCTTGCAATTGCACACGAGCTGGTACCTGCAACACTGTAGTTTTGGGAGTTAATTTCATACGCATTGCACAAGGTCACAGGTTCAAGGTTTTGAACCATGTCCAATCCATCCGTGTTTGGGCCAGGTCCCACAACAGGACCCATCGATGGCAAGGACCTTGGGAAACAAAACGTGGACGTGTGATATTATTATTCTCTGGATGAACACAGGCTGTTGAGTCCATGGCCAACTCACTTTCACAGGTGGCTGCAAGTCCCACTGGCCAGTCGCCCAAAGCTCCAAGCAATCAGCTGCGTCGTCCATGCAGTACGGATATTGCCCTCAATTTGGAACATCATGTTCGTTTTTTAAAGGACAGTTTGAGTAGTAGTGGTAGTAGTAGTACGGGTCCTTAAGCCTTCATTTAAGCCTTTAAAGCACTCTTGGACTCAGACGCATCATGTCCACATACTTCAGCACATCATCGCAGTTTCCAACCGGTGTTGAAAGATCAGACGATTGAACTGGCAAACAGATACGAGCATTACACTTAGTAGTAGTAGCGTACTACATACTAGTAGGTCAGACCTTTAACTTCAACAAACATCAAAAGCTATGAGTCAGAAGTTTGCCTGGGACATGCAATCCTCGCATGCAATCTGCAACGCTCGCAGGCAAGTAGAGCAAGGATTCGGGCCGCCATGAGGGATCAGATAGGTTCTTTTTTGTCCTGATGAGAAGTGTGAAGGAATAAGAGCAGTAGTAAGCTTATTAGTAGTATATTGCAGAGTCTCCTTAGAACCACGTCGCGACCACCAAAAGGCACACGCCGCCGGCGCCAGAACTTGGTGTTGATGTCCTCATGCCTCACACCTGCCATGAGCAGCGCTAGCACAACAAGACTAGTAGTCAGAACAGTCCGAGAAGTGCATCGTAAACAAACATGGCGCACCAAGGTCATCTGCTCTGTCAAGTGCAAAAACGTGTGGTGCTGCTGGTCCACCGATACCCACAATTGTGTTGTTCAGAGAGTGTAAAGCAAGGAAGGTTTTCCTAAGGCGCAAGGAGCATGTTCAGCAAAACACAGTTGGGAACAAAAACAGTTGTAGTACAACCACCAACTCAAGGCAAACCAAGCCATGGCTCCAGTCCCGAACCTGGTCCAGGAGGACAACCTCCGAATGCATCTCTGTGGGCCTGACGTCGTCTCTGTTCAGGTATTGCCGCACCACGTTCAAGTAGTCATGAGGTGTATGTAGACGTTGCCCCGACTGCTTCAACACAGATGCTATGTTGCTGAACAGGGAGTCAACGTCCTCGTGTGTGTGGCCTGACATGAGCGTGCGGATCTCCGCACGCTTGATTTTACCATGAGCCACCAGAGTGCTCAGGTAGCGGACACAAGCGTTGTTCTTATCTCCTTAGCACCGTTGTCTCCCTGGATCAACACCTGTGAGCAAGCAAGATCCTGGCCGCGTTCGCGAAATCGCTCGAGGGTCCTGGCTATGATCTCGATGGAGCGGCTGCTGTCAGAAGAAACACCTGGCAAAGACACGGCAAGGACTACGTCGTGTCCGTGTGCTATTGACGCTGTCACTGTAAGTTTGGGTGCTATGAAGCGGTTGAATTCCTTCGCTTGTAGGCACGCGTCTCTTGGCCAGCCAAATTTTGCACAATCCATGGAGTCAACTATCACGACGACAGTATCTGGCGATGAGCTCCCGGACAAGGACCTGGCAATGTTCCGTGAATGCCAGTAGACCACACGGTCTCTGTACTGTTGTTGACGGTGATTCTCCAGCAGTGTGAGCTGGCGTTCCCTTGCCAGGGTGCAACGGGCTAGTTTGCGGATCATGAGTTTGTAGCGTACGCAAACATTGCATTTGACATGCTGGCTATTTGAGCGCAGCTTCAGGATGTCACCATAATTATGCTCCCAAACCTCAGACAGACAAGCAGTGCAACCCTGCAGGAAGTGTCAACGGACAAGCAACAAGCAACTATAAGGATCAAGTTGTTGAGGAAGAATGGAGTCCATCAACAGAAAAGTTACTTGAGTTTCTGAACGAACACTGAGACGAGGACAGAGCAAAAAAGCTTGTAGCTGAACTTCTCATGAGGGTGGGCCCTCCGCAACATGCACAAGTATTCGTGGAATGAGCCAGGTGGTAAAGCCTTCTCGATCAAGTTGGTTGATCGTTCAATGACCTTATCATCCCTCTTGATAGAGGTCCGCGGGCGTTTGGAGCAACCGGTGCCTTCTGGCATGGGCTCTGCGTTCAACAGAGTCAACTGCTGAAGTTTGGTTCCAAAAAAGGATGCACGAAGTGCAGCCCACACCTGCGCACGAGTGACAGAAGTGTGATATAGTGTGATGAGTCAGCAAACGGCAAAAATGCGTGTGTTAAGGTAGTGTGCCCAGCCTCCTTGTCGAGCTCTAGCTTGTCCATGCGTCCTAACTTGCGAAGATGCGTAGTGAGCAGCACGAATGTCTGAGAGTTCCTGAATGGCACAAAGCAATTCCTGGCGGACTTCCTTGTAGCACAGCGGCATTTGCCGTAAACAATGGCCCTGGTTCTTGCAACCATGTCTGGGCGAGTCAAAGGGTTGTGGCTCCGGTCTCGAGATCTCTTTTTCTGAACGCTGCCCTTTACACTGTGTCCTGGTAGTAGAGGTGCCCTAGGATGTATGGGCGTAAGCTTCCTGGAGCTATCAGCGTCACTGAACCTGGGAGGCAACCGGCCAGGAGTCACAAGGGCGGGGTCATTGTCATCATCAGAAAGTGTGGCCACACACTCAAATCTAGCTGCCATGGTCCTGCTGATCCCAAACTGTCGCAGGTAGCCAACATGTAAAGGTGTGTTGTCACAGCGCTCAAGTATGGAAGCAGTTGTTGGTGTTGTAGGTGTTTGCTACAAGTCATTTTACTCGCTTATACGAGAATGCAAGAAGTCTATCGCAGCAGGCAGGTGCGGTGAATTAAGAAACTTCAATTAAGAAAAAGCAGCAGTAGTCAGGCCACTGGCTGCCTGGCTCAAATTACTTTACACCACCTCCTCGTAGCCACGTCAAGAAGAAGAAACGCCTCCCAACCACGTTTAGTAAAAAAACACACAACCCAACGGTGACAAGAAAGACGGCAACACCTCGAAAGCCTTGTCTGTGGCGCTGCGGTTCCCAGTCATGTCCTCAAGCAAGCTCTTCACCTGACAGGTAGTAGTATACATGTTTCAATGTAGCAGTCAGCGCGCGTGTGAGCACACAACAACAATGTTGCATGGTAGTATTGCACAGTAGTATTGAAGGAGGACCTTGTACAACAAGATGGCTGCTTCTTCTTCAACGGTGTCGCGGGATCTTCGCATCTTCTTCTCAGGTTGTTGCAAACACTTAATGAATGTATCAAGATCAGGGTGGATTTGAAACAACTTGACTGGGAATCAAACCTGTCTCTCTTGTTCTTTTTCATCGTTTTCCTGCACACCATCAAATGAGTAAAAACAAGTAAAACAGTTTAAGAAAGATGGATAGTATGCAGCAGGCCTCGAGAGATCTTTTTCTCCTAGAAAGTCACATTCTGTGAGTCTGGGTGGGCGGTCAAAGAGAAACTACTAGAGAAACTCAGGGACAGACTCAAGGGCGTGCTCTAGCTCCTTCATGTATGGGTGGTTTGGCTCCTGCGCAGCAAGCATCAACCCTCCACACCAACCTGCCTATGTCAGGACAACATTCTGGGACGGCGGCAGCTTCCAATCTCCAGAAGGAATCCTGAGCGCCGGGGCTGGGAGCTTAACAATGATATTTATGTTGTACATAAGGCTAGCGCGTGCACACGGGACAAACTCAGGCATGGGTGGACACAGACGGCAGCCACTCTGTTCTTTTCTGCTTGGAAGCAGCCATGTTTGTATGGGTGACTAGATGTCAAGCAGCTGAATTTATAAGGCACAATGTGGAGACTGGAACCAAGTGATGGTTTAAATTACAGTTTAAAGTGCCACTGCAAGTTTGATGATTGTTAACCATCCTATGGCCACCACATGTGCTTTGTATTGTACACACCTGTGGCATCACCAAATCAGCGGCGATGACGAGGCCTGTGAGTGGCGGCATACCACTCTTGTTGACATACATCGCAAGCGTGGTTGTTGTGTTTCAAGCGCGTCCTCGCAAATGGGCTAGAATGCTGTTGGCGAATCATCCTCTCAACCCTGGTGCATGGCTTGCCGCAACCACACGGTGTTGGGCACATAGTTTTCACCTGTTCTGGGGGTGGTGGAGGTGGTGGAGGAAGTAGACCATGGCTCTCGGGGGTATCTGCCTTGCCATACCCGCTGTGCTGTTGTGTAGAATCAGCACGCCTGGCAGCACCAGCGAACTTCGGTGCTTTGTTAGCCCCAGATGCACGTGCTCCTGACCCACTTGCACATGAAGGGGTCATGGACTTTTCGTTCACCGCTCCGGCATCTACTTTCACATGCTCCGGCAGGACGGTCCAAGGATACACAGGAGTGTCCGGTTCACTCTTGTGACTCTTGTCCTTGTGCTGGCGATCATGCTCGTGACCATTCTCTTCTGAGGACTTGTCCCCATGTGTAGACTCATTCGGTTGGATCTCCTCATATTCGGAGATAAGTGAAGCTTCTTCTTCTTCTTCCTCATCCTCTTCCTCTTCCTGTTTCGGTGTATGCTGGAGTTCTTGCTTTTGTTCAGGATGGTGTGCATGGCTCTGCTCAAGACCGTTTGGGTCAGCTTCAGGCTTCACAGCACCCACTTTGACAGCAGCTGCTGTAGCTGTTGCCGCCGCTTGTTGCCTCTCCGCTGTGGCTGCCTCATGTGCTTCTGCAGCCTCCAAGCGCTTTTTGGCATCAGCCAATTTCCAGTGAGCATACCGGAGTTCTTCTTCCCTTGCAGCCACCAGCTCCCTCAACTCGCCAACTCCCAACGACATGATCACCGATGTGAACCCTGCTATAGGGCATTCAGGCTTGGTCCACAAAAAACTAGATGCAGACAGCACACTGGATGATCGTGGCATGCGGAACTAATAGTGGTGTGTCATGCACATGCTCGGAATAGAACCCTCACATGTCAAACACAGTTTTGGTTCAACAATGTGACATGGACATGGATGGTGCTTGGCTGAGGCACAGACGGGCGTGTCATCGTAGAGATCTCCAACTTCGACCTCAGGCGCGTGGATTATACGATGTAAATAAACCTGGTAACAACATCACGTAACAACATGTTGGTGGTTGCTCAGATTCCAGCATCAACAACAGTACCCATGTTATGAAATCACAGGTTGCTACAAGGACACGGTTTGAGCACTAGCGTTGGAACATTCATCAGGCACGAGTCATGCATGTGAGTTCTTGTGTGGTTTGCACGTGCTTCAAGCATCTTGCAAAGCAAGTAGGTGCAAAGGTTGAGTGACGGTAAGCATGCCGGCAACACCACAACAGTTCAGTGTCCAAGAATGTTTTAAGCCAAATGCCAGTCTTTGCAATGCACATGTTGTCAAACAGCTGTAGCAATGTTGCATGGGGCGTGCATGTTGTGCAATGAGCCTTTGCGCTTTTGAGGCACCGGCGGAGAAGTCCTACGCCAACATCAGCCATGTGGTCTGCTTTGCAGCAGATCCCGACAACTGCTAGTTTAGTGTCCTTTCAACGAATTACTTTCACAAGCATCTCACAAACACTTGTCAACAAACACTTTCAAGCTCGACACAGCAAATTGGCAGCAAAATGTGCCATTTCAGGAACAACTATGTTGCCCATAGATGTCAACTGTTCCCGCTCCCGAGAAGTCAAAGAATCTTGGAGCCACTTGTGAGTGGCTGGCTCAGTTCTTGGCTGCCACGGCTTTGCAGCATATGCCCGGATATCCTTCTCACTGATCAAGTTGTTCGGATCCTGGCGGTAGCGCCCACAGTTGCAAGAATAGCAAAAACAGCTTGACACAACTGCCAATCTAAAAGCCAAATGGGTAAACTGTCTCACAAGTACAATCCTTGACAAAGTTGAAACCGTCCCTTGTCGCCAAGAAAGAGACCCGCTTCCGCCATGTCTGGCAAACGTTGGCAAACCATCAAGAAGACAACGCAGGAAACAACATCATTGTGAAATGAGCAAAGAAGTTGGTTGAGTATTGGACGGGAGCGCCAATGTTGTGACCCGAAACGCAGCACCATTTGACTTGAAAACCACGACGTTCTAGCTCCTGCTGGACAAGTGCAAGACACTACTTGCGTGTTGTGTGGCTGCACTATGTTTCACTGACAGTTGGGAAACAAGACGATCGATCCTGTAGAATGTAGGTCATGAAAGGAACCATGTCTGCCCTGAGAAGACTAAATACATTCTCCAGGAAGATCCATTGCCTCAATGAAATTGTACTCAATCAATCAAAACAAGAACATCCGTGAATGACAGATGTAGTTAGTCACAGTTAGTCCCAACGCATGCAAGTCACAAGTAGGGTAGCCCGTCTGCCTGCTCAAAGACTTCTCCTACTAGGGATGAACGCGCCCCTGAGAGGCCTTGCATCAAACCTGCTCCGCAAATATCCTTAGAGAAACAACATTGGTGAACGTGGATACCAAAATAGCGTTGTGGCTAGATGTGGCAAGTTGTTGCTTGACAAGATAATGGTGTGTAGTTGTAACAGTTAAGAATCCTGGCATGGAAAACCAGCAATCAGGCCAGTGCAGGTGGCCATCATGTCGACGGTCGGACGGAAAGTACACACATCGTTGTACACGGGCACGTTGGGCAGAGAACCATCTACAATTCTTTGGCCCAAAACTTCTCTGCAGTGTGGGCTGATTTCGACCTGCAGTTCGAAGCAGTGAAGGGACACACCAACCAAACAACATAGAACCTGGACAGTGTGAGTAACATGACGCAGAGTCTCATCTAAGGGCGGTTCAAAGCACAAGGGCTCACAGAACCTTGACTACAGAGCAGCTGACAATACGCATAGCCAAAGGTAATACTCTACAAGCACACATCTCTTTCAACCTCAACCTCTAAGATCTCTACGCAGACAGGCCCAAGTCAAGGCCACCAATGCCAGAAAACATTGAAATACACTTGTGCTGCGCAACCTTATGAAAACAAGATTGCCTTCAAAATTCATTGTTTCACAGGCAACTAAGTACATGACTGGGGCACCTTTCCAAGGGCATGCACGCAGTACATCTTGATGAGTCAGCGTAGTGAAAGAAGAAGTCCATCCACGAGGGAGCCCTGACGATACTTCAAGACGATTTGATCTTGAGCCCTGTAGTAGTGGAGTGAGTGTCAAAGCATGTGAACAACATTGGTGGCCTGATAAGTGCTCCGCCATTGGAATGGATAAATACTTGCCTTTCTGGATCTGTACCTTTCGGCATGCCTTCGTATACAAAGATGAATGGTACAGTTGGGTAGCCAGGTCCTGGCTACATGTCAAAAGAACAGAGCCTGTGTTCCACCAGTGCAAAAAACATACAATCTTAATGAGAACAGTCCTGCTTTCCCCTGATGGAAATGTAGCCAGTGGTTGCGGTGTACGTGGAAGAGAAGCATCCTGAATGACACCAAAACAATAACTGAACAATGTACACAACATTACAATGACGACGACAACAACATCGTAACAACATGCCAAACACATCTCGTAGTGTTCAATCTGCATTAAGCCGCCTACTCACGCAACCCATGCTTTGCAAGACAAACTTTCCATGTTGGAGCTCCACATTTTCCGGAGCCTTGGGCTTTCTCGGTGGAACCTGAGCCAAGTGTGTTGCTTAACCAAAGTGTCACACCTATATGGCCTACAAGGTCAAGAAGCTGATGCAGTTACTGCTACAGTGTTTGTTGTGTTGTTGCACTGTTGTAACGGGTCGTGTATGGTGCTGTGTTTCAACATGTGTTGTGTGGTTGTAGTGCTCCAACGTGTGTTGAAAACATGTGATTGCAAGTAAGTGCTACAAACTGGTTGCGTGACAAGTCACAACTTCCATCTGGAGCTTTCGTCGTGCACACTGTGGAAATCCAACCGGCTTCCATCCAACCACCTGTCCCTGAACAAAGCGGCCAAACTGAGGGTACCGGGTTGGATCCTTCTTTAAGGTTCCCTTCTTCACCTTGGTAGCCGTGGTCCGGGCAGGCGTTGAAGTGCTTTTCATGACCACGTTGTCCACTTCTGGCCTTAGCGTGCGTAGCAGTGTACCCAACAGAGGTGAGCAACAAAGCCAGCACAACAATGAAACCAAGTAGTAAGATCAAGTAAGACACAGACTCACTCAGCTGATCCACGTTCAGAAAGGACATTGTGGAGACAAGCTGAACCGAAATGGCTTTGAGGCTCGATATTCAGCAAGCAACAACCATCAACAACCTAACAAGTTAGTTCGGTATGCTGTGATTTGTGGAACCCTGGTTGTAAACTGGAACCCCGGTTACTAAGCAAAAAAATTACACCCCATAATATGTATACTTTATTTCTGGTGTTTCATGTGTCGGACATATTATGTTGTTGCGTTCCACTCTTTCAGAGAATGTGACCAGGAAATTGTCAACCCCGAATAAGAGCAGGTTTTTGATCTCCATTTTTCCAAGTGGATGTCAACAAAGTGGAGCTCTTCCACCAAGCGATCTTGGTTGAGCAAGGCGTGTGCCACTTTTCAATCAAGGGTCAGACACTGTCTAGTGTCCTTGCTTAGACCGTAAACATGGGCAGTGTCCACAAAACAGCAGAAGACAAACCCTACAGGTCAATGATCTCATTCTACTTAAGGATGTAAACGCTGCAGGTTTTACTGTATCTTTGGAGATTTCCACCGGGAGAAGCACTGAAGGTGTTCCACTGGGCAGTGTCTTGGATGCCGGCAACCTGAGAGAGAGAGAGAGAGTCGTTCCAAGAGAACATCGATCGACATGGTTCCAAGATGTTACCTACACTACACGTGGATGGATGGCATGGCCCCGGTTTCACGTCCCGGCTTGTCCTCTTTAAATGAAACCCCAAACCGTCGATGATTTCAGGAAGTGCAGCTTCCTAAGACCAGCTCCTTCGAATGAAGAGGTGTCCCATATGTACCTACCCCGGAAACCGTAGGGCTCCAAGTACCTCCTCAGAAGGTATTTGAACCCTCTCAACCCACCCCAGTCCCACCTTCTTAGAAGGTACGACTGGAGCCCTAGGGAAAAGTCGCCAAGCGGAAAAAACACAAAATTCGAGACGCCCCACTGAGCAACCAACAGGTCGGTCAACCTTTATTTTAAAATTGTCCAATGAGGAAGTCGGAGATGCCTACCTCCAAACCCACCCCCATTCATGTAAATATGCCAGTCTCATGCAGTGCTTATGTACAGGTGACCTTTTTCGCATCTTTGCTTGCAAACTTGCCAATGTCGGCTCCATGCTAAGCTGCCATGATCCCATTGTAGTTCTCGAAGAGTTCTGTACTTTGGAGCATCCGATGCGTCGTAGACCACTTTCCCTGAAGGGGATGTTAGTTGCGGCGTCGACGATCAAACAAACCCATCCATGACCATCACCCCGTCCATGGTTACTTGTACCTTCACCATCATTCACCCCCTATCACCCCCCATGTATGAGCCCTCCATGTCGGCAACAAATTCCGGTCCCTTGGTCTATTGAACGGTTTGCACGCCCCATTTGTCCTGCAATTTCCCGAAGAGTGGGACATTCGATGTCGTTCATGCCAGGACAATGACGATGTGGAACCTTGAATCAACTTCGACTGATGTGTTGACAAGCCCCAAATGATGCGTAAGTCTTTTTCCCGACTTCACAAGTCAGCGCCTGCCACCTTTGAGTCTCCAAAAACCACCAGAGGAGACTTGTTGTTGGAGGGTGCTGGTACATCCATCTCAATTGGCCTTGATGAAGCCACCAAGGATGATTTACAGTTAAAACACCCCTTGTTCAGTCCAAAGCAAAAACTCAGACACAGTGTCAAAAACCTTCTGTGTTTCTGTCCCAGTACAGCCCCAGTCAGTTCCCGGTTGCTCCGGGTCGTTTTCACGCCCCTTTTTTCGGCCCCCTTGGTTCACCAAGGGTTACAGTTCTTTGGTGCATGTTGAACGATTTGGGTCTTTTGCTTTGTTTGGTTGGGTACCTCCCTCCCTCGTCTTCTTCGGTGTTCTGCCATCCAGCTCCAGCTTGGGAGTTCCTGGGAGTGCCCAGATGGTTTAACCTCCGCCGATCGGAGGCATTGAAGGATCGAGGGGTGATAGGGATGGGCCTTCGTGACCTTGGAGATATTGGAGATATAGTTGAGTAGCGGCAGGTCTCAGTGTCGAAGCCCATCACCCATCACCCATCAACAAGGTAGACCGGAACACGGATCCCTGGTGTCACTCAGTCCCGACCAGAAGGTTGCATGGATGTGTTTTCCCACAGTTCCAACCAGAAAGGCTAAGGATCTCAACCAGGACCCTCCAAGAGGTGTGAATAGATATGAATAGCCTCCGGATTCGGGGTGATTCGGGGTGTCCAGTCACCACCGGACTTGGAAGGTCGAATTGCCATATTGGAACATCCATTTCTTTCTGCTTGGCACTTGGGTTTCAGGTATAGGGCTTCAAACTGGGTCACCTTCCAAGGAGCCACTTCCTTCGAGACTGTCATTGTAGCGAAGTTCCAAGGTCAACCAGGTGAAAACCCCCAAAACCTGAGGGCAAAGTTGTCTTTGGCTTCCAACCACCCAAAATACCGCACCTGGGGCACCAATTGAGGCACCTCAGTCCGACCTCACCGGGAGCAGAAAGCGGATTTAGGCTTTTCCAATCAAAAGCAAGGTCAATTTCATGGGCTCTAGAAGTTCTATAGGTCCTCATTGTGACGAAACACACCGAAAGCTCCGTTTTCATCCGGGTTCCGCACCCCGTTTTGGGGCACGCCGTCCTGTCCAGAGGTGGTGGTCGCACGGCTGCCCTTGTTCCAGAGTGGACGGCTGAACACCATCCGCATCGTCCAAGCGATGGGCGCCAAGCAGGCGCGGTAGCGGCGCGGAGCCTCACCTGGCTCGCTGCACCGGCAACGGTCTAAAACCGCATCCATTTGAAGGTGTCTTCCGACGGTGGGATGACGGTTCGGGGACCAAAAAGGCGTAGACTGGAAGAAAGACTTGGGGGGGCCGCCAAGACTTTTCGGCGCAGCGCAGCCCCCGCCCTGCGCAGCAACCTGGTGGAAGAGAGGCAACCGGGAATGTGGTTTCACAGCCCAGCAACCTCCCAGAGGCTCCGTGAAACCAGCCCTTTCCAGGTCCCTCAAAACCATACTAAGACACTCCATGGGACTGCCATATATGCCTACATTGACCCCTTTTCAACCACCCCAATGTAGGCATAGATGGCAGTCCCATGGAGTGTTTGGGATAGGATTCCTGAGAAACCCGCCAAAGACCCGAGGATGAGCCAGGTCCCACCCCTCTGGATTCAGAAGAGCCGGTCGACCGGGTCGTGGACCTGGGCTCTTTTCGATCGATGCACTCCTGAAGGCGAAGATGAAGGGACCCGTGTCATGACTGGCACCCTGAAAGAGTGTTAGTCAGTTAGTCCTTCACAAACCAGCCCCTACGTACGTCCAGTCTGACCCAGGTCCCTCCTGAGTCTTCTGGTCCTGAAGACCTCCTGTTTCGTAGTGTTTTGTTGTATGACCAACTTCAGTATTTCATGAGGTCATTATTTTGTATAGGGAGTGGTTTTCAGGGTCTATGGGATCGTGTTCAGCCGGGTTTTTTCAGCCCGAGTCCGTCGTTGTGCTGGTCCTGTTTTCCTCGGTGTTCAGCTTCATGCTGAAGGGCGAGATGGCCCTTCAGCGCAGGCTGATGGCTATGGACCAGAGGAGGATGGCGAGGACGACACAGACCTGGCTTACTTTGAGGATTAAGTCCAGCTGGGCAGTTTAATACTTCAAGAGATAGAACTCTCACATTAACCATAAGACTCGTCCTCTCAAGACTGAGCAGGAGAACATGTATTGCAGTGCAGAGCGGTGACACTATCACTTCACGAGCTGTAAGCATCACGACATAGCCCAGACACTCCATGGGACTGGCATATTTACATTGACCCCTTTTCAACCACCTCAATGTAGGCATAGATGGCAGTCCCATGGAGTGTTTGGGTAGTAATCTATAAGCTTTGTCGCATCATCATCATCATCATCATCATCATCATCATCATTTCCACCGAACCGCACATGATCCGCACCGACTGACTGCGACGCCACTGCTCATGAACGAAACGGACCTCGACCCGAGACACGGGGATGGTACAGCACGGGACGTCCCAGACCGGCGAAGCCGGCAGCGTCTGTCGACCTGTTCCGTGAAGTGTGTTGGTGGAAAACCATGGCCGGTGCTTCGCCACTGCGGCGCCTGTTGACGAACAAGCCATGTGGACGAGTGAGCCATGTATTTCCCCAAAAGAATGTTCCCATCTAGCGAGAGCTATTGAGGTTCTTACTTCAAGCACTGGCAGAGAGGTCCCTGTGCGCGGCTAGGAGCCTCAGTGCTGGTGCCGCTGCAGGGCGCTGCCCACAAATATATTACTAAATAAGTGATTTGCTATTCATTACTGTAAGTCTATACCAGCACCATCCAAAGGGTGGTTATTAGATGGAAAATAGATAGTCAGGGGGTCTATAAACCACCCTTTGGGTGGTGCTGGTATTTAGTAGGATCTAAGCTGTCGTAATTTAAAGGTAGGGGACCAAGAGATACCAAGAGCTAACAAGGCTAGGCCGTTGGCTTTTGCACGATGTTGCAGCTTTTGTCCACAAAGGATTGCTTTGCAAATGCGCCGTGGTGTGAAAAGGCTTGTGCTAAGGCCATGTTTTCAACCAAGTCCAGGTACAGGAAAGATGCCAAAGAGTGCGACCATTGATTTGACCTCTCGTGGGAGTTGAGAAGAAAAGGTGCTGCACCGCTCTCCTAGCAGCACCCCTGGGTGGTTTCCAGCTAGGAGCTGGTGATTTTTGAGGCCCCATTGAGAAAAAACAATACGATCCGTCACGATAACACGTTCCAGCTCCGCTTTTCACCGCTCTTCTTCAACCCTTTGGGGTTTGAGTCCTTTATGGACCTTGTGGAGTCAATGTGGAGTCTTTCAGGTGATTGTTAAGCTTCTATTTGCTATTTGTTGACAGTTGCCTACCGGGGGGGTGCTGGTTGCGCTCGGGATGGGATGTCGCTTATGGGGAGAGAGAGAGAGAGAGAGAGAGATGGTCATCCGAGCGGCAGTTCACAAGAACCGCCAGGTTGTGGTGACTGAGTCTTGTGGCGTCCACATGTCCAGGGTATTTGGGTCTTGTAGCCCCTCTCCGATCCACATGCTTTCCTCGCCGTCCGGCGGGAACGTCCATCCTTGCATGTCGCTGGGCCTTGAACGTCCATTCCGCGGCCAAATACGTGCGATCCGCGGCCGAGTGCGATTCATCACGTGTTATAACCAGGGATGGGAGTTTAAACGTGCTTCTGTCAAACCTCAGTGCAGGATCTTTTATTTGGAACCGGCAGGATCTTGGGTGTTCATGGCAATGAAAGCCTCACCTCAAAGCAGAGGAGTCTTTTCGGCCAAGGAGGGTTGGGCCCTTTGGCCGGTTCTGCGTTGGAATGGGCGAGAAAGAGCTATAGATCCTGAGAGGTTAAGTGACCTGAACTGGGACCCGTCTCTTACGGTATCTATGGGATAGTCGAATGGGTCGGGTCCTTCAACCTTTGTTGGTGTAGTTTGATGTAGTTTGAACATGTGCAATGCTAAACATCTAGGGAAACCATGGGCCTCCTGGCATAGCGGCGTAGACTGGCCTCAGTCCCGATCCTTTTAGGAGCTGAGGGATGGGGGGGTCGGTCTCCCTTCTTCAGCTCACCCGCCGACCGCCTGCGACCTCGCTGATCAGGCGTTTGATTGTCCCGGTACGGTGATTTTTTAAAAGTAACCTGGGACATCCTGGTACATATACTATCCAAACAACAAACCAACTTATCTCAGAATTGGCACAACTCCTAACTCGCCTGGGGGTAGTATAGATATGTTTTTTCGGTAGGAGCAGCAAAATCCAAGCAGATTGGAACAGCTCATCCCAGCAGTGTTTGGAACCTCCTGGACTGGTGACGTCACGTGACGTCACTCGTGACGTCGCCAGCCACACTGGTCTGTCAGGCCGCGGACAAAGCGCGACTGGCACCGAAGATCCATGGTTTGTTGGCCCAGCGGCCCGGCGATGAGCCAGCAAGACATGTTCGCGGGGCGTCCTGGGAGTCCAAGATATGTTTCTTTTTACTATAAATGGTGGTTTGTAGGTGATCCGAAGAGAAGTGTCCTTCTTGTTTTTTTTGGGTGGGGCGCCAGAAGCAGTCGACTTGGACCTGTAGTTGTCAACGTTTGGATTTGATCAGTGGCATCCTGAGCGCCGTGTGTGTGTGTGTTCTTTTGGGGGGGTCGCTCTCGGACAAGGGTGCGATAATGATATAGTGTTCATTTTAAGATGCTTTGGGTTAGTATCAAAGTCCAGAATCGCGGATGCGTACGAAAAAAGAGAAGAGCGAAGAACAGTAGACCAAAGCAGCAGCCAAGCAGACGCTTTGATTGAAATGAACTGGAACTTCTAAACTTTGTTTTTACATGGGGCGCCCTTTGCCATGCAAAGATGACAACAATTCTTGCATGAGGGTTTGAGGTCCATGTTGGGAATCGACTTTTGGCAGAGCAACGGCAAAGGAGAGATGAAGAAGAGATAAGAGAAGAAGGTCTCAGATGGTTTAATAACTTTGGCGACTGCTTTGGCGATATTCCCCAACAAGGAATTCAATGAGCTTGGAAACATGAAGATTCTGCTAGATGTAGTTGCATGTAATTAGTTGCTATGCTAGGAACGGGGGGGTGTTGTAAGATTCACCATCCATGATGCGCTGTCCAGGCCATCGCAAGCGTCTTGGCCGGGCAGAGGGCCTGCCTGGAGGGCCTTGCAAGGGCCGAGCAAAAACTATCAAAAACTGCCCCAAAGGAACAGCATGCAAGGTGGTGCGGCAGGTCTAAAGCAGTTGCTCCAGTCAGACATGTTTTTTTGTTCGGGCTTGACTTCGCCTCAAGAGTCGCTAATCCACGTGTTATTTTGTCCCAAGCGACTTGATATGGGGCATGACTCGTGAAAGACACTGGGCAGAGAGAGAGAGAGGGGGGTGTGTTGCTCGATTTGTTTGACAAATGGAGTGGAAAGTACATCATCGGCCTGCATGGAGGACCAATCAAGTCGGAAGCTGGATGTACTTGGGGCTTCTGCCACTGACGCAACGTGGTTTCTTTTTGGCTTAGATCATCCTACTTCAAGAGGGTGATAGGCAGGCTTAGAAGCCTGTTAGCTTAGAAGCCAGGTAATCAGTTGGCCAACGTCATTGACTTCATCCGTATTCACTCAAAGATGCTCCCCCAGTTCCTAATTTGCAGTGAATTCTGGACGTGCTTGGCGTTTGTGGCTGGACGTTCCCCCTCCTAAGGACGTTGCCAACACCATCTTCGACGACGTTCCAGCGAGTGCAGCGCCTGCAGATTTGGCGCCCTGGCAGACGGTTCAAGGTCTAGGGATCCCCATACCTTCTCAAATTCGGTACGACAGGGCCCTCCTGGCGCCTGCATAACAGTGTCTCCTTCCTCACCTGAGAAGGTACGGATTTCGAGGAGTTCAAGGATTGCTTTTTGAGGACTCTCGGGACTCTCAAGGCTGCTCAAGGCTGCACTCCGACGTGTTCCGTCACATGGTAGCGGACCAAGGCCAAGGTGACACGTCTTCGGCGAAGAAGGTTCCACGGTGTTCCGAACGCCACCGTGGAACATGGGTGAGTTTGAAGGAGGCTTTGAGGCCGCAGAGCTGGAAGATCCGGTATCTTGACCGTCCACGCTTGACTTGAATCGATTTCGAATCACTGAACATCTCCGAGCACTTGCGTGCCATCCGTCATGACAGGTCATGACCTGTTTGCCCACTAATTGAGAGGCACTTACTGTATAATATGGATACCTAGAACCCATTTGACCTCTGTTTTGATAGGATAAGACATGAAACGACCATGTTTCCAAAACAGGGGTCAATCAGGTTCTAGGTAGATCTTATGTCTCCAGTGGTCCATCATGGAAGTCTCCACTCTTCGGAAGTCTCCACTTCACCTGACCTGGCCCGGTCACGAGGCGCCCCTTTTGGACGAGTTCACCGCGACGAAGGGAACCGCGGCACCGGCGCGGCTTCCTCGCGCGGCGGGCCTTTCCCTGAAACCCGAGGAGACCACGGGTGGGGGACGGTTGGCCTGGTAGACGGCGGTTGGCCTCAGGTGATGGTTCTATACCCCGAACTGATTCAGCCTCCCCAGACCTGGAGAAACCTGGAGTCACAGAGCTCGGGGTGGTGTGGCTCGTCCCATCCAGGGGCCGTGGATGTTCTAGGCACCCAACTCCTACCTCCACGGATCGCACCCCGTCGAACGTGACTGCTGGTAGAGAATATGTGCTGTTTCCTGCAGTCACAAAGGGGTGCTTAATGGAGGTTAGGGGTGCCCATTATCCACCCACTTGGGGACTAAACACCACCCCTTTGTGACTCCAGGTTGTTTCTGTTTCTCCTGGGTTCCTTAAGTGAATCCAAGTTGGTGGAACATGAGGATCTGAACCGCTCCGGTGGAACGCACTGCGGCTCCGGGATGCTCCGTGCAGTGCTCCAGTGACGCTGCCAACCGATCAGGAGGGTGTCAAGCTCATGGACCGGCAGTTCGCGCAGAACTTGGCGATCGCCATGGTCGCCGGCATTGAAAACACCAGGAGGGCGGTTGCGCCGGCAATAGTGGAAGATGGAGTTGAATGTACCCTAGGGGTCCAAGTACCTTCTAAGAAGGTGTTTGGGGTGGGTGCCAGGAGGGTCCAAATACCTTCTGAGGAGGTACTTGGAGCCCTAGGGGTAGACTCTTGATGAATAAACCACCCCATATGACAAGGTCGTTCAATTCACACGCAGGGGTTTATTAATCAAGAGTCTACAGTAAACGCAGTGTCCTTTTTGGTACCAGTCTGGGGGCGCATTCTGTGATGCAGTCGGCAGGGCCATCGGGAAAGTCGCTGGAAAGCTGAGGGAATGGGTTTTGTGGGTGACATCAGGGTGACATTGTGCCAACTGTGTCCACTCATTGAGATGCATTTGATAGCTGATAGGGAGAAGGCGTTTAACCTCACCCTTGATGGGCTGATCGCTGTTGATCGGAGGTTCTTGAACTCCTGTACTTCACACCAGAGTACTTGAAACCAACAGACCCATTCCCACAGAAAGATGCTTTGCTCCTGGGCTTCTAGAAATACAGGACACCATCCCACCTTCTCGAAATGAGCCGCAGGCTCGCCATTTGGCGAAGCCCTCGGAGGGCACTCGCGTATTGCAGATCATATAAGGTGGAGTAACCTCCACAAATTGCAAACAAAATTGTTGAAATGGTCCCTGAGACTTTCGGTTGTATGGTTTCTCTAAGCTAGGAGTTTCCATATTTGCAGCTGTGAGGGCAGTCAGTCATGTTGGTTGTGCCGAAACTGGTTGACACTCTTCACGCTTGACAAGCACTCGCATGGCTTGCCCATCCACAAGGGCACGTTTGATGACAGTTCTCCCATTTTCTCCCGATAGATTATTCTATAGAGTCCGATAGACTATATAGATATGATATACCTTTGAGGAGGTTTTGTGAAGATACGACAAGATATGACCAGATAGATGAAAACTTGAACTTCGTAAGGGCTTCGCTTCTGAATCATTTGCTTCACCAATTTAAACCGTCACAATTCAGATTAATATGTTTCTCCAAACCTAGTGGGCCCTAGCATTCCAACCACCATTGACTTAACAGGCTGAATCCCGAACCACCATTGCTTTACGGCTGTACAGCTACAAAAACCAGCTCAACCTGAAATCATGGCCGAACCGAAGCCCAAACGGGCCAAATGGCAGCCCAACCCCTTGGAGAGCACCGTCCGTACCGTGCCTGCCACGCGAGCGTCGCACCGTGTCGCACCGAGGTGCGCGTGAAGGTGCCGCGCCTCGCCGCGGCGGCGGAACAGATGTGCCCGGCCCACGCCAGGTGCGACCGTGGCATGCGTCCGTCCGTCCGGGCCGAGTGTGACATGCAGGTAAGAAAGGGTGGGGTAACTGCCGTTGGTGGTGCTTTGGGGTGTTGTTGTTTCATTGTTATTTTTAAGGTTCCATGAGTGGAAGATACAACTTCATTTACAGCACTTTATGTGAAAGTATGTAGTCAATTGTCGATCCAGTCAAACCTTGAAAAAAGAAGGTGAGGGATTGGAGACATTGGGAGACACTGGTATGTAGGTGCAAGGAGGGTCCACTAACATGAGTCAGTGGATGGCATAGGTGAAAGAAAGACCATATTGCTCTACGCACAGGGGGGCTTTCCCTGTCCATTTGTGTTCGTGGGAGAGTGCCACTCCACAGATTCATGGGGGTCTGTGGGTGGAACCTGATGGAACAATGGTTCTCCAATGGTGGCCATTTACTTCCTCCCATGATGACTTCAGGATTGGGAGTGGCATTTTGCCATTTCAGGGGCGCTCATATTTGGTGCTCAGCATCGAAAAAGCCGCCGGTCATCCAGCAATTTGTTCGGGTGGGGGGAGTTGGATCAGTGACCCCGAAAGAAGTGTCAACAGCCAATTTCTTAAACAGGTCGGATCATCAGCACCATGCAGAAATACCAATCCCACAGCCTATACACTTCCTGAAGTCATCGCAGGTTGCAAGATGAGCGCGACTGGGATCAAGCGGAGAATTTGGTGCAGACCCTGGTGAGCAAGCCAGATCAAGATCCGCCGCCTGGTGGCCATATCCATCCAAGCCAGGCCGAGGAAATGCCCAGGATCATCCTGTTTGGGTGTTTTGGCTAGACTACCACACCCTACGTAAACAGGTCTCCAACTCCAGGGCACCCGGACAGGAAGTGCTAAGTAGACTGTTGCTTCTATTTCACCCCGCCAAGCCTGAAGAGGTTCAAACCAAATGGCTGGGTTTTACGAATAAAGAGTCTACATTCGGGCTTAGAAGAAGTCAAGGGCCTTAGCTATCAACGAGTGGAGACACTCCTCCAAGCTTTTTTGTTACTAGCCTTGGTCAGGAGCCATTAGGCTTGGCCGGGTTTGGAAGATAATGTTTCTCCTTGAGGTTGGGGACACGGCGTGGGACACAGCTGTGAGGAAATACGTAAATCGATGCTCATCCCTAGTGCCAAATGGCCAGTGTCAAGGGTGTCAGGACATTTAAACGTCAGAGCATTGAGGCTGGCATTGTCTCGTATGACCTGCAAACCAAAAAGGAGATCGCAGTTACTTCAACATCCCCTTATCAGAGGACCACAAAGTATTTTCGAGGCAAGCTTGCCCTATCCATATAGGTCGCCTCAGCCTAAGGATCCAGCAGATTCGGAACTACCTTGAGGACCCCGACGCGTCAAGACGAGACAGTATGTATTGCTCCCACAGTACGTGCCAGAACGGCAGGCGGAGGTTCCAGGTCGGCATGCGCCATGCGCATGACAGGAGCTTTTGCAAGGTGATCAGCACTTTTCGGAGGATGAGACGTGCTCAGACGCTCCGTTCACAGCTCGACTGGTCCCTCAAGACCCTAGGGATTTGAGGCTCCGGACCCCTCCATGGTCCGGCCCCTACTTAGGAGGTTCCATGAGCGTTTGGGTGAGAAGATCTATCCAGGCAGAAAGGAGCTACCCAGCCTACCGTAGTCAATTGCAAAGAATAGGGCCCTTCTAGGGCCCCTTCTCACTCAGTGCTGTGAGCGGTCCTTTTCGTGTTTTTTTTGAGGCCTAAGGGCCTTGAATCATTCCTTTTGTTATTTATGTTTTGTGTGTGTGTGTGTCAACCCCTGTCAACATTACTGAACTGTTTATCGTTTTCTTGTGTGTGTGCGTCATTTCTTCCTTTGGGATCTCTGGGGTTGTTCATCCAACGAGTCTCTTTGCCCCTTGTGCACACGGAGTTCGCCTCGGAGGAGGGCAAAGAACTCTCCAAATTGCGAGACATCGAGCAGAGACTCGCTCCTTTAGCCACTTGGCAGCAGTCTTGCGAGCCGTCAAGACAGCGGCATGAGAATATGAAAATGGTACCGTATACGGACGGTACTGTATGAATTATATGAGTGTGATCATCAAGTGAACCTCCTCTACCAAATTCTGGATGTATCAATCTTGGGTCTTTGGAATCCGGTTTACCATGTCATCTCATTGTTTACTCCACCAGTCATGCCATGTCACCATGTCATGCTGACATGCTCCAGCTCCCCCCCTCCGGCTCCCGCCGTCCCAGGCATCGATCCCACGGGCGCCTCGGCGACGGGAAGTGACCGTCTGGAGGTCGGGCGAGCGAGCGAAACCAGCCGTACCGGTGACCCCGACAGGTCCAGTTGCTGGGGTCATTGAAGCTGAGATGCTCATGAGATGGGGTGGCTTCTTCATGACCTCCGATTGCTGGATGGATGGCAAGATGGAACCTGCACCGCGCACGCAACACGAGCGAAAGTCTACGGGTGCCATGTCCGTGTCACCGCCGGGTCGTCCGATGGGACCAAGGTGCTGCCTCGTCTACAGTTGATCCTCTTAGCGCGTACACTGGATGCCGACGTCGATGCGGCCAGGAGGGAAGACGATGCGGCCATGGGGGGTGCACATGAAAAGCTGGGTTGTGAAACCTCTACTTCCTTTGATATGTTTATCTTATAAGTGAATTTCAACCTTTACCAGCTTCTTCAGTTCGTGACCTCTTTGGAGTGCCGCAAAATGTGACCTTTTACAGACCCAAGTGAACTGGTATATCAAGCTAGGTCACGAACTGAAGAACCAGGTGCTTGGGATTGTTTGTCCAACTCACTGGGGCTTGGACCTGTGAGCTCGGAAGCTTTGTATTTTGATGTACCAGCAGTCACAAGACGGGGTGCGATCCATGGAGGTTAGATGAGGTTAGGGGTGCCTAGAACATCCACTCACTTAGGGACTAAACACCACCCCTTTGTGACTCCTGGTATTTTGCTATTTCGAGTCACTAGACAGATAGATATTGGAATGCTGCGGCGCGGCGCCTGTTCTTCAGACCTGTGCTACGAAGTCTTCTCGGAGTCGTTGGAGGATGGGTCGCTCCAGGAGGAAGCTGCAGAACTTGGTCGAAACAGCTCAGCGGCTGAAGGATTGCACCTTGATGAAAGAAGCTCGGCCCAGGTCTGAGAGCAAATCACCTCGCAGCCGCGTGAAATGCATTGTGGGGGGGGGGCGATATGTTTGGTTTACATACTATATATGTGTGACTCAGTGTGACCATGGTTGGCTTGGGCAGCCTGAAAGGGAAATGGGATGAACATGGGTGTTGTGGTTTGATTTGTGAAGTTACAGCCAAATGGTACTACAGTACTACACTCATACCAGTTACACATGTTTGTTTTAAATAGTTTTTGAAGCTACAGGATGGTACAACACATGCACAATCTTTGGAACGCTTTACAACTTATGCATTTGTAGGATCTTTGGACCAGTCATGAATCTCCCAGTTCTGGAGATGAATGACAAGAAGACCCAGAGCCCCCAGTCGGCTTGACCGGATCCTGGACGAGCCTTAGAGCTCGTCCAGGAGCATCCAGGACCCTGAAGGGGTGGTGAATGGACGCCCCTTCAAAGAGCTCAGGGGCCCAGGGGCTATAAATAGACACCCTGACAGGAGGGTCCTGGCAGACCACTTGGAGGGCCCAGTCCACCTGAAGTCCTCCAGTCCAACGACCAACTGTTGGGCGGACTCCGAGGATGTGGTGAAACTGATTCAGGACAGCGACCGCGAAGGTCGTGAGACTGGGTTTTGTCATGGGTCCTCAAATTCGGTGGGTCAAGAGTCAAAACGAAAACGAAAACGCCCACCTTGTGGGAACAAGAAGGAGGGTGTAGTTGTGTAGTCATGCCAATGGATGAGTCACCTGAAACTAGCGGCTAGCGGCGATCTTTTTCTTAAACGCTGCTAAGGAGTGGTGGGAGGTTGAGGTATTTGCACCTCTCCCCCGTCGTGTACTTGAATTGATGGCAGGGGGTCTTTGAGCTTTCCCCGTTTGGGAGGTGCTGGTTACCTGGTGGTTCCTCCAAGTTTGAGGAACCAAGGTCTGGCCAGCGGGTTGAAACGGGTTGAAACGCTGAAGCGTGAAGCAGCGACCCACACTTTGGATCCCCAAAGCCTTTGGTGTCCCTTGAGGCTACCAGGGGCCCTCAAAACCATTTAAAAAAACACACACCAACCAAAAAGGATGTCTTTTTTGCTAGGGGGAACCAGGTTTTTGATGGTTTGTGGGGCCCTACCGGTCGATTGATCGAGATTCGCACCCATGGGCGACTTCGGGGCGACTTCGGGGTTTCAGCTACGCCAAGAGCGCACTGTGAGCTCCATGCGCCGCTTTCACACAGGAGACCTTGAAGTGGAACGAAGCACCTGGCGCCGCCACGTGGAGGCGCTTTTGGTCGTGGCAGAAGCCAGAGGTCAAGCAACCTGAGCTCTGAAGATCTAAGATGTATGAAGATACCAGATACATCCAGGTACCATGTTGTAAAACCATGTTGCTCGCGTTGGGTCTCTTGGAGGTTGTTCCTCAACAGAATGTCTTGAAGTTCTTGCTCGTTTTGGCACCGCAGGACGCGGGTCTTTCCCGTGGGGAAGCAGCTGGAGCGGCTGAGCACACTGAAGCCAACTGGGAACTTGATGCCAAAGAGGTGCCATGGTCAAACTGCCGTTTTAGGAGGGTCACATGTCATGTCCCACACCAGAGTCACATCAGATAACGAGTTGTTTTTTTCCCCTGAGCCAGTCTCAATCAGTGCCACTTTGGTGATGGGTATATGTTGGTTGCTTTCAGCATTGATCTTTTGCTTTGGAGATTGGCCAACACTGCGCCATTGCGCCGCGCAGCGGCGCAAAAGCACGTGCCACACCGAGGTTTCCACGCTACAACTATGTCCACCTCTTGGCAGAGGCAAGCGATACTCGTGTGGCGAGCAGCGGTGCGCCGGTGTGGAAGAAAGGAAGGAGCCGCGGTGCGCCCCATATATTCTAAACATGATAAGAACATGGATCAACATCGGGATGCAGTTGGTGGCAACCCCTTTTTGAAGATTAGGGGACTATGTGAGGCTCATGTGGATTGTTTATGATTGTTTGTGTTTTTACCGCGGAGCACTCCTCACTGAGTTGGCAAGCTCGAGTTTGTTCATAGTTGGTACATGTTGGTACACAATGGAATATTTACGTACATTGACCCTTAAAACAAATTATCTAAAATCAACCCAATGTAGGCAATATTAGGCAATTATTTCATGCATGGCTTGTTAGGGGTATGTCAGGGTCGTTTTCTATAGGAATTCCTGCATCAATATGATGCTGCGTCTCTGAAAGCACCCCCCAAAGCCTCCACAACGTCCTCCAACCAATGGATGTTCATCTTGAATCTGGATTCTCCGCGTCGGAAAAGAGGCCCATTTTGAAGTCCCCACAGCTCGCGTTGGCTATCCTGGACATTTTGAAGTCCCCGCAGCTTGGCCGACCCAGATCTGGTTTTCAAGGCCTCAAGGTTTTTTTTCCAGAGCGACCTCGTGTTTGGGGCGCTGGACTCTCCTTCTCGTCGAGTCACAGGTGATGCTCTTTCGCCTGGGCGTGGACCTGCCAGAAGATCCCTTTGCGGATGCGGACGCTGGGGCGAATCGGGGCGCGAAGGGAGTTCTGATGTGCCACCAAAAATGTTTTTATTCAATGAGAAGTCAGGGAACTCGTGGCATCAGTGGCATCAATCAAGGAGTTTCAGACATGTGATGCCAACTTCAAACCCAACGTTCAGAATCAATTTTGAAGCTTTAGGCAATTTTAGGGTACCCGTTTTCAAACTCCACCCGTGGAGACTTGGCACAAAGGGGATTTACTGTTGTGCCTCGTGACCACTCAAGTGCTAGGTGAATCTAGGTGGCTCTTTCTGCCTCAGCCCCATATCCCCCAGACTAATACATGTTTGCCTACCTTGGGGCACTGCAAATGTTCAGTGTTTTGGGTCGGATCCCTTTTGGGTGCACCTCCCCTTGCACCAGACACAGCCCCCCAACCAGCCTACAAGTGCAGGCATTTGTCAAAAGCTATCGCCACCTCTTCGTGACCCAGCATCACCCACCTATGGCTCCTCACCCTGCCACCACACAGATTTCGGGCCCCGGAGGTCACGCCGGCGCCACCGGCGCTTCTTCGGCGTCACGCGAGGTCCCTAGCCTGCGCGCAGCGAGCCAATGGAGTCCGGAGTTGGCCTATGAGGAGCGATGCAAAAGGTTTGGGGGAAGGGGAAGAGGGGCGTGAAGCTTTTGGGGGGTTGGTGACCTACCCAGGATGGGAGTTGAAGTCACCTGAAAAAATCCGTTTGGTTGGGAGTGGTTTTCCCACTCTAAAACAGATGGACAAAGGTTAACCTTGGTGTCTTCCCTGGAGGCCTAGTCCGGCGTTCCGATCATCAAAGCCTCATATCTAAGCCCTAGTCAGTCGAAGGTGTGAACCGTTGGGTGTATCAATGAATTGGATTTAAGGGAACATCTACAGTTAAACCTTTCGTTTTCACCACCCAATCCCAGACGCCACCGGAGTGGCATATATTGACCTACCTTGGGGTGGTGGTGCCACGGGGTTCGGCCTCGTCGGCAGTCCTGTGGTGTGGTCGTGTTTGGGTCTTCTTCATGTCGTCATGTGGACCAAAACCAACAGAGGTAGGCAGTGACCTGAACGTTCGGACCCGGAACACCTGGAGTGAATCACAGGAGTTGGGTGAAACACAACGGGTGAGCAGGATCACAGCGGAATGCTGTGGTGCTGTTGCAAGCCCCTACTAATTACTTACTTCAACCTCCGCTGGAAGATGCTGGAAGTTTGGTTCTTCAATCCCGACGACCATCCGCGACCTGCCGGGCAGTCCCACCGTCACCCGCCACAGCAACCGCGGCGGATTTTCTCCGGGTTCGCTCTCGACGGTCGTGAAGGGTCGCGACCGTGGCGTGTGGTGAACGGTCGCGATGGGAGGAGCTTCAGAAGCTTTGCGAGGGATTGAAGATGACCAGCCATGAGCTCCACAACAACGTCGCACAGCGTGGAGGAGGTTAGTTTTGTCACGGACGTTATATGGAGTTGTCGAGCTGTTGGGGAGATGTGGGTCAAACCTTTCAGGCTTCGCACAAAGGATAAAAAAGAACCATGCAGGTCAGCAACATCAGTCGTTCCAAGGACCGGGCACGTTGCTTCGCATGGATGGCAGAGATGGTAGGACCACCTGGCATCAGTACCTAGGGATCCAAGTACCTTCTAAGAAGGTACTTGGATTTCTAGGGACTGTCATGGCTAGGGTTGGAAAGGCCATGAAAGGCCCAAGTGGACCTGGTTGAGTCAGTGACAGTTTGTCAGGTCAAAAGTATCGATAGCCATAGCCTTCCAACCAGATGTGGTTCTCCAGATGTTTTCTAATTAGATCCTGACGGTGACTTGTAGCCCACAGTTTAGGAACAATCCGTGGGCGAGATTTGTTTGAGGAGGCAGTGAGTAGATCTCAAAAGGGCGCATTGTTGTGTCCTACGGTATCAAGTAGAGGCTGTGTCCTAGTAAACCTGTAACAGTCGGTCAAGTATCACCTCTAGGTCACCATTTTTGAGACATGCCTTTACTAACCATCATGCATGCAATCTACCCAACACAGTACCCAACACATATGTCACATATATGTCACCTTTTGTGTTGGTGTGTGTGTGTTGCACCCCCGCACCTGTGCGTGCGTACGCCGGGCGTACTACGATCCACCGAGGCAGCGGCCTATGGAGGAGAGGAACGCGAGGTGGTTCGAGCCTCAGGTCTCCTCCGACCCGCAGCGAGACCAGCTCCGTGAGACGAGACGACATGGAGCGACGCAGGTGGTGGAACGACCCCCCTTCACTCGCCGCCCGACAGGTCCCTTAAAGCCTATAGGGATTGGTGAGAAACTCCTGACGTATCCAATACTGGCACTTAGTAAGGAATACGGGAATGGATCCTGAAGTATCTACAGGGGTGGTTCATTCCCTCATTCCCTTCGTCCGCCATAGTCTGCCTGAGGGATTTGGGTCGGTCGCGAAGATGGGCGCGTGGAACGAAACGAGGAAGGAACGAAGGCCAAGCGCCTCGAAGGGTCTCCCACTCCGCCTCAGGTGGATTTGGGTCTATGTTTTGAGCCGGAGCCGGTGTTTTTGTTCGTCAATCTATCCGACTGGTACGACTGGACCCGACGTGGTGGCACCGGCTTATTTGCCGGTGTCGAAGACATCACCGTCCGTTTCTGGGAAGGTATACGATTGGATCCCTGAACATGTTGAGGGGGTGGTTGGAGCCCGTGGTCGGGTCTCCTCATTCTGGCACGTGAAGATAGAATGTGCAGCCAGTGCTGCAAGTAGTGAAGTCAGGTGAAGTGAAGTCAGTTTGAGGCGCCGACATGTCTTGCGGACCTTGCCCAGGTAGCGACAGGGCCTGAAGTCACAGCCCTAGAGCCTCAGATGATCGACCTGACCCTCCCACTAGAATTCTGGAACTCGCAAGATTGGGATGTTTGTTCTGAGGTGGCGCAGGAGTTCTTCAAGAGAACATCCTTTAACGTGCTGCTATTGTGTTGGAACTCTGGGCGATGCTTTATTAGAAGGGAAGTCTTGGTGTAGCCTCCGGAAGTTGAGTTGCGGATAGACACGGGATCTGATCTCTCTCTATATATTAATATTCCAACCAGGCCCGTTTCTTCAAGCACAACATAGATGTTGTGGCCCGTTTCTTTAACTTTAAGGACATAGCATGACACAGCCAAGCAATGGCTTCATTATGACTTGACATCCCAATGCAGATCACTATATTCACTGTATACTACTATATACGGATATGCAGTGATATACATTTCGGGCAGATCGATGTGTCAATCTGGGCAGGACCCAGACGATTCAGGGTTCGTGGCAGAGGCAAAACTTGTCCTCCAAAATCGCTTTTTTTCTCGCTTCCAGGTCTTCCACATGTGCAGCGAGCCTGTGGAAGTCAAGTCCTGAGCAGGTCGTGAACGAGAACTCCTTGCGCTGTTGGGAGGTTCCTGTTTAAGAGGTGACCAGAACATATATTACAATACAGTGGTCTCAGAGAGAATCTGGCACAAACCTAAAGATGTCCTTTATGGGGGTCCATATATAAACCACCTTTTCGGGATTGTGCCATCTACTCTGAAACTACTGTACTTGGTTAGCTTGCGGGCAGATGATGCAGATGTAGATAGCTCTTGCGATGATGGGTCGTCAAAACAACACAATGCCTGGCAATGCTTGGTGTTGAATCCCCCTTCACCAAAACATCAACAACCCTCCGCACGGTCGACCAGTTGCTTACAAGTGGGTCCCCCAAAGCGGTCGACAGCAGAGAATCCTCGCTCAACTGTCAGACAATTTTGGTTCAAACGCCCGCCATGTCCGAAATTTTCAACTCGGACCCCTTCGTCCCGCCCGCGCTGGCCGCGCCGGCCACGCGTACTCGTTCTGCGCCCTCGCACCGTCCTGTGTGGGAGCAGAACGAGAGACGGGGCTCCCTGCCGTGGCTGAAGGGGTGCGGCTATGCGTTGCCGCTTTGCGTGACTTGGGCAGAAGTTGAGTTCTTCGACGTTCCCCGTGACCAAGTCACAAGATTGGTAATTAAGTGAACTTTCAGGTCCTGGTCGGACAGTTCCAACTAAATCTCATGTTGTCGTTGATGTAAGAACTGTTTATGGTTTCCAGGATTCTGACCAGTGGCAGTGGGTCATATTTTTGATAGCCATGGGTCGTCGTCGCCCCTCTAAAACGTTTCATGCTTTCCTTGCTTGCTGGGGTTGGGTGTGATTTTACAGAGGTTTGGGTGATGATTCGGTGTTGTTGTTTCTGTTATTCTTTCATGCTCCTTCAAAGGGCCAAATTCAATGCTTTCGAGCCTCACTGATGAGTAGATTTAACCTTGGGGGAGGTCATTTTATGGTAAATGCGTGCTTCCTTTGTCTCCTTCAAATCAATGGCCGCTAAGGGGTGCTGAGTGAAACCACGTCTATCAAATGATCTGATGTTCGAAACAAAAAACCTCCCACCTATAACCTCCTCGGTGCATATTTGTGTGTCGCGTGCTTGTGGTGCAACCACCATGTGACCGCCACAGGTGACTGCTTCGGGTCTTTGACAGGGCCTTTCCGGTGCATGGCCATCAAACCAAGTTGGTCACTAGTGGGTCACCCGGGTCATTGCATCAGCCTTGAGCTGAAGATGAACAAGCACGCAGTTCATTTAGCACACCTTGCCCAATTTGCCAAATAATAGCATCTGTATACCATTCCTCATTTGGACCATTTGGGTGCATGCTTCACCGGCTCACGTGCATAGCCGTTTCACCACATTGCATCACATGTCTTCCATGTTCGGACTCACGACTGGGACTCGGCACCCCTTCTTCCAGGCGCTCACCGCCAGCGCCCACGTCGCGCGCCGCACGGGCTCCCGACCGCGCGGGCGGGGAGGTGCCCGGTCTGTGCTGCGCGCGGCCTCCCGGCGGGAGGTGGCTGCTGCGCTGGTGGCGGCAGCTGCTTGGAGTCCATGGTGTTTGGGTCAGGAATCAGGGAGTTGGATGTTCAACTCAAACTTGAGATGATTGAAGCCAAGGGAGCCTCCTATTTTCTTGGCATTGAAACCATCATATCAAACCATGCGCGGTTTTTGAGACGTTGCCTTTCGTTGAAGTGAGGTTTTCAGGCTAAGGAATGGCATTAGGCGGGCCGTTTTTGTTATGCAGAGGCGTATGGTTCGGTTCTATATGGCTCTAGGATTTGCAGGTTATGACCCCGCATCGGCTACAAGGAGAACATATTCCACAACACTAAATACACTGAAGTCGAGCATGTCATTTGCCAGAGGTGCTTTGTGCTGGTCTTTCCTATCCAGAGCTAGCCTAGAAGGACAAAAGGAAGACCTCCGATCCCCCGCCATGGCGCCCTGCCACGCCGGACCTCGGCGTCGGCTCCAGGCTGAGCTCCCCTCGGCGGCCTCGGCCGAGAATCAGACGTTCCTTGGAGGTGTGACAACTCACCCTCAACCAACCAGAAGTACCACGAAGTACCTATAGGATAGTCTAGTTCGGGTTCTGACCCACCTCTGCTGGAAGGACCCACCTTTGCTCAACAAACCTAGCCCAGACACCACCACGATGTCTGGGATCTGCCGAGAGACGGAAAAAAACCGGAGAGTTCGGTCCATGGGGCAGGAAATCGTCTATGGTTCCGGCAGTCCCATGGGATCGTCGTGTATAGATAGGGATTGGTGAGACCCCAGAACCCCTGACCAGTGCGGAAGACCATGTCCGACTCCTCCAGGGGCACCCGCCATCCGCGTTGGGCAGTGGCGTTTTTTTCGGCCGAAGGGGTGGGGGGTGGCTCACAGGACTGGCCAGCAACAGCCTTGTTTTTGAGACATGGACCATGGAGCTGAAGCCACCGTGCTTTGCACTGAAGGTTCATCAAGCATGATCGAGCCTAATTACTTTATAGCCACTTAAGGAGGAGTTACTTGTGACTGCGCTTCCTGCTGTTTCAAGGTTGGGACTATCCTGGCTGCCCATTGATGAGGACTTTGATATGTTCCCGTATGTTCCCACAGCCTTTGTGACATGTGAAACACCTTTTTGTCATGCGAATGGTGTTTACCACTGCTGTTGATCACAGACAGACTGACCAAAATACGTTGGACATGTCGACAAGAATCTTCAGACAGCTTCCCTTTTTGCATTCCTTTTGCAACATGTTTCTCATAAACTTGAGATCACTCCAGTCAGTGCTCAGACTGGCACCAATCAGTCGGGCCTAGACACTGAGACGGAGCATGAGCGTCACAAGCACGAGCGGCTGCGGCTTTCAAACGTGGAAGGCCCAGACTGAGCTGCCACCGAGACTGAGCTGCGCAGCCCAGACTGAGAAAGCTCAGGAGCCACAGACTGAAGAGATTTTCGAACGTTTCGAGTCTGACAAGCAATGGTCTGTGGACTTCATCGTGTACCTCGCGCGGATTTTGCTGAACTATGATCAAGGCTCTGCTGCGTGGTGTCTTGACGCCTCCTATAGCTGTGGGGGACCGGACCTGATCCGACCGAGACCAGGTCTCCTACTCCGCACCTGGACAGGAAGTGCTAGGTGGGTGTCAGTGGTGGGTGTGTATTTTTACATTGGGAGAGCTCCCTGGAAGAATAGATCCAACCATTGGTTTGGGGGTCTCTCCCTATTGCAGACCCAATCACGCCCATATGATATCACTTGGGTCCGTCCTATTACAGTACTTGATATTACCTGCAACAGTCAGTATATATATAATTATATATATAAACAAAGTATTAAAAGGCCCTTACTAACCATGATCATCCACTGTTACTGGTAGTAGAAATAGACTCAAGATATCACATGATATGATCACATTGTAGCACGGGCTCCCTGTTCAGCGCAGATTCAGTTTCAACAGAGTCCTAGGCATCTGGACTTGGCGCAGATTCACCTCCAAGCAACCTGAAAAACTCCTGGACTCCCTCTCTGCCAGCCCTTCACTCGACCCCCAGGTGGCACCGGGAGGTCGTCCCCACCGTGGACGCCACGCTGCCCGCGCGCGCCGCCAGCGCCGTGGAGCAGCAGCGCTGGCAGCAGCAGCGGGCCGCCAAGCTGCGGGACGTCTTCGCGGACTACGCGGCCAGCGTGGAGATTGGTTTGAGACGCCCGGGCCGAGACCAAGGACGTCAGGACGAGGAACGACGTCGCTTCGGACGTCGGAAGGGCCATGATGGTGGTGGTCGACGTGCCAGCTTCGGATGAAGTGACGATACTGCATTGATTGGTTGACAATGAGATATAAGACCTAGTTCATCATATCAGATAATATCGGCCCTATAGATTGTTATGTTGTTATGGCTGCATCTATATGTATAGTTCCAGGCTGAGAAAAGGTGGTGTTTGGATGGAGAGGCAGTTGGTGATGGTGTGAGTTGTGGATGTTCTCACACATTCCCGACCAATTCCCAAACAGTGTGTATGCTAGTGAAGATATTTCAACTTGTTTGAAGGAGACCCGACATGTATGAACCTGGGGGTTTGCTAGCCATCAGGCAAACATAGCGTGGATGTACGCACAAAGGGGCACTTACTGTCTGGTGAATACAACAGTCTTTCAGTTAACATCCCAAGTGCGTCAACTCAAAAGACAGCAGGTCATTGGACCCTCCAATGATCCATTCGTGTTGATTCTGTTGCTGTTGACTTCAACTTGCTGAAGTGACTTGCTACCAGGGGCCCCATAAACCATCAAAAACCAGGTGTTCCCTAGCAAAAAACATGTGTTTTGTATGTGACAACCTTTATTTTTCATGGTTTTGAAGTTTTACTGACCCTCCAGAAGGACACCAGTAAGTCCCACACCTTGCATGACCAGCGAAACCCGGAACCAAGGTCGCACCTGGTGTCCTCGCACCATCCTTCCCTGGGTCATGAGTCTGGTTTTTCAGTACATGACAGGAAGCCCAGCCATGACAGCTGATTTTTGAGCTCAGGAAGATATCAAGAGGAAGGCCGGCGCAAGTCGGGGCTCCTGAAGAAGCTCGTAGACCGCTATGGGGAAACCCAGGAAGGCCGACGGCAGTTGGCCTTGGCCTTTACCTTGCTGGAGGACCCACCCACCCGGTCGGAGAACGTTCTTGGACCTACCTGGATAATCTTTTGACCTTGTTTGTGGATTGGCTACTGTAACCTGTTAAGACCTGTTTTTTTCAAGGGAAACGGCTCGGAGTCAGTGGCACGCATGTGTGGGGGGGGGGTGCAAGGCAGGGCTTTCAACAGTTCGAGAGCAGAGTTCGAGAGTTCGACTGTGGAGTTCGACATGGTGGAGTTCGCTTGCGGGACTGTTTTTTGGGATGTTTGAATGTTGAACCTTGTAGAGGACCCCACTCTAAGGGTCGATGAGTGGGACCTTGGCCCAAGAAGTCTCAATTAAAGACCAGTAAGGGTACTGGTATCAGAACATGGTTACAATCGACCGGTGGCCCGGTGACATGCGGGGAGACCTAGACAGACCACCCTGTCGACATGTGGGACTGGCATGTCGTCCCATAAACCCAGGGAAACCCCCAACGCAGGCCCCAGAGAGGTGGTTGTAGCAGGGTGAGGCCTTTTGAAAAACTGACTGGTGCGACTCGTAGGTTCCTAAGGGAAGAATGAGCCCCCAATAGAGATTCTATTGAATTCCAGCCACCCTCATTCCCTGCTTTCGACGCCCCAGTCCCTCCATGCGGCCAGCTCGACCGGTGGAACGACCGGTGGAACCAGGATCAGCCCCTGGAGTTGCTGTCCAGCCTGTTGAGCTCTTTGCAGCTGGACAACCGCCTGCAGGCGCACCACGACGCACCGCGTCGACCTAGGAAGGTTGGACCCGTGTTCCCTAAGAATCCGGACCCCGTTAAGCAACACATACCAAGGGCCCCGCAAACCATCAAAACATGGTTTTCCCTTTCCCTAGGAAAAAAAACATGGTTTTTGCATGTGAAAGCCTTTTTTTTTCATGGTTTTGAGGGCCCCTGGTAGGGTTTGGGAACCGGGCCCGGACTTTCCCCCCCGGCGTGAAACGGTGGTTGGAGAAGGTCCGACCCTGGCCGAGAGCCGAGAGTCGGAGTCGGGTGGATCAAAGCCCAAGCAATTCCACCAACCATGCAACGACGTCTTTCTTCCCGCTTCATCGCACGTGAGGTGGATCTGAGGGCGGATAAAAAGAGAGCCTCATTCGGCTCGCACCCCTTCCGGGTCTCAAATTGTTAAGGTTTTAAGGGACCTGTCGGGCTGCTTATATACCTACATATACATGGACCCTAAAATACCCTACAAACAGCGAAAAGCATCCCAAAAAAACCGGTGGCTCCTCCACTGCCTCCCTTTGGATTCCTTGACCGACTATCACAACCCGGTGTTCTTCGCGTGTCCTCTTCCCCCCTCCAAACCGCGTGGCCCGGTGCAACAAGGCGGTCTTTAGTCCCGCTTTGTCGGACTACCTGGCGATGGACCCCACGCGCTTGCTGCCCAATACCCAATTCCCCGTCTGGAACGGCGGCTTGCAGCGGCCTCTTGGGGAGAGACGTGGGGGGGGCGACGTGTCGAACACCCACGAAAACAGCGGCGGTGTGGCCGTGTTTTCTGGAACGTGGGGAGGCGATAGATGTGACGACAGGAGGCTGGTGCAGGGAAGATTTGTTGGAGACCGAAGAAGTAAGGTCAAAGACATTCAAAGACCAGTTTTAAAGGAGCGCTATAAGGCTATAAGATGCTATTATAAGGTTCTTGTGTTATTGCAGTCTTGATGTTTTTTGGTCCATTGGTGTTGCACCAGCCGAAGTGAGCCGAACCCGTACACTACACGAATGCTTTGTATGGCTTCTCTGTGTCATATATATATAGGTCTGTAGGAGCAGTCGTCCAAGAACCTGAAGTAAATTTCTTGCAACTCAGGCGGGCACAGCTGGTGAAAAAGAATAATCACAGACTGCCCGTATGAGTTAGGGCTACAGGCTTGAAAGATCCCAATGACCCAAACAATTACTAAGACTAAGTTGACAGAAATGCCGACATGCCTGTAGTTGCATGTAGACATATGTAGAAGACCATTGGTTCTCCAATACCCTCTCCATCAGACGCAAACTCTATTGATTGTGTGTTTCTGGCCCGCCTCAACTCCTATTGGCGCCTTATACATCCCTACCGGTGACCATCGGTGACCCACCATCAACCCTGCCCTCGGACCCATCACAAATCCATCTTATGACCAAGCCTCCCACGCCCCCCCCCCAGTCGCCTCCGGACAAAAATATCAGCTGGACTCGCCTGCCACTCTGGGAGCCCCAGGCACTATCAGTACCCAGCACCATCCATCCCTTGCTGAAAATGGCCCGTCCTGGAATCTCTGAGGTGGGTGATCCCTGGCTTCCAGAAGGCCCAACCTTACAAGAGTGCCATGGCATTGGCCTTACTCAAGCGATGTTGTTTTTTTAATGCTGTTTTGTTCTCATCCTCCCAGAGGTCAATCCCTTGATTTCATGGGTCAAGCCCCGAAAGTTCCCATATCCAAGATAAGCTTTATGAGTGTTTTTTAAATAATGATCCCCACATAGATAACGGTTTTCAATACATTTTTAGTGGGGATCTACTTTTCTATCTATTTGGGGATCGGATCCGGGTTGCGGAGCCGCAGCATGAGCACCCAGGCGCCTTCGACGAGATGGACCAAGGTGCGGCCGTCAGCGTCTTCGGTGTGCGCGGCGCAGAGGTCGTCACCAAGGAGCGTCAGCTCAATCCGCCACCGGGACGAACCTTCCAGTTTGGGTCAGCGGAGAGCGGAGCCCGCGGAGCTGTTTTGTGGCCCCCGTTCGGGTTTCGAACGCTCCATATATCCTCAGGTTTGGGGGTTAAACCCGCCTGGCGCCCACCCTGAGAACTGAACCTCAGGAGTTGGAGCCCTAGGGTATACATGGATTGCACGGATTCCACCGACTAGAAAAGTAAAGAAGATGGATGACATCGGGTCACCTTAAATGTAGATCATGAATTTGAGTCGACTGGACTTTTAGGGTAGAGGCGGAACCGAGGGGAAGAGACCAAGAGAGGTTGAACAGCCTTGTAGACTTATAGATCTTCTAGCCCGTCCTCTACAGGGTCCTAGTTTGGTCTCTCAACCTCTCTTGCTACACATGGAAGGTTTTAGATGCTAATGTTCTAAGTATTCGAAGGCCAGGAGCCCCGTTCGTAGCGTCCTTGCTTCGGTTTCAGACCGTTTTCTTGGTTGGACTGTTGTGTGTCGGTCCGATGTGCTCCCGGGAGCAGATGGGCGTTCAGGCCAGCAGAGTCTCAGAACAGGCCAAGAACTTGGAACCAGGGCAGTCGCAAGCTTATGGAGTATTGAATGCAAGAGGTAGCTTGAAGGAACAAAATCTCCAGTGACCTCTCTAGACCAATGGACAGGCAGAAGGCTGCGTGAAGAGCATTCTCATGTGAAAACCGCAGTGAACAACGTTTTTTTATTGGCATGCAAAGGTATATAAAAGTGGAACTGCATTGTAGCCCGCTAAGCCAATTCTCACAGTTTTGTGCACGCGCGAAGGCACGCGAAGCCAAATTGCGTATGCTCCACTTTGTTTTTCGCGAAGGCAATTTGCGTAGGCAAGTTTTGGCCTGTTTAATCACTTTGAGTTCCATGCTAAAAAGGTTCGCGAAGGCGAGTCGCGAAGGCAGCATATAACAAGTGCATATATAGGACTTTGAGAACTTTCAGGCTTCACTTTTCTTTCCAGCACCTTCCTGAAACAGGGTCACCTGGCCGGAACCAGCCCCTTCCCACTTGTTCAGGTTCAGGACCCTTGTGGCCAGCCCCGCAGCCCCGGTGAACGGTGCAAACATGCAGCATGCTTGAGCACGATTAATCTGTGGGATACCCAGTAGCAGATGTAGAACAATGGCACCAAATAGCTTTGGGTCAAAACTGGGGAAACATGAACAGAATAGACTAATGTGAGATCCGTATTTGGTTGCAGATCCTTTGGAATTGATTTGCTTTCATGTTGCTTTTGTTTGCTTTCATTCTGCTTTAGCTTGCTTTCGCTTTCATGTTGCTGTCATTTTGCTCTAAATGCAAAATGGACTATGGATCAACTGAATACAGTACTATAATATGGGCTAATTTTGTGGATCATCTTGGACGAATATTAAATCACATTTGATTTGGATTTTCTGGAAGACATGAGTATTGATTATTACAATTAAGGGCGTCAATACTCATTTTACATTACTACCTACACCAGGGTTTGGAGTTCGCTTGAAGCTTGCCACAGGGAACCCTGCCAAAATGCCAGTGCCCACTATATAGTACGTATAGTTGTTCCTTCGACAGAGGCCCCGTGCATGTTGGAGCATGAAGAGGTCCTTACTTGGTGGTGTTGGTTTGACAAGGTGGGGTGGTATCGGACACTGTGAAAGGAGACTGCAAGCCGGTGCTGTCGTTTTTCAGCAGCTTGAGGGAGTTCCTCGCACCAGACGCGGGCAAGACTGGGGTTGAGAATCAGACTGTTTGTTGAGAACCCAAAGGTGCGAAAGGTGTTGTTTCCTGTTCAGAGATGTGTTTTGCCTGTGCCGAGGCAAGACTATGCGCTTTTTGTTACTTGGCCGTGGTGTTTGGTAGGACAAGTCGGTTGGCAAGCCAGTGGTTCGAGGCTCATGTTGATGTCACCGCTCAAGCATCATCCACTACCAAGTGCCTCCCTGCAAGATGGCACACAAGATGTGTTTGGGTTGGTCCTGGTGCCAAATGAGACTGATATGAGTGCACCAGCAAAATCAATTGTTTGTTGGCGTCCGCGCATCGACGTTTGGAGCTCGGTATTGAAACTTGGTATAACGCCATGCCCCATGTGTGAACGATTGTTTGGTAGTTCCAGTCTGTGTGAAACCTTTGCTGAAAGGTTGTGAGCACCTATGTGTCCTACACAATCAAACATCCCGAACCTACGATCTATGATATGTCTATGGTGGAAGTGATTGCGGATATTATGACATGCATTGACATGCCAGTCATCATATATTATACGTTTGCGTTTTTTCCTTTAAACAAAGCTACTATTACCATCTATTACCCTATAGAAGTCCAGTTCGACTATATTTTGACCGGCTGGAAGTAAAGGAAATTCCTGAACTCGGGTCACCTAAAGTCAGACCATTCTGTTTATGGTCTTTGACTCCCAGGGATTACTAAGCTACTCCACTCTACTCCACCACTGCTGCCGTCCTACCCCCTTCCGTCCGTCCGTTGAAAGCGCGCGACATCGCCCGCAGGCGCTTTCGGGCGCCTTCGGCTGCTCTTTGACCCACTCCTTGGTGATCCCATTGGATGTGGTGAAGACCCGACTGCAGACGAGCCCAGGCAGCTCGTACCGGTCTTCCGAAAGTAGGCCTCGCCTCGCACGAAGAAACTTCAGGACACATGCGACATGCTGAGCATGGCCTTCATCCTTCGGGCGACGGTATAGATAGTCCAACTCCCAGAACATCGGATGAGCCGGAATTCGTGGTCTTCGCTTCTTAACCTTCGTGACCTGCTTCTTGAAGGTTCCAGCTTAGGTGACCCTACTCGGAGGCTTAAGCGACCGAACCAACCATGTTATTAAGTACGATCACTTTGAAGAACCAGGGCCTTGTGTTTTTGTTTTTCTCGTTTTGGTGGAGCGGTTGTGGGTTTCTTTTCAGCGCAACTGTTGGGACTGGGACTGGAGGGAGAAGGCAACCACCAGTCCGGTTGGAATCGAAGATCCTTGAGTGGAAATGCACACAACTTGAGATGTTTTGTTTTATTGTTGGCCATTGAGATGTTCATCCTTCAAGTAGGCTAGGTCCTAGGTGGTGGTTTCGGATATGTTTATGAAGCTCTACTTGGGATGAACCCACTGATTAATATGCTTTCAAGTGAAACCACCAACCAGGACCTCCACACACAAACACACGAGGTTCGCCCGTGTAACAGCGTGTTCAGGTCTAACATGTTCTAACTTTTCGGCCAGGTCGCTTTAAGAATGCGAATTTGCTCTCTGGAATGCAAGAGATCTATCAAGAAGAGGGCCTTGGAGGAGGCCTTGGAGGTCTTCTGGCTGGTTGGGAGCCCACCATCTTAGGCACCTCGAACGAACAATCTCCGCCGTGCGATCTCCGCCGTTTTCCCCCCGCTTAAAGTGCGCGTAGATGCGTAGACCTTTTTCAGGGCGATTGGGGATCCTAAGTGAAGCAGTTCGTCCCGCAGAACATGGATATGGTATGGTACGACTTGCTGTTTTTCCTATACTATAGGATGCCCAATTCTTCTATAAGGTACGGAGGGTCCTGTGTCCAGAATCAGATGTTGTTTTAAGCCATAGCACTGCCAGTGCTGAGATTGGTTTGTGCCGTTCGGAACGTTGGAGATTCATAGACTGAAACTGCCCAAGAGTATCGGGGTAGCGGGTTGCCTTTTTTTGCCGCAATGCAAGGCAAATTAAGAAACCATTTCTTGTCACGTTACTGTCATTCTGTTAACTTAGGATGGGAGTGATGTTCAATCCTTCAGCTTTCCGGCTATAGGACATCTCTACCAAACCCACCCTGATTGATGATTGTTTGGAACCCAAACGACGGCTTGGTCCTTCAGGATACCTTTGGTATGGCATCACAGTCTATCCTGGCTACGAGTTCTTCAAGCGTTTGCTGCTTGGGCCAATGCAGAAACCGTCGCCTCGGTTTGTTTGGGGTCGCCTCGGGCGGTCAGTCGAAGCGCCTCCCAACCCCGGACCCCCTGCTGAAATCCATCCTTGAACTCCCTGCCCTAGGGAGTTATGGTTGAATATACATGAATGATCGCACATGTGTTTTTAACATCTATGTAATTCAGCGGTTCAGGCCGTGTATGAACCCAAACAGGAACATCATGTGGTGCTATCGTGTGTGATTGCTCACCGTAAACCTGTTCTTTGATTCAGACTTCAATCCAACATGTAGAAAATCTCGGACCCGCAGGAGGGCACTAGAACATGCATCCACTCTTCCCAGATTCGACTTGAAGGAATCATCTCATGGAAGACTTGGCTACCCACCAGCATGCAACCAACCAACCAGCCAACCAGCCAGCCAGCCAACCAGCCAGCCAGCCAGCCAACCAGCCAACCAGCCGACCAGCCAGCCAGCCAACCAGCCAACCACCCACCCAGCCAGCCAACCAGCCATCCAACCAAGCAACCAAGCAACCAATGTCAACTCAACCCAACCAACGTCAACCCAGCCAATTAATTACACTAAGATCAAAAACTCCGAAGCGACAAAACCGGGAGACGCATCAAAAAAGAAATATAAATGCATCAATAAAAAAATATAAATGCATCAAGAAAAAAATAAAAATGCATCAATAAAAAAATAAAGAAAAGAAACAAAGAAAGGCAAGAAGGCAAGGAAGGAAGGAAGGAAGGAAGGAAGGTACGAAGCCAGGACGGAAGGAAGGAAGGAAGGAAGCAAGGAAGCAAGGAAGCAAGGAAGGATGGATGGAAGGAAGAAAGGCAGCAGGGCAGGAAGGAAGGTTCGCTTTCGGTGGCTCTTGGGTTTTGGTGGCTTTTGCCTTTGGTTTTCGATGGCTTTTGTAGGTGGCCCGCTTGCGGAGCTGTGCTGCCTGCAATGGCAAGTGTTGTCATGTATTCTATGTTAATGCATTTTTTGATGCATCTATGTATTCTATGTTAATGCATTTTTTGATGCATCTCCCGAAAAACACACACAACAACAAGGACCACTTTTGAACTCCTGTTCTATCCCCCATTTGGCCAGCTACTCAGCGAGCCAGCTTACGGACCTGTGCTGCCTGCAGTGGCCAGGAAAGCTGCAAGTTGACTCACCCTTTGTTGCGCCACCCGAGGGTAAAATTTGGAGAAGAATGTTGCCATTTCAACTTGACTCACCCTTTGGCGCACAGGGTAAAATTATGAGAAGGAAGTGGTCACTCCAACTTGACTCATCCTTTTGTGGCCAATGCAGGGGTAAAATTTAGAGAGGGAAGCGGCCATGCCGAGTTGACCCACCCTTTTGTGGGCCACGCAGGGGTAAAATTGAGAGAAGGATGTTGCCATTTCAACTTGACTCACCCTTTTGTGGGCAGGGTAAAGTTTAGAAAAGGAAGTGGTCATTCCAAGTTGACTCGCCCTTTGTTGAGCCACTGGAGGGTAAAATTTAGAGAGGGAAGTGACCATGCCAAGTTGACTCACCCTTTTGTGGGCCATGCAGGGGTAAAATTTAGAGAAAGATGTTGCCATTTCAACTTGACTCACCCTTTTGTGGGCCATGCAGGGGGATCAATTTAGAGAAGAATGTTGCCCTTCCAAGTTGACTCACCCTTTGGTGAGCCACCCGAGGGTAAAGTTTAGAGAAGGATGTTGCCATTTCAACTTGACTCACCCTTTTTTGGGCAACGCAGGGGTAAATTTTAGAGAAGGAAGTGCTCATTCCAAGTTGACTCACCCCTTGGTGAGCCACTGGAGGGAAAAAATAGAGAAGGAAGTGGCCATTCCAAGTTGACTACCCTTTTAAGTGAGCAATGCAGGGGTGAAATTTGGAATACGCAGCAACATTCATTCGGGAAAGGGCCTGTGTGCGCACTTGATTCCCCCCGATGGGGTGTGTGCACGCTGAGTCAACAAGTGTGTGCGCAGATGAGGCACAAGTGCTGATAAAATATGCGGCGCCGCCCTTCTGTGAGCCACCCGAATGTACAGTAGTAAAGTTTAGAGCGCAGAAAGCCATTCCATTCTAGCACGCCAGTAAAATTTTGAAGAGGTGAGGCGACCGCAAGGCCCCTGGTCCTTTGGTCCTCTGTTCCCCTGGTCTCTGGATCTGAACCTCTGCAAGATTTTGTGGGTCTCTAGACTCTACACCTCTACACTCCAGATCTGTCTGGATGTCGAGGCCTTTGGATGTCCAGCTTACGGAGCTGTGCTGCCTGCAGTGGCCAGTGTCGTCAGCGCTGTGCTGCTGGAGGTGGCCAGAGTGTTGTGAGCACTGTGCTGCTGCAGGTGGCCAGCTTACGGACCTGTGCTGCCTGCAGTGGCCAGGAAAGCTGCAAGTTGACTCACCCTTTGTTGCGCCACCCGAGGCTAAAATTTGGAGAAGGATGTTGCCATTTCAACTTGACTCACCCTTTTGTGCACAGGGTAAAATTTTGAAAAGGAAGTGGTCACTCCAACTTGACTCACCCTTTTGTGGCCAATGCAGGGGTAAAATTTAGAGAGGGAAGCGGCCATGCCGAGTTGACTCACCCTTTTGTGGGCCTTGCAGGGGTAAAATTTAGAGAAGGATGTTGCCATTTCAACTTGACTCACCCTTTTGTGAGCCACCCGAGGTTAAAAATTAGAGAAGGATGTTGCCATTTCAACTTTTTGTGGGCCATGCAGGGGAAAAATTTAGAGAAGGATGTGGCCCTTCCAAGTTGACTCACCCTTTAGTGGGCCACCCGAGGCTAAAAATTAGAGAAGGATGTTGCCATTTCAACTTGACTCACCCTTTTGTGGCCATGCAGGGGTAAAATTTAGAGAAGGAAGTGGTCATTCCAAGTTGACTCACCCTTTGGTGAGCCACCCGAGGGTAGAATTTAGAAAAGAAGTTGCCATTTCAACTTGACTCACCCTTTTGTGGGCAGGGTAAAATTTAGAAAAGGAAGAGGTCATTCCAAGTTGACTCACCCTTTGGTGAGCCACTGGAGGGTAAAATTTAGAGAGGGAACTGGCCATGCCAAGTTGACTCACCCTTTTGTGGGCCATGCAGGGGTAAAATTTAGAGAAGAATGTTGCCATTTCAACTTGACTCACCCTTTTGTGGGCCATGCAGGGAGAAAAATTTAGAGAAGGACGTTGCCCTTCCAAGTTGACTCACCCTTTGGTGAGCCACCCGAGGGTAAAATTTAGAGAAGGATGTTGCCACTTCAACTTGACTCACCCTTTGTGGGCAATGCAGGGGTAAAATTTAGAGAAGGAAGTGCTCATTCCAAGTTGACTCACCCCTTGGTGAGCCACTGGAGAGTAACAAAAATAGACAAGGAAGTGGCTATTCCAAGTTGACTACCCTTTTAAGTGAGCAACGCAGGGTAAGATTTGGAATACGCAGCAACATTCGGGAAAGGGCCTGTGTGCGCACTTGACTCCCCATGGTGGGGTGTGCGCACGCTGAGTTAACAAGTGTGTGCGCAGATGAGGCACAAGTGCCGATAAAATGTGTGTGCGCAGTTGAGTTGAATCCGTGTGCGCGGCTGCGGCGCCGCCCTTCTGTAAGCCACCCGAATGTACAGTAGTAAAGGTTAGAGGGCAGAAAGCCATTCCATTCTAGCACGCCAGTAAAATTTTGGGAGAGCTGGATCTGAACCTCTGCAAGATTTTGTGGGTCTCTAGACTCTACACCTTTACACTAGATCTGTCTGGATGTCGAGGACTTTGGATCTTTGTAGATGTAGGCGTCCTGCTTCTCAACCGTGACCTCTTGAATCTCCAAAACCTGAAACACCTTATCTTTTGAATTCTTGGCAATTTCGAACCGAACACAGAGGGCAGAGGCCGACCGTTGTGGTGGATAGGTTGGTCTCTACCCAAGGGCCCTACAGGACCATCCAAGGTATCCGTGTAGGTTGATTTAGTTTTTGTTTTTTTTTGATGCGTTTTTGTTTTTCTTTTGATCACTGCTTCGAGTTGGACTATTGCGCTTCCCTCCACTCGTTTGGGTCCGTTTATTTTTTTATTGATTCATTTTTGTTTTTTTCTTGATACCCTGAATTATATTTGTTTTTTGATGCATTTTTATTTTTTTTTTGATCCCTTGCCCGACAAAACCAACGAAACCCGACAACCAAATAGAATCACCAACAAAAGCAGAAACCAGTGGCAGTCAGCCACCGAACAAGGAAAAAGAACACATTCATGCTTCAATCGCCATCCCATCCACTTTGAACGCTCTAATTCAGGCCCGCTCTTCCCAGGTTCTTGTCGCTCTTCCCCCAGGAGGAGCTTCGAGTGTTGCTGGTCTTGCTCAGCGGAGCTGTGGCCACAGCAACCTGCACGGCAGGATCGGCACCCGAATCGCCGGAATCGGCACGTTGGAGGAAGATCGTTTGCACCTATGAGCTGATACATTACATGCTGCTGTCCAATTAGGAAGAACCCAGAAGCGGCCTCCAAGCGGTTGTAGGACAAATCTCTTGAACGACGTCCCTCTTTGCATGTCTTGTGCCTGCACTTGGCCAAGGAAATGGGGTTGCAATCTTTTGCTTTCTATGACCCAGACGCTCCAAACACAGCCCGACTGGTCCCTCAAAACCAATGGGGATTTGAGACCCTGTCCGACCCCAGACCCGAGGATTCGGGGCCGAACGGGTCGCTTCTGGGGAGTTGCTCACTTTGGGTGGGGCATCAGGATTTCCACCATGACTATTGTCCTCCCACTTGGTGGCCTCACCCTACAGCCTTAGTGCACCCCGCATCCATTCCCCCATCCCCAAGCCTATCCATGGGACTTGTTCAGAGTTACCCTAGCGCTCCTGGCCTACCTCCTGAGGTTCGGTGGTTAGGGTGGGTGCCAGGGGGGTATGTGCCCACCGAACCTGAGGATATGGGGTTCTGAGCCCTAGGGGTTTTTCCACGTCTTCTTCTTCCCTCTGGGTCTGAGGTCTTTGCTTGCTTTGGCGTGTGCCCTGCGGAGGCCTGTCGGATCCGCATGGTGGCAGATCCGGAGCTCAATTCCTTGGGCCTACTCAAGGCGAGGCGGTCGCGCCGGTCGCGGGCTCGCGGCCAGACAGACCGACGGGAGGGGCGTTTGGACGGTCCGACAGGAACGGTGGGAAGGCTTGAAGTGCGATCAAGCTCAAAGCAAGCAGGAGGTGTGGTGGGACAATTTTTGCCATCAAACTCGAACAGGCAGGGGTTGTTTCCTTTTTTTTTGTATAACTATACTACCGAAGCAGGTCGGTATGGTGTTTTTGGTGTGGATCCCTAGGCTTTGCTCCAACCGACTAGATGATGATGTTGGAATCCCCACTGGTCACCCTCCAGTTTCGCTTCGCTCTTGGGTGCTGAAAATTGCTCGGCTGAAATCGCTTTCGACGTCTTTGCGTCCGGTTCACGCAGGTGATCCAGGTCATCAGCGAGCAAGATGGCCCCGGGGTCTTCTACGATGGGCTCAGTACATTGCTGGTACGTCAGGTGCTCTTTGGCATGATGAAATTTCTGGTCTTCGACTACTTCGCAGACTTCGTCTTCGATTTGCAGCCGGTGCTGGCGGAAAAGGCGGCGAATCGAGGGATGAATCAAAATGGATCGAGTCAGATGATACGATCTGTTATTTTTCCCCACATCTTAGTGTGGGGTTCTTCTTTTCTATGTCTCATATGTGCGGTTATCCGGTCCTTTTTTTGTGTATTTGGTCACGGTCTTCCCTCAGAATCCGGGCCCCTTAACAGCCAGCAACACCGCTCGCGTTTTTCCTTCGGGTCCGACCCCTGCCATGGAGGGCCCGGTCGGATTCTTACGGGGTGCTAGTGGTTAGAAGGGAGCTGCTACGGTGCCATCTCTTCCCCTCTTTTAAGGCCGAAGCGGCATGGAGTTCCTCAAGCACTTGCACTCCCCTGATTTTTTTATCTTCGGAAGTAGATAGCACCCTGCAAGGATGAAACAGGAGGTGCCACGGAACCATGTGGGTTCCATGTTCAATAGGTTCAATGCTCTCAATGCTGAGCTCCCCCTGCGTCCCTGGGTGTATGTGTTCGGAGTACCTTGCAGATCCGTTCTCAAGAACCATCCCCTTGATCCATCACCAGGCCCAGGACAAGTGGACCAACCCAAACGCGACCCTGGACCCTCATATGGAGGGTCAGGCCCGGTCTCAAACCCCTAGGTTTTGAGGGACCAAGCTTAAGGACTGTTGGGAGCGTTTGGGTAAGGAAGTGGGTAAGGAAAATTCAGACTGCAGGCAAGCTGGTGACGCTCTAGGCTCATATACAGGGTGCCTTCTTCAAACCCATCCAGGGAAGGTGGATTGCCTGCAAAACCTGTTTGGGCGAACATCCGGACACCCCACTCAAAACCAGGTGGACACCTCGGCTTGTTCGGCTTGCTTGCACCGTCAGAATCCAGATTTGCAGGTGGAGACGCAGCTCTTGGTGTCTCTTTTGTCTGGAGCTGTGGCAGGCATCGCATCTTCGATCGTCTCCCAGCCGGCTGATACCATTCTGACGCGAATGAATCAGACACCTGGAACAAACCAACCGGCCCCGGGCACCAAAGGAATTGAGCTGTCACTGAGCGACGGGGTTTTCCACTCATGGAAGCTCATGGGCATAGTCAGGGAACGGATTCACAGGTGGATTTCACAAGCTGCAAGCTGTTGAGGATGTGGCTTTGGATTGAATAACTTTTTGAATCTGCCAGAAAAGGCCCATCTGCCAGGGATAAGAATGTTCGTTTGCTCCTTGCTGTTCCCCCCCGTAATTCAGAGTTATTGTTGCACCAGTTCACTTGGGTGAAGCATGGTGAAGCAAAATGACTCTGATTCTGATCAGGTTGAAGATCCGGTGGTTACCGGTGGTTGTATCACATTCCAGGCATCAAGCATGCTTCTTCTTTGGACTTTGATTCATTTTAAAGATCTGTTTCATGTGCATGCGCCCTTGAAATCATCAGCCATTTTTCCCAACTCCCACCCCTTTCTTAGCCCCTGCAGCCCTGCCAACATGCCACTAAACATGCCACCTGCACGGTCCTTGGGCCATTTCTTTCCAGCCACTCACCAACCACTTCTGCTCTTCCAGCAGAGGTTGAAGAACCCTATAGACCATCCTAGTCGGGCACCACGGGTCCTAGTTCAGGTCACTGGCTACCTCTGTTGGTCTAAGGAGTGAAGGCCGTGCCTTCTTCTTCGACACGGGCCGCGAGATCTGGGCCGAGCGGGGCCTCGGTGGCTTCTTCGCGGGGCTCGGCAGCCGCTCCGTTTGGGCCGCCTGCATCATCAGTGCCTCGGCGGACCGGGGACGCGCGCCCCGCGGAGCCGGAGCCTCGGAGTCGGAGCCTCGGAGTCGTCGCTACCGGGGAGAAGCTCCATTAGGTTGTTCATGCCTAGAAGCAAGACATGACCCGATTTTGATAGGATAAGTCCGTATCTATATAGTTTGGATAGCGTGTATATATAGTCATGAGTGCAGGACAATGTGTGTGTGTGTCCCATTGATTCCATTTGGTCTTTGATTTGCTTCACCGAGTGACTCAAGCAGTAAGTCGACGTGCTATCTTCACTGAGGTGGTCAGTTCTTTCTGTACGACCTGTGCAAGAGCTTCCTCGGGGTCAAAGATCTCCGCATGTTTTTGAACGTGCAGGTGTAGTATGCCCGGGGCCGTGGCCCATGAGAGAAAGAAATCATGGCGTGGGAACCACACCGGATTCCCTGCGGATGAGCCTGCGTAGCTCTGGCCTTGACCACAGCAAAGCCAGTTCTCAACAAACCATCAGTTGTAGAAGCAGAGGCACCACTTTTGAGCACCAACCACCCAAGTGGTCGTGTTTTGCTATTGAAATTGGTATAACTGGGATTTGCTGTACTTTTTAAGAGGTTGGCCAGACAGACCACAACTCAACGATAGAGGCGTGAGAGAAAAACGACGGCGATAGGAACACCGCTGGCTCGGTGAGAACACCGTTGGGTGGCGCTCGATCTAGATCTCAAGTCCTTGTTAAAGAGCCCTGGTGACCACCCTAAGGTGGCCTGAGGTGGTTCTAGATATGTGGATAACATGCAGAATCCTGTTTGTCGCAGGGATTCTGCACCACCTTCAACACCTTGCAGCATGGCATGCTGAACAAACTCAAGCAAGTTCATCAAATAGAATCCCAGTTCTCTACGCAGAGTGTGCACATTTGTTTTAAAATTGTTATTCTAATACTAAGGTGTCATGTTTAGATGTGATTTTCCAGAGGGAGATAGAGATAACCCAGGTTTTCTGATCAAAGTTGCCATGAGTCTTTGGCCATGATTTCAGGACCCTTCCCCAATTCCCGGTGGTGCAGACTTCTCCACTTACGAACATGTCATTCATTGAAACAAATTTATATAGCACGAAACATACTCTCCCTGGGACTATAACGATGGAAGTCGTTAGCAACCCCGTCGATGGCACATTCGGACAATGGTTTTTCCCGTGTCTTCCCTTCATGGGCCATGCCATCCACTTCCATTTCAGTGCATGGATTCTAGGAAAGTGTGGCGATGGAGTTTTATGCGGTCATTCATTGAGACCCAATGTCTTGAAAGGAAGAAGCTTCTAAGGAGGTGAAGAGAAGACTCAAGAAACATATGAGGCAACCTCAAAATTATCATCAACCACTTTAGTAAGGGACGTTTCATCTCTGCGTTGCTTTCGTGATTTTCCTTGAAAAACGATAGGGGACTGACAAAAAACGATACCCCTATGTATACATACTTGCAAAATCCAAAACCATGGAAAACGATAGGGGACTGACAAAAGTGAAACGAAAACACTCCAAGCATATATTTTTGACGCTAACTCATATACATGTCTTGCAGTTCAAGATTCTGAGGCCCCGCAGGCCATTCATTTGGAGGATGGAGAGGTTGAACCAGAAGACCTCCAGCGAAGGCGATTTGACCGACGTTTCAGCGGAAGACGAAGACGGAGGGTGCGTTCGTTGGTTTTTCTGAGCTTCTGAAGGCACGTGAGCGTGGCAGCATGAGATCGAGCTCGAGATCTAACTAGAACCTGAGTGACCTTCTTGTGGACCAGCAAACGCCGACCCCAAATAGTGTTTGTTTCATTTTGTTTCGTTTTTCCTAGGGGTCCTGTCGGGGTTCTAGGTATATAACTAGAGTACCCTCGTCTCATGGATTGAAAGACGTATCCCTCGATGACCATTTGTCTTTACAAACTGGGTTTCTTCCAGTTCCATTGTTCGAGGTAGATTA
>CAXAMN010028250.1:735947-767369 GCA_963970005.1 Durusdinium trenchii | reverse complement strand
TTGCAGGCAGGGCAGATGTTTCGGAAGGCATCAGCGGATTTGAGGTTTGGACGACCTGCTTGTGGCTTGGATTAAGACTAGACTATACTATACTATAGGAGCATCCGCAGATGAAATGTCATGATGTGATATATATATATATATATATATATATGCAATTACATTGGTAGCGATTGCCCCTATGAGACATGCTCCGATCTGGTGGATGATTATGTTATGTATATGCGTTTGATCATAATATCGATTTTGTGTTGGAAATTGCACTCCCTGAAACATTCATGGATGTGGAAATTGGGCCTGCTGAAACATTGAGCTGATGCTGGGGTCGCATGGTTGTCCTGTTTGAAGTTTGTGCGTAATTGTTGTTAAACTTGGTGCTATTTGCCCCAACCTTGGGACATGTTGTGTCCATTTTGGACCACCACTTGCGAAAGCCCACCTCTTTCAGACGTCCAGCATTCACCCTCCAAAACCGCTGTGGAACTGAAAACGTGAGCCGTGAGCGCCGTGAGCCGTGACGCCTCCGCAGGACCCTCCGTCCCGCTGGCGGACGCGCGTGGCGCGCTTGCCCTGGCGGCGCCAGGGTAGCTTTTGGCCGCTTGTCTCAGTGCGGCCGCGTTGTTGGGGAGCTCCTGTGGTCGGCGTGAGTCCTCGACACCACATCAAAGCCGTAGCAGCCAAGCCCTTTTTCGGAGCATCAAGCTTTTGGCTGGGCATGGAGTATTGGGAGCAGGCGAATGAAAGGGGGGATCTTACGGATTCTTGGGTCATGAAGGGGCTACTCAGATCTAATCTATGCCCAAAGAAAAAGACTCTCGTTTTAATGGTTTGATCCTTTGACATCAGCCAATCAACCCGGGTTGTCTTGACAGGCCACCCCAAAGAACCTTCAGCACTCTCCCCTTTTTTTCTTTTGGTTCTTCGGGTGTCAAGTCAAGCGTCCTGGCATCGAGTTGAGCAGAAAGCAGGGTTAAGAAAGCGATCCCAGACATGGACTGTTTGGGATTGACATCTTGACCGAGAAAAGGCCAGTGATGGTTGACTATCCATACCCAGACACGACCCTGGACCATATTGAATAGGGTCGGACCCGAATCCTCGGGTCAGGGGTTGGATGCGTTTTGAGAGGCCAAGAGCCCAGAATCCGGAGCGTTTGGGTACGAGTGTTTGGGGATCCGTATATCTCCAGGGGCCAGGGGCCGGTTGCACTCATTGTATCAGCTGGCCGGTTCTAGACTCGCTCCCAGAGCCCCAGACACCCAGCTTTTTTTCTTCGTCTTCTTCTCGCAGCTCTCGCATGTGTGCATGCTAGCTGAGACAGGGCCATACGTGTGTGACCCAACCTGTCCAGAAGTGATCTGAACAGTGCTCACTGCACTCCCTCAGCATTGCCAAGAGGGCACTGGCCCAACATCGGCACTGCCTCTCCCCACTCAATCAAAAAGGAGAAAACAAAATCACGAGCGAAAGGGAGCAAACAGGCCGACAGAGCGCCAGGACCAAAACCAAAAAAATATAGTTTTTTTGAGCATATCAGAAAGTTGATCAAGAAATTGCTGAGCATCACGTTCAAGGCCCCCCTTCCCCCCTTCGGTGCTTGTCCATGCAAGACCTTTCCACTGTGTTGCTTCACGTGATTCTCAAAAAATTGCAGCACGGGCCGGACTGATTCACAAGTCGCAAGGCATAACTTCATCTTTGTCTGATCAGGACACTTCTTCAGTCTACAGACATGAACATAGCAGGACAGCCGCCGGTGTTGAGCAACTGTCATGGACATGTCGCTGAAGCCCAGGCCATTCAAGGTGTCGATCAATGCCATCCATGACAATGCGGCTGCCCATCAGGGGGGGCGCCACCAGAAGACTGCGCTTTCTCCTGCTCTTCATTGAAGATCTTCGTGGCCTTCGACAAAGGCATTGTCTTTAGATGTCTTTAGGAAGCTGTACCGTGAGAAGGCTTGCAGCCTGAAGCTCACGTACATCCATGGCATTCTTGAGGGCGAGCTTAGTGAGAATCTGAATTCCCTTCGGAAAAAATTTCTCACTACCGGCAGCTTGGCGCTTGGGCAGGCTGCCATCCGCCTCCGGTAAAGGTCGGGCCCAAGAAGAAAGAGACATGAGCACTGGGTCAGCCCGATTCAGTCTAACTTGCTGCAGGCGGCTGCAAAGAAACATGTGTGACAACATGGTCCACAAGTTGATGTACATTCTCAAAAACTTCTTCACATACTCGGCATTGCAAAATTTTAAGGAACTTCAATGTCAAAAAAAAAGATACGACTGCCAGGACCGCTGCATCGGCCCTCTTTGAGGGTGCGGCGGAGATGATTCCGCGGCGGAAAAACACATTCTTGCACCAGGGACATGCATTTGTAAGAGCCACCATAGATATGTCAGACATTGCATCATGTCCGCCGCCTTTGGTTGAACTCTTATATATGCGTAGCCAAAGCTTTGGCAGTGCCAAAAGCCACACCACATATACTTCCATCCGCCAGTGTGCAGTCACAAACAAAGGGTCGCTCACGCTCCGGAGAAGGGCTGGAAGGAATGACCTGCGGGACAGGAGGAACCCAGCCCGGTGGAGGAATACATACTGGATCTTACGTGCCACGCAGCACAGACACATCCACGGCCAAAAAATCAGGAGCAAAAGAAGTAAAAACAAAAAGCACCCGCTCACCCAAATAATCCAGCAGTGATTGACCCGCATCAATGTGACGCAGACTTTGGATGTCAGTGTAAAATTGTTTCGCCCAAGGGTTGGCGTGTGGCAAAACACAACCCTGAAGATCAACAGCTTCACGATGCTCGCATCCAAGCTTCCCAAACATTGCCATGAGAACGCACTTTGTGTTTATACTTGTCTCGTGCCAATTGCTGATACCATTGAAGCCGTCGAACTTGTAACTCCAGCTCGCATGGACAGAGCCCAAGCCATTTCCAAACAACTTAGACGCCCAGCTCACCCGAACACATCAGACTCGAATCCTTTGGGAGCTGTTGGCGGTCGAAGACAGATCCCCAGGTCCTGTCAGGTTTTCAGGCACCTGTCGGACTGTTTGGAGCGGCTGATGGGCCTCATCATTACGTCACACAGCGAGATGCGAAGCCGGCGCACGACGTGTGTATCGACGTATCGACAGGTTTTGCCGCATCAAAAATACGAGCATTGCAGATTGATGGTGGTTTTGACCATCAACTTCTGTCGGATTTGCTTTGGAACAACAATCCGATATCGAAGTATATCTGTCGGTGCTGGATGTTTGGCTTCTGGAAATGCATGCAGTCAGCTCATCGCATGTTTGGGCACCTCATCCCGGATTTGCGAAGCTGAAGCCACTTCCGTTCTTCACGCACACGCGGGAGCTTAGGCCTGAAGCAGAGCGGAGCGACGACAGGCAGCGGCCACCGGCCCGGAGATTTGCAGTGGTTTCCAGAGTAGATGGCACCCTTTAGATGTGGATCCATATAAACGACAGCTTGAGGTTTGTGCCATCTACTCTCAATCCACTGTAGAGGAGGTGGCGCTGGAAAATACCAGACTTCCCCGAAATCCTCATGGCTTGATGGAGTGAAAACCATCATGAAAATGGTCATCCAAGGATGTCATGCCATCCACTTTCGATGATTTTGGCTCCAATGGAAGGATTGGTGATCATTGAAATGCTACACTCCGATCCGAGAGCACACACAGAAAACATGGTCATGTGGATGGCGCCCCCTGTTTGTAAAGGAAAGTAGTCTTCCTTTTGGGACCATGCCATCCACGTAGCCATGTCATGTGATGTGTGACAGTCAGAGGGTATCATCGCATAACGCGTCACGAAGCGACATCCCGGCATAGTCCATGTGCTCAGGTGGACGATAGACCATGAGGTCACATGCAGCGGATGCATGTCCATTCGCTGCTGGGTGCTTTCGGCTACTACTTAAACATGTTGTGTGTCCGTGTGTCTTAACCATTCTTAAGCTAGTTGGGCACGAAGCGTTTGGACTGGAGTGTTGGGGGAAGGGAGCGTGGCCAGGCAGACAGCGTCCAGCCTGTGGGTCTTACAGCCTCGGCTTTTGCGCCGGCCGGTGTGGGTGAAGCGCCTCGACTATTCGGTGAGATGGACCGGCTTGGTTTTCATCCGGGGCGACCTTGAAACACAGATGGTCGTTCATGTTCCCTAGGGATCCAGTCGTACCTTCTCAGAAGGTGGGACTGGGGTGGGTGCCAGGAGGGTCCAGTCGTGCCGTACCTGAGAAGGTACGACTGGATCCCTAGGGCCCTAGGGGTTCATTCTAAGGATATTCTATAGTGGCATACTGTACTGGGATGGATGTCGGTTAGCATTGTATCCTTTGTGAGTTATCATATGAGTTACTCTCCCTGCAACAAACATGGAAGTGGACAAGCCCCAGTTTGTAGAGGAAAATGGTCTTCAAGGGGCCAGAACGTGAACTTTCATGATTGCTGGAGGGGGAATATGCAAAATCCACTACCTGGAACCTCTTTTGGGCGAGAGATGTACCCCTTGTCACGCGGCTCATTGGTTGCAGGCAGGGCCGGGCTGTATGCAAAAATGCAAATTCCGCTTCTACCCTATGGACCACGGAAGAACCAGAAGTCCCAGAAGCGGTTGAAGGGAACAATGGGAACACCTACACCAAACCATTTTTAATACCCTCCCTCCAACAATCATGGAAGCTGACCAGGACCCCCCTTGTAGAGGAAATGGTCTTCCAGGGGCCTATGTTCCACTTCCGTGTTAACATGGAACCTGAACATAGGCCCTTGGAAGACCATTTTCCTCTTCAACCCAGTGGTTTTCAGGTTCGCTTCCAGGGTGCGGTTCTCTACTTTGGTGGCGCTCGAGAAAGACTGGGTGGTGGTTTCAGATATGTTCAACCTTTATAAACCTTGGGATGATTGAGACCCCTGAGCTCCATTTGTTTCATTCATAAGTTGAAACCACCAAGTATAAGAGCACGGCTTAGCAATGCTTTGCATTGTCACCAATCTGATTGGCTGGACACCGCACAGTCACCAAGAAAGAAACAGACTCTTTTCGGCCTCGCCTCCTCGCCCTGGAAAACACCAGGGCTCCGCGGCTCCGACCTCCCTCGGTGCCTTTGGTGCCGGGTGCCGTCCTCGAGCGACATCGCTCGACCGGTCTTCTGCCTTTGGTCGTCCTCCGACCGTACCAACCACCGAGTCGGAGGTGTTTGGCCTTGATTCGCTCCAGACACTTGCTGCTCCAGCAAGAGGAGGACACTGCGCAAGAGTCATTGCCAATGATTCTTCCCATTCTGACGAGCTCGGAAGAGGAATCAGAACCAGGGTGTGCCCGCAGGATGGTAGACTGATGAATAGGAATTCATCCAATTTGGATTGTAACACGTCTAATAGTGCGGGGTTTAACTAGTCAGGCTACATGAACAAGTGGTAAAGAGTTATCATCCACTTTGGGGATAAGGGGCTGTCTTCCATCCAACTGGCCACGACCCAGGAGCCACGTTTGGAGTTTGCCATTACCTTGCCTGGGGCCGAGGCCGGGGCGATGATGTGGGCAATGGCGGGCACATCGTTGTTGAACTCTGCGAGTTCACCACTGGATGGGTGGAGATGGAATTGTAGCACCTACAGCAGGTGTGTAATTTTCTGTGTGTGTGCAGTATACGCATACGATCCATCGTAATACTTGACTCTGACAGTTTGGCAGTGCTTGTTGACATGTGTTGCGTCCCCTTTCAGACGTTCATCCAAAAGTGTGGCTTCTCCAGCGCAGAACATCGCAGGCCACACTACACATCGGACTGGATCCAGATGTTATCCAGTGTCCATCCAGATCCTTTTCAGGCGATTCATTTCTATTCATCCACTTGGAACAAAAAGTGTGCCGGATCAATCCTTTTTCAGACCTCGAGCCCTCTTTTGGACCTTGGAACAGTACTGGATCCAAGTGTCATCCACTGTCCTCCGGTGGGTGTTCATCTTTTGCCACTCGAGCGGAGCTTGAGACCCCAGGCCGCATCACGTCTGGCATGTGCATGCGACCCTTGCCCAGCCCGGCCTCAAAACCTAGCGATTCGACCGGGCGACCGTTGCCCAACCACTGACAAGAATAAGCTTCAGTGTGTAGGAGGGCATAGGGCCCAGAAAAGGGGGGTGACATGAGGAGCTCTTGGCGTCCACATGAGGATTATGACAGCCGAACGGGGTCGCGTAGATGGGTGGAATATGCTGGAATGAAAACTGTCCCGTTCCGTACCAAGAGAGGTGAAATGACTTGAACTAGGACCCAACTGGGCTACCTATGGGATAGTTCTACCAGCCGACTTCACAGGTCACCACCTGCGTCTTTTAAGTCAAAATTGCAGAGGAGACGAGTGCTGAGGAGAAAGGCTCTTTAACTGGTGGCCTTTCAGGGCGCCCGATCTGTTGCAGGCTTTGGAGCTACGTTCGCGATGCCCTTTGCTCCGTCCGTAGCTTCTTGTTGCTAGGAGCCATGCCAGGGGCCCCTAGTGGCGTCCAATCGTTCCGTTCGTAGCGAACACCTTCTTGTTACCACAGGTGAAACGATTCCCAGTGAAACGATTCCCGTTTGGAAGCTTCTTGCTCCGTTCGTACCGTTCGAAAGCTCCTAGTGGCTGGATCTGTCGCAGGCTCTGGAGCTCTCGTCCATCTTGGCCTCGGATTTGGCGAAATGGCTCGGAGCGTTGGAGGTCGCAGGCGCGGTTGCAGCGGATGAGGTCGCGCACGGGGCGGACAGCGGATCAGGTGAGAACGGGGTATCTCCCCAAAGAGTTAGAAACCAACTCCGGTCTGACCCAGTAAAACCTGGTCTTTTGCCTCCCTGAGTAGTGTTTTTTGATGTTTTTTGTATAACCAACTCCAGTAAAATCATTGGGAATCTGTGAAATGGAGTGGACGACATAGAGTGTCTCGTACCGGATTCTTCCCGGATTCTTCACCAGAAGACAATCCAAGAACCTATCCTCCAAGTTCGGAACCCCCGTCGTGAGACATAAATGCCAGGACCCACCACAAATGGTTAATGGACAGCCCGCATCACATCTAAGGTGCTATCAATAGACGCCCCTGGCCAGGGGTTCCTGGTATAGTGTTCAAAACATGTTGTTCTTCTCCTCTTTCACCTCGCCGGCCACGGCGCCAACGTCCTTTTTCTACCTTCGAGGGGTGCTGTGGGAGCGGCTTGGAAGAAGGTGGGACTGGGGTGGGTTTCAGGGGTCCAAACACCTCCTGAGGAAGTGCTTGGATCTCCAGGGTGCCAGTGCCATTCTTCACCTTTAGAGTCACCTCCACATCCGACCTCACAGGACCAAAGGGGGCCGGGGGAGAGTCGGACCGAAGTGCGAACCCGAGACGAACCGGTGGGTGGGTCATGTGGGTTCACTCCGTTGATCCGTAGCTCGGGCTTGGCATGCCTTGACCTGGTTCAGTTTTGGTTGATTCAATAAAACCCTAGGGATCCAGTCGTACCTTCTCAGGTACGGCACGACTGGACCCGACCCAGGCACCCACCCCAGTCCCACCTTCTGAGAAGGTACGACTGGATCCCTAGAAAGAGAATTGTTTCTATGGTCCCCCCGTGCCCTTGACTCACAGCCCTGCAGGTTTCGAGCTCTTCGGCTCCAATGGGCTTCGCCATGTTTTTTGCCTCGGCTGCCTCGGCGTGCAGCAGGCGAGGGGCGGACGACGTCGAAGTCGGTGGGAGTAAGGCATCCCAGAATTGGTTGAAGAGAACAAATGCCACAGGAAAGTTTGGGGGTGAAAACATGTGAAAACCATGGTTGCCTGTAGACTTCCCCTTAAACCAATAACACCAACTGACCACTTCTGGTTCGATGCACATGACGCTGAGGGAGTTTGCATGCGTGAGAGCATATTATGATACTGTACACCAGAAATAGACTGTCACGGTACAAATCGCATCATCACACAGTGCGTCATGCACGGCCCCTTTTCAAAACCCGGGGGATCTAGAAACTATGAACCCCGGAAGGCGTGGCACCATGGATTGAATCGCCTCACTCTCGAAGAACCAGCTGTTTTATTAAGGACATGTTGCCAAAACCGGATCGTTCCCATTTTCCAGCAAATGATCCAACGGACTTCCAGGGTGAACGCAGATGCCGTGGATTCGTCGTGGATTCGTTCGCGTGGGCGTGGACGTGAGGCTCCAGAGTTGGGTCGTGAATTCATGTCCCAAGAAACCATCCGCGAAACCCCCGGTGATTTCCCGCACATGTGTGTTTCCAGTGGAGGCACTACATGCCCTAGGGCTCCGAACGCCCCATATCCTCAGGTTCGGTGGTATTCGACCCCCCTGGCATCCACCCGAACCATCTTCTCAGGAGATGGTCGGAGTCCTAAGATCATGTGGGTTGATCTTGGGGACCCCGAACTTACCCGGAAGGAGCCGTCGGGATCGTTTTCACATACCCATGATGGAAAATGCCATCAACGGAAGTCATTGAACCCAGACACTACCTGTCTGGGACTGCCATATATGCCTATATACATTGGCCCCCCTGGCACCACCCCAACTGATCGGCAGTCCTATGGCAGTCCCAGATGGGTCGTGTTTGGGGAAGTACTGGACCTGGACCCTGAACTTCTGCTCCACGTGAGGCCAATTCCTGGGTGGAGCGCTTGAACATGGAGGCCCAACGCACAGGCCAGGGCTCCATCCATCCTTCCGTGTTTTGGTATATATTTTTGGGGCAAGAGCTGGCTACTCCCGACGCATATGGATTGGGTTATGGCACCTGGAGCTCCTTTTTCACCCTAGGTTGACCTGGCCATCTCTTCATGATCGATTCATGTTCACTTCATGGTGATCTATTCCACCTGAGCCACCTGATCCTCGGGGGGTCCTCGTGGTCGAATGACGCTGTGCTCCGTGCTCCGATTCGGCCGATATAGAGGAATGAGGCCAAGACCCGTAGAATGACGCCAGACACGACTTGTCGGGACTCTAGGCCCGGGGTTGTTTCAGAGGTCCAATGTAGGGCATATCAGTCCCGGGACGAGCTGCGAGAGTGAGCCAATCATGCAACTCAGAAGCGGGTGCATTGGTTGCCCCGGATTTGGGTGGATGGAGCGAGTCCGCATGAAGGGCCTTGTGAGATTTGACGGGGTACCCTGATTCCAAGAATCATGGAAGTGGATGACATGCCCCCTGAAAAGCAGACAGGGCATTGTCCACTTCCTTGATTGTTGATGTTTGTTGGACAGATCTTGTTGGAGGGAGCGTCGTCTTCCCAGACTTGACATACCAAAGTGTTTGTTCAGACGAAGCTTTTCACATCGCAGATCTGAGGGGCAGAAACTCGTTCTCCTACTAAACTTTCTAACCCCCCCCCTCAGAACTCGAGCAGCTCAAATCCCCAGTCGACTGTTTATGACCAATATATATAACCTCATCACTCGGGATTGGATCTAAGACTCTTGACCGGGGCATAGGTGGATGACATCAAACCACTAGGGTGTCAGTCTAAGGCAACAAGTCAAGTAGTCAATGTCAAGTATGCGTTTGATTCCCATCCCCTTTTAGCAAGTGACAAGATTACAAGAAGGATATCAACATGATATCAATACATCACTGTCACTACTTTGGCTACTTTGGGAGATGAGGCCCAACCACTATCCAGACTAAATCATCCAGAATGGCACCAGGACTCCAGAATGTTCTTAGTCTTGCAAATTCCTGAGCAGACAATCAATAAGGTACTTATGAAGGTCCATCTATAACGCTGGTGTGATTTTATATGATTTGATTCTTTGGGTTTGGGAGACTGAGCCGGATGGCCAAAGGGTGGCTTTGTTGGGTTTGGGTGGGTAGACTGGTCTATTTCCCTTCTTCCAGGGTTTGGGAGACCTGGGAGGTCTCCCGGTTTTTGAGAGCGGTGATCCACACAGAAAATGGTGGCGTTTTCTTGGATGATCCTGCTTTCGATAGGCGCCGGTTGGCTGGTGATGGCGGACCTTAACAGCCGGCAGCGTGCGGAGCATGTGTGGGCCGTGGTGCAGGTGCGGAGCAACTGGGCTTGTCGCCCATGCTTGGCACAGCGAAGTCGCGTGAAAGGTTTCATGACGATCTCCGAGCCTGTTGGCCTGACCCTTGATTCAGCCGAGAAACCCAATTCCATGCCCAGGACAAACCCGAGTCGATGGTCAACCCCCTGGACGGGAAAATCCCGAAGCCGGATCCATACAGTGCCCTGAGGCTCAGGCCTTTTCAAGCGAAGACCCGAGACCCAGGACTGGATATAGTGGCCACACATGGGCGAAACAGGGTGCAGAAAGCCCCTCTCTCATCTCTATCCCAGAACTGGTTTAAGGGAAAACCGAACAAAACCAGGCCGCCCAATGGGGGATGATTTTTCCGGTTTCCCTGCACAGATGGTTGCCAACTAACCACTCCAATGATCAAAAGTCTTCAGTTTGCCTGGTCCAGGAGGAGATCAAGCAACTGCACTGCTTCGTCTCGCCCTTGGACTATGCCGCCCAGCAGCCCTCGAAGACCGCTCTAGCGCGGCGAGCGAGCCGCGCCGAGTCTGGTCGTTTGTGGGCCGATACGACCTGTTGACTGGCCGAATCGCCGAGTGGGGTCAAATGGGTCGGCAGTCCTATGCCAGTCCCAGACAGGTCGTGTTTGGGGAGAGATGGCTTTGTAGCTTTTTTCAAGCTCGCATGTTCAGCCTCTGGGTTCAACATGGATTAACCATGTTCAACCGTTCGAGAAGGACATGTCGAAGGGGGTCCCCACCCATCTATAGGCGTTATTAGGTGATTAGCTATGGATTCCCAATACAAACCCAAATATGTTGACGGTTGATGCACTAAACTCCATGGAGATGTTGGACTATCCACCAGGTCCTCAACCGTCTACATGAGCACGATCGATGCACAGAATTGCAAGCATTTGTTCGAGGTCGAACCAGGGCATGTTTAGCTGATCAGTCCCTACTGTTTGACTTTAAGGATGGGCTGGTGAGCCCATTAAGTATATTTGGTGCATATATAGGCATCACAAAGCCAGGACCTTGCGGAATCAGCTTGAGCAGGAGACATCACTCGATACCGGACCCTGAAAACCACTAGGTCGTCGGTGAGAATAGTCTTTATTACAGGAACCCAGTTTCACGGTCCATGTTGGTTTGCAGGGGTGATGAAGATCAGCTATTTTCCACGCTGTTTGAAGAGTTTAGGTGCGCTCATCCTCCCCTGCTTTGGTCACCAAATATAATTGATTTAGGCGGAGTGGCTCCAAGCAAAGTCGCTACCTGCACACGGAATCACAATCACCCTAGAAGTCCAAAGACGATACGGTTTCTTAAGATTAAGTAAAGGGGTCAACAAAAATCAAAGGAACTTCAGGTCCCCTTTGTCAGACCATTATTATTCTTATATTTAGTCTTTGACTATTTTGACTTTTAATTACTTGAAAGATCTTCTACGGCCCATATGCACATCTCAAACGTTTCCAAACCAGTTGCACCGTTTTAAGGCCTATATAAGGTATGTTTTTCACCCGAACCCCTTGGAAGGGTCCCCCCCCACTGGATTCCCTGCTTTTTCTTATCCCCGACCGCTGGCACGGGTTGCGCGAGGACCACCTTCTTCCTGCACCGAAACGCGCTCCACATTGTGGACGAGAGTCATCCCGCCGACCCCGAAGAAATGGGCTCCGCCTTCGACAGGCCGCGACGCGTTCGGCCCACGCGCGTTTCCGTCGAGTTTCCGTCGAACGATCCACGGCTTTCAGGCCAGAAGGAGTGGAACATGGTGGAACCCTTTTCTTTTGGGGGGGGGGGAAGAAGCGGAAAGGACAAACAGGGACCAGAGTACCGGGTAGTATTTTATAACTGCTAGGTATATCTATAAGCATTTAGTAATTATATATAGTTAGGCAATGTTAGGTACTTGGTGAGGATTTGGTCAAATGTTTGGGGGCTCTCAAGAGTGGTACTCGACGAGCAAAGTCACACTTCACATCCGTGGATGGAGCCCAAAGAGGGTGTCGACGGCGCCCTTCCTGCGTTTCAGAGTTGACCCCCTGTTTGGTATGAGGAGTTCGTTGATTTCATGGTGCCATCCACGTTTTCCCATGATTTCCCATGGTTTTAGGGAGGCTAGCAATCTGCACGGAACGCTTTTGACCTTGGGCTGCACCATGCTCACTCAGAGCAGGAAGTCACTACAACATGAGACAAATATCTACCTTTTAGGACCTTACCTTACTGTTTCTCATAAGATTCAGCATGCATCATTGAAGTTAAAAACATGTATATAAGTACATTCTCATCTACCTTCGCTCTGCAGTCGGACGTCCAAACAAACGTCCTGACAAGTCACTGCAGGCTGCAGAGAGAGTCCTCCACTGTCGCGTTTGTGGTCAAGGAGAGGAAAGAGATGGAAAGAGTCTATACATTTTGGAGGGGGCAAGGCCATCATTGAATGTGGGTGTCAGTGAGGGCCTTTGAAAAAAGAAACACATAACTACTACAGATCAATGACCTCATTTCAACTGGACGTGGTCGTGCAAAAACACTAGATACTTAAGGATGCAAAAGACCAGGTTTTACTGGGTCAGACTGGACTTGTAGGGAATGTTGTGTTTGGCATTTGGGGCGTTTGTTTTCGTCCATGCCTGGCCCGAGAAATCATGCGGTTTTCATGTTTGGTTTGTGCAGTGTTGGTCACCTCAAATGGCCAATGTATTTGACAGGAAATACGTGCAGAGCGGCAAGTATGATTCTGGAGCTGACCCATCAGTGCACTGAATCAGAACCCTCGGGACCTCAGGTACGGTGATTGGAGGCACAGTTGTGCAGGTTTGGAGGGTCCAGTCGTACCGAACCTGAGAGGGTACGAAAACGGATCCCTAGGGTCTACAAAACAGGTTGTTTTCTCCACTTCCATGTTTGTGAGTCGGAGTGTGCTGACCATGTGACAGCATGATTACCTTCTGACTGGATCCCTAGGAGAAGAACTTGTCAGGTAATCATGATAATCATGCTTGCCAGCAGTTCCAAAGGGACGATCCATGGAGGTAGGAGTTGGGTGCCCAGCTACTCCACTCACTGGGATGGGATTCAACTAAACACCACCTCTTCGTGACAGAATCTGCCAACCTTGCACCAACAGATCCCACAGAATCTGCCAAAACTGGCCGATTTCCGGACATCCATCATCTAGTACGCAGGGCTTACGAGGAGTCTCCGGTATTGGTCCAGGGCAGCCAGAGGAGTCTGCGCCGACGCCAGGAGGAGTTGGAAATCCGGATGTCCATGGGTGGCCCGGAGGGCAAAGCCAACTGGGCAGCCTTTGGATGCAAAGAGGGCGCCCTGAGGCACTCATCGTAGTCACACACGTGGGGAGGGGGTTCTTGGGGAGGGGCTCATTCGAGTGGCAGAGGGCGGCCTTTTTGAGAAGCTCAACGGCAAGTAGTGCTCAAGATCTTGCTTTACGCTATAGAATTCAGAGGGGACCTGAATTCCTAGCACCTTGCGCTCGTTGTTCCGTTCATGTCATGTCATCATAAGGACCCACGACCTAACATCTTTTCCCATCAAAAACGGCGGACACTTGGAGTTTGTGCTGATTTCGAATTCATCACTGAATATTCCCATGTCTTTGGAGTTTCGAAACCATGCGAAACCAACTTGGTTGACTCACTTTGCGGAGTTGTTGAGACTTCAGCTTTTCATCCTCTTGTCACGGCCTCACCGCATTGTTTTCAGCCCAAAACTGTTTGCGGTGTCCGCCGTGCGTGGGTGGTCGCATGGAAAGCCCTCCAGATCGACGCAGCGAAGGTGGGGGGCGCGAGAGATGGGCTGATTGCGTTTCGGTGGAGAAGGTCCGACCCCTGCCATGGAGGGCCGTTGGATTCTTATAGGGCGTACATCATGAATCATCATGACATATATAACATCATTTAGCCCATTCTGAGGTTAACCCCGGCGGTGTGGTGCCCATTTCGGCAAGCCTTCCCCGATATTAATAGAAAACATGGAGAGTGGAAAACGACCGGGCTTGGGATATTTTCGTCATTCAGCCATTTTGATGTACCATGTAGTCGTTGGAGGGAGGGTAGCTCTTTTTGATTTGCGATCCAATCCGGAAAGCTTTTGAAACCTAAGGTGACCCCCACTGGTTGCCCGATGGCAGTCACGTTCGGCTGCAGCACCTGGTCGCCGCTGCGCAACTTAACGGGCGCACGGGCGTGGTACAAAGCTTTGACGCTGAACAGTGGGCTCATCACGTGCACTTGAGTGGAGTGGAGACAGTGGAACATTGAAGCTGGTGGCCAGGAAGAACTTGCTGCCACCTGGTGAGGAGTCAGGAGATCAAAAAGATGTACAACACATTTGTTTTCGTCTTAATTCCAATTCCCGTGGCCACATATTTTTTCGATTAACCTAGAAGTGAACAATGGTTCTTAGACAGGCAAGTTGTCCTTCAGCAATAATCTTCAATGTCCTTTTGTGTTTTTGATGTTTCGACGTGACGAAAACTCGTCGCATGGTGCAATCCGCCGAGGTTAGACGTGCCACTCCAGCCACGCCCTACGCACCAGACTTAGAAGCCGTGCAGCGGTTGCTGCAGGAAATGGAGGTCTTGCAGCAGGGAATCCGCGCGTGGCCGGTGTCATTTGATGCCTGTAGTTGATGGGTGGTGGACGTGGGGTTTGCTGCAATACAATCGAACTCCCTTCGTGATTTCCGCAGTGCCAGGGAGCGGACGGCTGGGAAATCGTTCACGCTTTATTTCTCCTCCTGCACTTTTTGTATCTTTTTGTAACCTGGATGTTTCCTTAATGTTCACAATGTGCTGCATATATAGTCATTGTGACTGGCGGCCCCTTGTTGAGCGAGTGTGTTCCCAGCTCATGCTTGTTCCGCCTTCCGTCATGGAGAAAATCACATTGGCTTGGCTCGGCCTGATCGAAAAGGCATTTTGACACAAGATCCCGTATAGATTTCGGTGATAATTATCCTGTCTGCAGGAGCAAATGAAGAAGGCACAAGGAACATGATTCACATTGGGGTTCATATTTAGTTGCTGGTTTGTGTTTGGGGTATATGTGCCACATTTTGCATGTCTATACGGACGTATCTATTGGACTATCTATGTCTATCTATATCTATCTATCTATCTATCTATCTATCTATATCTATTTATATCTATTTATCTAATCTATCTACCTTATATGTTTTTCTTTCTATCTATCTATCAAGGGCGCTGCAGATAAAACCTCACCCACACCTCACAAAACCAATGCCACCCGCGCCCTTTCCTCATGCATCCGGCACACTTCGCCGAACCAAGGTGCCCGACCTCCCGGTACGCTTCTTGAAGTTGAATGCCGCTGATCCTTGGCTGAACCGGTGCCGCCTCACAAGTCACAAGTCACAAGCTGAATGAGGCCCCCCAACCTGGGGATGAGGGACCCCTGAATCGCCACAGTGGAGATGCTTGAGGGTTTGCTGAAAGGTGTTCTGCTGAAAGGCCTTCTTTCCGCGCCATGCCATGCAGGAAGAAAGCTGCAAAGAAGCCTTGGCAAGTCATCGCAGTGAAGATGAAGCGTTTCGCCAAGCGACCCGAGCAGTGGAAGCTTGTGACTCGGAGATTTGGTTGACTTGGCCATGTGATGCCATGTGGCTGTGGGTCAAAACCTGGAGTCAACCTTGATAGGTTGACCAAGTTGAATTTTTCGGTTCTATCATTTCTATCTCACGATGCGCAACACTCCCATCAGCGCGCACCGGACCTGGACTCTACGGCCAGACCGGGAGGCCTGCAACATGCAATCAGCTCATCATTTGAGAAGTAGGGAAGAGCACCAACTACTGTAAGCAGTGCTTTCGCACGGGAACAAAACTTTCCAAGTAGCTTGCAAAGTTAGGGAACTGCAACAATTCACTGCAATGGGTTTTAACAGCCCAGAGTTCAGCAGCGCACGTCGAGAGATTCACATGAAGCACTGCTAAACTTGATGGGTTTGTTGCCCTTAGGGGCTTAGTGTTTCCATAGTGCAGCCAACATTATGTTGCAACATGCACCTCTCTCGTTGCGCAAGAAAGCCCATAGGAGCGATGTTGGATTCAGCATGAGGCATACATGCACAATGTAGCACCTGAGATGTATTTATTTGGCTCCTTTGGCTCTATAGAAGTGTGCTGTCACAAGCGATCTAGTAGTGTACCTGGCTTGGATCTACAGCATCACGCCATCATAAGTATCAAATGATATCAAATGTATACATTCCCAACTGCCGCGAAGATTGCTCAACAACTTGCCAAGGTGTATGAGAGAACGCCCCAAATCATGCCAAAGTTCTCCCCAATTTCTTGAGATTTGCAAGTTGGGGAACTCCCTCAAGGTCGCTCCAAGTGATTGGGGAACTCCCTCTTCAATGGGGGAAGAACTGGCTACACCCCCTCCCCTCTTCAAGCCTCGCGAGCGACCCGCAACGCCGTCGCCCTGATGCCCCAGCCCTCCGCCACACCGCCGCACCCGCGGCACCGAGGTGGGCGGATGCAGGAGTCGGTCCCTTGGAGTGGACGGTCGCGGCGAAGCTGGGACGGCACCGTCGGAGATCCAGCGATGTGTCGCGGGGGATCCTTTTCTTGGTGTTGACGTGTTATCATGTTTGACTTCCCATGGCCCACTCTCATTTTCAAACAATGACCCAAACTGTGATTTAAACGCAAGCCGGGTGTCACTACAGCTGAGTCAGATGGTGTCACTCGTGTGTTTTGTCAACTTTGTTCAGCTTAGGTCCTTGGACCTCTTAAGAGGGCCTGGCACTTCCTGCTGTACAGCTGCTGAGCTACCTTGGACGGCCTGAATTCGTAAGTAAGATAACTATCACCTCGTATTGATTAACCTTAACTTAATCAACCTATATACAGTAGTATATTTATTTATAGACTAGTATTCAATATCCATTTATGAGGCGCATTGATTGAAGAATAATTACCTCTATTGAAGAATGTCCATTGGTGGATTCATGAAGTGGATTCATGATAGTGGGCTTGCTGCAGGGAGCCTCTCATGTGATAGAGATGAAAGCAGTATTGAAGCCAAAGAAAAACTCCGAAGACGCTCGGCCACTGAACCGATGTTTGATCTAGTTCAGTGGTGAAACATGACCCCTCACAGCAGTGATATCAGTGATATCATGCTTCTTTGTCTGTTTTCGATCCCTGATAGACGAAAGAGAATGGTCACCTCCCTCAAAAAAGGCACATCGATCACAAGAGAAGAGAATGAGAATGAGAATAATGAGAATGGTCCACCAAAGAACTTGCATGTAGCCTCGGTGGAGCAAAAAATGTCTGTGTTCCATCGTTTCAGACACATCCTTTGTCAGGACTGTGCCAACTCCATTTGGTGAGAGCTGAGGCTTTTGTTTTTGAGAACATGCTTCCACTCTTTGCAGACTGCAGAGCTCAAAGCTCCTTTGAACACATTGGTGTCGAATCTGGGCTTGCTCTACCTGGTCAGACGTGCGTGTTCCAGATGCGTAGGGCCTAGCTTTCGCGGCCCTGATCCTGGTGTGGACCAGACACGCTAGTGTTGGACCAGACCCGCTGGTTCACTCCATTTGCTTGTGCAAAAGCAGATGGTAGCCTTCAAGTCGCCCGAACTTCACCTTGAATCCGAGAAATGACGACCCATGACCCATGTGATCCACGGGTCAAAAGGGACAAAACACGTGGAGATCACACGAGTTCCCGTGACGGTGTTGAAAAAACATCCAACATCGTGCTCGAGTTTTTAGACCCGTCAGTGGGTTGCCCTCAGGGGCCACCCCCGCTTTCCTGCATGGATAGCACCCTTTTGGAAGTGGTTGCATTTGATTTGCTTATTTTGTTTTCAGGTCACGAAAGCTAGCCTCAGCTAGCTGGAGTTACTCTTGCGATAGCAAGTTAAATGACAGTGTGGACGTCGCCTCGGAAACCCGAAATATATTGATTAAATCAATCTTATGGACCCCCCCCCTCCGGAGGTTCAACTACCCCCCTGCGGACGGGTGACTGGGTGAGTGCGACAGGGTCTGATGCGCTCTTGGAGACGGCCATAAGCTTCTCATCTCATCAAGCTGGCTCATGAATACGTTCCCATACTAATGCCACTCTGCTTGCTGCTTGCTGTTTGTATTGCTCCAACCACGGTGAACCAGCAACCACAGCTTACACGAAACACCGTTTACGCCAAAACGCCAAAACACGGTTTGCACCAACCACAGTTTACACCAAACCACGGTCTGCACCAACCACGGCTTACACCAAAGCACGGTTTACACCAACCACGGCTTGCACCAACCACAGTTTACACCAACCACCGTCTACACCAACCACGGCTTATCCCAAATCAAGCTCTACACCAAACACCGTTCACACGAAACCACGGCTGTCACCAACCACCGTTTACACCAAACCACGATTTACACCAAGCCTGTTTTCCCGCAACCACATTGATGGCTGGTTTTCGTCCCCTCCCTTCTCAGGCACGCATGGTTCGAGAGTGTAAGTGTAAGAATTTGACCTTAGTTTCCAAATGTGTGTCACCGATTAAGGTTCCAGCCACTTAGCAGACATCAAAATGGCAGGCGTGGTCTGTCATCTCAGGAGGGGGCGATGAAGCGAAGGCGTGAGCGAAGGCGAAGGTGTGCCAATTCCATTGATGTTCCTCCCATGTCAACTCCATGTTCGCACCACCGCCCTCGGACTTGGGGTTTTGTCAGACGCCCTGGATGTTGGCTCTGGACGTGAGGTGTTGTGCCCGCTGGGGTGAAGAACCAATTTGTCGCATGGAAAAGTGCCACTTGGCTCGCAAACTTGAGGATCACGTGCTTGTGACTTGTGAGAAACCATTTGTTGTTGACACTTGATGTTGTTTTTTACGCACTGGAATCATTTTGTCTTTTTTGTTGTTGTGTTCGTCTTCCGGGTTTTTGTTTTTCCCCCTGCATGGGTTTCAGCCTTAAGCCTTGGAACATTTGGCTCGAACTATGCCGGCACAGTGAACTCAAACTAGCCGTGATTTTCTCCTCAGCATCATGTGGGATCCTTTGGCTGCACGGCTACTGCAGAGCACCCATGCGGCATTTCATCCGATTTGGTTCTGAATTTCCGGATGTTCTGACGGTTCAGCATGTTGTTTGTTGCAAAATGTTGTAACACTTTCCAGCCAAGGCAGATGCAGCCTGTGTATGCAATCGTTTTTATCCACAGGAGATGTGATTGCAGGGGTCCCAGTTCTTGAACCTCCATGACGCGCAATTAATGTAGATGCAGATGCGAATATGTTTTGCATTGGAAACTGAAACAATATTAGATTATTAGTGCGTGTGTCCGTGGGTTCATGCTGAGGATCGCAGCGTTATTCATACTCAGTTTTGAACTTCTGTGGAGTTGATTTCATTGTATGGTTACCCGCAGACGCTCCAAACATCCCTTGGTCCCTCAAAACCTATAGGGTTTCAGACCCCACGCCCGGTTCCTTCATATCAAATTGGCTCCAGCAGCGTTGGTTTTTTTCTTCGGGTTCTTCATGCTGAGTCACCCCATTGCCAAGGACCATGTCTTGAGAGCACAGACGCTCTTCGCTCTTGGTGTTTTGGACTTCGGTCTGCCAACGCAAGGACACCTGGATCCAATCCTAGTATTCACCGGCATTTGTTGGGGCCAAAGCTTTGAGCTAAATTAGTATGATTTTTTGCGTAGTTTGTACATCGAGTTGCTTCTTCTCGGCCTGGCCGAGGAATTGGGGTCCGGGACATGATCCCTGCTCAGCCCTCAAAGTCTGACGGTGCTGCTGCCGTTGTTTTTTGGTTCAAACACATGCATCTCAACACACCACTTTACCATGGTTTGGTTGTCTCAACTAGATCAACGGTAAAGCAACTAAGCAGGGAAACTCCAGCATGCACCATTTGTCTTTTCTATCACTGTTGCTACGTCGCGTACTACCCTTCTCTCAGCAGAAGTTCGACTCCAGCAAGAGTTCTGCATAACCGGCTGAACTGATATATATCCAAAAAGTAATCCAAGGCCGAATCTCCTTGGCGGCTGCGCCGATGTGATGAACCACACATACACCGTGCCAAGTCAGCCCATCTGGTTCGCACCGTTTGACGCTGACGCTTCGAAAAGCTGCGACGTGTCAAACACGCTATCAATGAGAGTGAACTGATAGATTGCACATGTTGAAAGTCATGTTGAATAATGTGTGTTCGATAGCAGTTGGTTGCTTTCGGTGAAGCTTTTGCAGTTTTGGCAAGAAAGATTATACAAGGTCAAGGTGGTTTCATTGCTTGTTGGATGTTTTCTATCAGGTTTGTTTCCCAAGAGCCGCAATGATGCAAGGTGTTGAATGCTGAAATCAAGAGCCGCACACATAGAAACAACTGGACTTGCTAGCAGATGGAGGGACACCTGGCTGCACGCCTTGTATGTGCAGAGTTGTTCAGTTTCATGTGAAGCATATTGGTTCATAGAATGTTCATAGAGTATATATTGTTCTTCCTACAACAGCAATGAGCAACGTTTTTGTTGCTTCATTGTTTTGCTTCGTTCGTCTACGTTGGCGAACGTCTGTCGTTGCAGTAAGGACGAGCGAAGGCGAATGAATACAACATGGTTCAATCAAAGATATGCCAATCATAGCTTTCAGCTGCTGTGGCGGTCACTTGACGAGGTCATATGTGGTCATGCTGCTGCTTGCATTTCTGATCGGAAACATTTGATGTAGCTCAAGAAAGAAAAGGACAGGTTTCAGTCATGTTACATGTTGTTCATTTACCAGCAGGCTTTCAGGTTTGACATAGCCATTTTGTTGTCACATTTGATTAGTAGGTTGGAGGCCCTTGCTTCTAGGTTGGAGGCCATCGCTATTAGGTTGGAGGCCATTTTTATTGTAACATTTGATTGGTGGTTTCTTTTTTTCCGAGGGTCCCTTACATGCGACTTGCGAATCCAAGGTGATGGACGCTGAAATCAATATCCGTGCATCCTTGGGAACACTATTGTTTGTCGATAATTACAAACCGGGCTGCAAGAATATGTAGCCTGCTTGAATCAGTGATTTGCACAAAACAAATATTATATATATATATGCAGGCGTTGTTTCTTTCGTTTGGTTCCATCACACTCTTGCTAGCATCACGAGGAACAAAGGCGACATAACGCAACATTGCCTAATAATAAGATTGCTTGCTGGCACAATTGTCCGTAAATGATTGCATTCTCTCTTGTAATACGTTTGGATGTTTGTAGATCAGACTGACTGACAAGGTGTTGGATGCTGATATCAAGTGCTGCACGCGTCAGAATACCACCCTTTGAGTAGCAGTTGGAAAGAGACTGAATTGCAAATAACTTTTGCAGAGTTTTGTTTATGTGGATATGGTTTCCCCGCCCCTTGAAAGAATTATCTCCACAAAGCCGGGCGTATATATATATATAAATATGTTGTTTATAAATTTACATAATGAAGAAACGTCCCCGTAAACTCAGAACTGGTCCTCTTCCACCGTAGCATCGGGGCTCAAAGGCGTATGGGAGGTCCTGGACCTCCCAGTCTTTGTACACGGTGCAACAAGTTCGACATTGAGGTGAGCACTTCGGACGTGTTTGTCGACATGGAGTTTGTCGACAACTCTGGAGGCTCACTACCTGGCTGGCGAGAGAAGGGTTGCCAGCCAGTGAGAAGGCATTTGCGGTGGACGTCCTTGAAGGCGCGTTCAATCGCATAGCGGCTAAGCCGACAGAGTCGAGGAGTTACAGCGTGAGCAGAGGAGAGAGAACAAGCCTGGTAGCCCCAAGAAGAAGAGGAGAACAGTTGTTGAGGAGCCACCCACTCGTGCCGAGCCGCCCTATCAGAAGCCACCAATTGAGAGCCCAAAGAGTTCAGCATCCAACCGTCCAATACTCCGTCCAGCAAACCCAGCCGCAGTCAGGTTGCAACCCAAAGGGAGTGTTGGAAGCTTGGTGAACTCCCAACACAGTTGAACCCAGTGCACCCAGACCATCGAGCCGTGCACCAACTACCCCTGTTGAGAGCGATCGGAAGCCTACAGCCACTACAGCCAAATCCAAACCCGGACCATGTAGATACTTTTTTAGAGTTGGGGGAGGTAGTATCAGAGGCGTTGAAGGTGCATGAACAGAGTTTTGCGCGCTGCAGCCAGACCAGGGGGGACTTGTTCCCCGTGCCCCTTCCATCGCCCCTGGAGCGACATACCAGGTCCCCCGCGTGTTTGTGCGCATTGGTGCAAGCGTTGAAATCACTTTATTGGACAACAACGATCCAGAGGAAACGGGAAGACAAGACATGGTTGAATTTGGTTGACAGGCTTGAGAAGGTCAGGTTGTGGAACAAACAGGGCTCACTAGAGAGGTGCTTCCGGACATGGACTTTGAGGAGTTCTTTAAGACCAAATCTGTTGACTACTCAGGCGAAGAGGTCCAGGTTGCCCGAAGCTTTAATTGGCAGATGGTGGAAGCTGCCTTCCCTGAACCTGTAGGGAGTTTGTCGTTGGAAGAGTTTTGCGAGGGCAGGGTGGTTCTTTGGCGTACATAAGAATTTTGAATCATTTATGATTCCCCCCCAGGACCGGTTCTGGGAAGGCCCCTAGCATTATGGTGAGTGAGGAGAACTGGAGTGAAGTTTGCAGGGGACTTGTGCGTTGAGGTGTTTGTCGGCCCATGCACATCTCCGAGATACATCACATCAACGGCCGACCCCTTCTAAACGGACTTCTTGCTGTTGGGAAGAAAGAGCTTTCAACCGACTCGGAGGGGAAGAGCTTCGAAGTATGCCGACTTATTATGAACCTGGTTCAACGAACAGCTGCTGTCGCAGCCTGGTGGGAGATACATCGGCCCTACCTAGTGCAGTTGGGATGTCATCCATTGTTCTTGAAGACCACCAGCTGCTGGTTACCTCCTCGGAGGAAATACGCTGCTTTTTCTATTTATTCCGAACGCCAGCCGCATGGTGGCGCTATATGGCCTTTGGAAGGGAGATTCCGCACGATGCTCTCCCAGAAAGTTGCGAAGGCCGAGGGTGGCACCTGGTCACCCAAGTGCTGCCGATGGGTTTTATGGCTGTCGCCCAGCACATCCACCGCAAGATCAACCAGGCGCTGAAGGGCGACCAGAGGCTGGCCTCAGGGCACCAAGAAATAAGAAGAGATCGCCATCACGGCCGCGCCCCCCACCTGTTTCGCGTGTACCTTGACAACTACGACGAGTTACAAAAGGTCGACAAAACGCTCGCTTCGATGATTGCTGGAACACCATCTGCTTGGACCCTGGCGGTCCGTGAGACTTATGAGCGCTTAGGGTTGCCAAGACACCCAAAGAAAGCAGTCACGCAGGCCGTTTGCGCAGAAGTTCAAGGTGCGTGGGTTGATGGCGAGCTGGGACATGCCATCCCCCAAGGTGGACAAGGTCACGAAAGGTAGCCCTTTAGGGGATACCTTGAGTTTGACTTGCGAAGCAAGTGTCGGCGAGTCTAATAATTGATCATTCAATTCAACACCCCCCCCCCCTTTTTTCTCTTTCAAATCCCCCCCCCCCCCCCCTTGAAATTTTTTTTTCAATACAACCCCCCCCCCCTCTAAATTCAATTCTCCGCTGGAGAACGTCTTCGTGAGCCTCTCATGATTTCAGGATAGTTGAAACCCTCTTGAACATTCAGAAAGAGTGCATATGAAATTCTAATTACGAAATGTGTTCTCGTTAAAATACCATTCTCTCCTGGAGTGAATATGAAATTCTAATCACGAAAGGTGTTCCCCGAGGGGATACGTTTTGTGAAGCACGTCAATTCTCTCCTGGGGGGGCGTCTTCGTGAGCCTCTTATGGTTTCAGGATAGTTCAAATCCTATGATTTTCCGATTCAATGCTCACCGATGATCTGAGCCATGGGGCAAGTTTGTTTTCCTAAGAATCTTTTTGAACATTTCGAGAGCACATGTTTGAACATTTAAAGTGCATATGAACATATATTTACGAAAGGTCGCCTCCGAGGGGATAAATCACCATGTCGAACATTGCATTTTTGTTCCTGCCTCTCGCGTTCTCTTCTCTTCCCGCTGTCATTCCTTTCGTGTCTCCCTCCTCTCAAGTCTTGAGGTATGTGAGGCTTGCTTGTGAAACTGTGATTCTTGGTAAACGCGAGTTGCAGGTCATTGGAGGGGGCTCAGTCTACGTAGCCATGTTTAGACGTCCGTTGCTGTCAGGGCTGAATGCCATTTGGTGCGGCGTTGTGGAATTAGGACCTGGAGGCGCAGCAGTTCAGCTTGGAGGTCGAGCGCGAGTTCTTGAGATTCATTGCTTTTAACCCTCTGAGGCGGTGACTGCCAGTGACTCTACCACAGGAGGAGGCTTGTGCGTCTCGCGTGAATTGAGCACATCTGTAGGGAGATGTGATCTCCCACGGTGAAGTTGGTGCCTGTCGAAAGCTGGTTCCCGAGGTGATCCATGCGGAGGACGTTCAGAGCATTGGAAAGGCCGATGTCCGTGAATGGAGCCTACGGTACCCACGCATAGTGGCAGTAGCGGGCCCCCAACAGGTCAGGGCGTCTCCGGGCTCAACTCCGACAGACGTGGCTGAAGCTCCTGCTTGTTTGCTCTCAGGTCCCATGGGTTGAAGGTCTCCTCGAAAGCTTGTTTGCTCTCAGGTCCCATGGGTTGAAGGTCTCCTCGAAAGCTTCTTTATGTGGTGTCCTGTTTTCACTCTGGTCGAGAACGTGGCGTCCATGGATGGCAGGGACTGTCATGAGCGAGGCCTTTGACATGAGGCCGTGGTTGGTTGAAGCGCAGGAGTGTCCTTGGCCCGGCTCCCCGTTTGTACGGGTTCAACTGGCAGGGACCCTAGGGTGTTGCAGGGTTCTTATCAAAATGTCAAGTGTGGCAGTCGGCTTCCATTGATGGGTGAGCTTCATTTCCAGGCGCCGTTGGACGAAAAAGACTTCCTAGAGCCGGGATGGCTCCGTGTTGAGCCACAGACTCTTTTTCCCCACTTTCACTGCAGCCTGACCATCTACTACGCCTGGGCGCAAATCTTAGGCTTCACTGCTGGCTACACGGCTAAGTGTCTCCCCAAGCTGACTATGACACAGTGCATTGGTTGGACTGCCGGTTGAAGCTTTTGGGAAATAGCTGGTCGGTTCCAGTAGTGGTGTGCGTTCTTCATTCCCTCTTTTGGCTATAGGCCACATTCCCTCCGAAGAGGAGGAGCAACCTTCTTTTTTTAACGCCATGGTAGTTTTGATAAGCTTCTCGCGCAGGGCCGCTGAGCGGCTGCCAAGACAGCGAGAGTGTACTTGAATGAAGGCTTGGCACAGTTGTTTGAGATCAGTGTCCCTAATTCGCCTGGCCTTGTACGTTAAGCGCCCGATCCTTGAGCCTGGGACCCAGAAGGCTCCCAGGGCAGGGGGACGTGGAAAGGCTCCAAGAACCACGCTTTTGTTCGGCCTAGATGAAAGGCCTGAAATGTCTACCTGTTCCTGGGGGAAACTGTTCAGGTAGACCCTCTCATGGTTTGGCGGCTGCTGCCATGAGGGGCACAGGGAGGGGGGCACCCCTCCTCTTCTGGTTTGGTGGAGAGCGGGGGTGTCGGGCCCCCCGAGAGATTGATGGATTTTACGTCGTTTCTTATTGTATTTTTGATATTTTCTGATTTGGGTATAAACTGTTCAGGTAGATCTCATGTTTGTTCGGGCTCATGGAGCGCCGGTTTGGCGGCTGCTGGGGCACAGGGGGCGCCCCTCCTCTTCTAGTTTGGCGGAGAAACGGGGGTGCCGGGGCCCCGAGAGGTTGATGGATTTTCGCGTGGAAAGTTGCCTGTGGCTGAGTTTATATAAATAAATATATATATATATATGTTTATCTTAATACTAAATATATTTGTATACGTTCATTATATGGTTTCTTGTGCAGATTTCTTTTCATTGTTTCATGTTGACATTTGTGTTAGGTATTTTGCGACCGACCAACAACCACCACCAGGATTGGCCATGATCCCTCAAGACACTTTGTGCTACCAGCTTGTCTCTCAAGCTTGCCAGTGCAACGGTTAAATGTGAAGAGTTCCGTTGGAAGTCTGTGCAAAGACACGCTCGCCCCCTTTCTTCGGACCATTCGAAGACCAATGCGCTTTCACTGACTCGATCTCTGAGACCTTGCAGGAGACCGTTCTCGCGGAGTTTGTGATTTCCATTTGCAATTTGCGGTACACCATGTTGCGTAAGAAGAACCAACACGGCTGTCTCCTTCTTACGCACGCCCGCTTCGCTCACCATTGGCCGCACCTACACCTACTGGAAGAGGGTGCGTAGTTCTGGAGATTCTGTCCGACTCTACGTTGATGTCCGCTGAGTCTGTGCACCCGGACACGAAAGTTTTCGAGGCGCAGCATTCCAACACATTCTTAAGGGTGGCCTGCAGGACATCATCCAGTTCTTTGAGTCAGAGGACTCAACTTTGGTTTGCGAGAAGGATCAGTTTGCAGCCTCCTCCATTGCACCTGCTTTGGGGGGTTCATGCTGGTTCTGTAGCAGCAAGCAGACTGGCAACAACTCGGCATTTATCTGACTGCAGCACTTTTCGTTGCCCTCAGAAAGAGCCGCTGACACTACAACTGCAGACTCAAGCGCTCCCCCGTGCATCTCGCACAGAACGCAATGTAGTTGAAGACATTGCCACAATGACAGTGCCATTGAAGCGCCCGGCTGCTTCAATTGAATTTGAATTTTCATGGACCTTCCAAATTGAAGCCATTAAAGGTTAAGGATGATTGGCAAATTTAGCTCTCGAGGAAGTGAAAGTTGTCTATTCATGATCCGGTACTTTGCCCAAAGACAAATCTGCAAAATCATTCGTTCTTGTGCCTTCACTTTTGAGGCAAAAGTGTTTGCCAAGGTGCATGTGGCTCGGATCGGTTGAATTGCTTAGCTCAAGAACCAACTGCGATGACAAAGAAGCCAGGTGAAGCCAAGTCGCCTGGATTTAAACTGACGAGGTGTTGGTTGCAAGCTGCATGGATCATGACACACACGCTTTGGGCTGAACAACTTGCTACCATGCAGAGGGACACCTGGCTGCATCCATATCGCGAGTGATCGTGAGTGTTTTTTACAATTGCAGATTACTGTGTGGGTTGTTTTAGTTCTGCTAGGTATAACTTAGTTAGCGTAGAAAATGTAAATTATAAGTAATTAAGAGTATTACTTATAACTTATGTATAAGTTAGGTTTATATAAGTTACAACTATGTGTAGCTATAAGGTAATTAGTTATTTTCACAGATTCATATAGTTTATTCGCACTCTTTTTCTCTCATCGCATTAGTTCATGCGGTTTAGGCAACGGATCCGTCAGTGCTGTGGATGCAGCAAAGTCAGCAAAGTCTGTTTCCTACAGATTTCCACCACGCCGCCGTGATCCACCGGGCTGCTCCATCCAAACGGCGCCCGTCCAAAAAAACCTACGTTGGCCAGAGGGACGATATGGGGCCGACGTAGCGGAAACCTAACCACGCGTGGGTCTCACTATATATAAGGCCGACACAGGGCCGACACAAAACCGACGATGAGCCGACGTCAGAATATTATTAAAATCTTGTTTACATGCGAGTATATTTGGTACACATGTCTATGTCTAGTTTTGTGTGTGTTTGCATTTATATCCCAACCCGCCCAGTCCCAGGCACTCCTCGAACCAAAGCCTTTAAATATCGAAAACATATACGTTTGATACAAAATATTTACAGCTTTACTAACTTCAATATAAGTAGTTGTAACTAGTTCATAACTAAAATATATCTTATATATAACTAAGTTGTCAAAAGTTATATATTACTTATATCTAACGTCTTTAAGAGTCAGTTACTTATATATAACTCAAAAACAATAGTATAGTTACACGTACTATTCTCACTTATTGAACTACAAGTTAAGTTATTTAATTACAAATTAACTTGTAGTTCATTAACTACATTTATAAATAGTCTAACTCAGACAACCCACGCAGTAGTTTTAGCGACTAGTCGGAAAAGTTTTTGTTTGTGTTCCTTTTTTCCCACAGCCACATGGCGACGCATTTTCTATTTTCTCATGTTCAAGTGCAATCAGAGCAAAGATCCGTCAAGGCCACACCTGACTGTTGTGTCATGTTGTGTCTATTCGCCGTGGCTCCCATGCTTGACAACGCTATTTCTGTTGAATCCAAACTCCACAATTTTCAGTGGGTGTTCCAGGTTTATGTCACATCCAAGGTGATGGACGTTGAAATCAATAGCCGTGCATACTGGGGACCATGTTTGGTTGGATGCAATGGCTTGACAACCGGAGGCCATCGCTAGTAGGTACTCCTTGCTCCATGCAAGTTTTGGCTGACCTTCCAGAACCCCGTCGGCCGTCTCCCGTCGGCGGGACTTGCAAGTTCGGGCGCATGGCCACGTGGGACTGGTCTCGAGAGATGACGCAGCGAACCAACGGCTGGAGTAGGTGTTGGTCGGGGTTATTCAAGTTCTGTTGATGTCCAGCGTTCCCATGCAACCCCTTGGGAAGCTTGGCATGGGAAGCTTTGGACATCTTTATAGATTGATTTTGAGGATCAGGGAATCACACATCACTTGTTTGTAGAATTCCAGTGTTCTGTGGATGTGCGTTACAAATGCATTGCAGAAGAGCCTCCTTCAAACTCATGTTTGTGCATGGGCGCTGCGTCTTTGGCCCGTGTTGGGCGCCGTGATCGCAAGTGCGCATGACTTCTCTCTTTTGCAGGATGCGACGGGAGGCACGCAAAAATGGCCGGCTCGGCATGACTGTGGCGTCATGTCGCAGTTAGTGTGCATTTTGTGTGCGTTTCGTGTGCGCCAGGTAGAAATTTTGCTCGACTCCACATTGATATGCCCGCTAACCTCGTGAAGTTCTCCAGTATTCTGGGAGTCCGATCCAATTCTTTGAGTCAACTTTGGTTTGTGAGAAGGATCAGTTTGCACCCTCCATTTCATTTGTCAAAAGTTGGGGGTTCATGCTGGTTCTGTAGCAGCAAGCAGACTGGCGACAACTCAGCATTTTTTTGACTGCAGCACCTTTTGTTGCCCTCAGAAAGAACCGCTGACAGTACAACTGCAGACACAAGTGCTTCCTCATGCATCATGCACAGAACGCAATGTAGTTGAAGACAGTGCCGCAATGACAGTGCCATTGAAGCGCCCGGATGCTTCAATTGAGTTGGAAATTTCATGGACCTTCCAAATTGAAGCCATTAAAGGTTAAGGATGATTGGCACATTTACCTCTCGAGGAAGTGAACGTTGTTTTTTCATGATCAGGTACTTTGCCCGAAGACAAATCTGCAAACTCATTCGTACACGTGCCTTCGCTTTTGAGGCAAAAGTGTTTGCCAGGGTGTATGTGGCTCAGATGCTGAATCCTTTATGCGAACGAAGCCGGATGAAACCAACAGGATAGGACAATGCATTGAACGCAATGTTTTGGCATCCGACGAAGCAATGTAAACATACTGGCAAGTCAAGCTAAGCATGAGTCAAGCATGTGGAGAAGTGAGTCACACTGGGAAATGGATTGTTTGCTTGTCAAATTGGCAATGAGAACCGACTGCTTACGAAGCACTGAACCATATATCTCACACAGAAACGTATTTTTGAACAGCACTTGCAGGCTCATGTCATGGTTCGTTCTTGTTGTGGTCCTGACTGTTTAGTTTCAACCGTTGCGAAAGACCCTCTGACATTGGCTCGGGTCGACAACCGGCAAGGCAGCCAAAACTGTTTGGTAAATGCGGTTGTTTGGCAGAATCGTTTGTTCAACGAACAGGGCCTCTCGCTCAGGGTTGGTTCAACGAACTTGGTTGGTAGAACTGTTTGCCTGGAATTTTGCCGTAGACTTCTTTGAAAAAGGTCGAAAGTTCAATATCTCTTGTGGCTTGTTACCTCCAGAGGCTCCTGCTTTGAAACCTTCCGAAGTCACTGTTTTCCTACCAGAGATGTGGGTGGCCCCTTCGGGCCCTGAAAACGCTCGGTGACCAGGTAGACAGAGCCGTGTTTTGGCGCTTGCTTCACAGAAGAGAGGCGTTTCTGTGAAACCTTTCAACGAAAGGCAGCTAACAAAGCAGTCACGCTGAAAGCGTGCTGTGGCATGTTTGGGCAGACATGGCTTGGGGAAGGCGGAGATGTGCAAGCAGGTTGTGACCAAACGAGGACTTCCCATCACGTTCGGGCGAGCTCGTGGAAGACGGACTCAATCCGCCGCATAGATTTGATGAGTTAGAGGTTTTCCATCACACCCGATGCTCCTTTCTCGCCACTTCTATCCGAGTTCCGAGTTGGGAGAGGATCCTCCAAGCCAAACCTGGAGATGCCCTGGGGGTTTACTGGGGATCCACATATTTTCAGGGATTCTGATTCTAAGGATGAACTCACAAAATTGCACTCCTTGAATTCACACTTCACTTGTGACAGTCAGATTGACCACGTCAAGTCCTGAGTAAAGAGGCAACACCAATTCCTCTTGCTGTAAAGGGCCGTTGTGAACGGGTGCACTTTAGTTTGGTCGGCACCTGGATCGAAACCAGTTTGCCTGGGCGGCCGTGACCGCTCGCGCGATGAAGATATGCTGCATATGCTGAAGTCTCAAGATCAGGACATCAAAGTCTGATTTTGACCAATTCGTCGGATGTGTAGCTAGCGACCGGTAGCGACCAGTTCGCTGCAGTGCCATGTCCATCGGTGAACACCGCCAGGTGGGAGGTTCAGGGATCATCGTGCGAGATGTTTTGCTGCGTCCAGGGATGCGGTTTGCTTTCCAGCAGACTCTAAGCCGCTCCATCCGAAGCAAAAGTTGCTGTGGCCACCAGATGTTTGGACGGCGTCGTGCGATACTTCAATGCAAAACGAACTGGGTATGGAGTCAGCAGAGGTAGGTGTATTGCCCTTCGCAGAGCTTCGTGGCTGGTAATCTGGAGCTCGCAGAACCCATGTGTGGGTTGTAGATGTTTGGGGGGTTCGCGGCAGACTTCTTTGCCATTGCCCGAACTTGTGTTTGCCTTTCATGTTATCCTCTTTACGAGACGAGCGCTCCCAGATCCAACCCCAAAAGGTAGCCAGCACTCGGAAGACCTCAGCTTGATTAGTAGACACAAAGTCATTGGAAACCTCATCGTCCCAAACGTTGCTGCACGGGCATCGTTGTAGATCAACTTTGGTTTGCCAAAGGCCTTTCTCGCTTGGGGACAGTAAGTCAATAAAGCATGCACCCAACTGGTTTGCTTGCTGGCGGAGTCCCTTCATGCTTTGCAGGCCTCACGAATCATAGTAAGCTTGCCGCACAGGCAGACAATCTAACCTTTTGAGCAGCA
>CAXAMN010028250.1:700263-713228 GCA_963970005.1 Durusdinium trenchii | reverse complement strand
AGACAGTTTCCATCGTTTTGTACGAGCCTTGACCTTGATCCAACCTCGTTATCGTCGACCTAAACTCGAGCAAGCTGATTGTCAGAGCGCGGCTTTAACTAGAATCCCATCAAAGCTTTGAATGCTTTCAAAGCTTGATTCGTTGCGGAGTTAATTTGTTGTCAACCCCATTACGGGGTTCAAGACAACACATAGAATTAGAACTCCCTTGTGGCAACTTTGTGGATTTGCGCTCCTTTCGGCCAAAGTTGGTGTTTGCTTGCGGCGCTTGCAGTCTAATGGCGCAGGCTATCTACAATGTACTATCCAAATTGTTCACGTGTATTCAAGTTACATATTCAATTTGTTCAAGTCAGTTCAAGTCAGGTTGCAAAAGGGGCATTTGCTCCAATCAAGACGTTCGACGGACTAGTCTTGAGGGCAAATTCGGCCCCAGCGGTATTAAAGAGTCCCACGCATTCCAGGATGAGTTCCAGGATGTTCTTCTGCGTTTGATGGCAGGACATAGATGTGAGCAGGCTTGTTCTCCATTTCGACACTGCATGACACTGCACACTTTCTCGAGTCGCTTTTCCAAGACAGTGCTGATTCATCATTTTCTTTGAGCCTTGACCTTGGTCCAACCTCATTATCGTCCACCTGAACTTGGGTAAGCTGATTGTCAGAGCACGGCTTCAACCGGAGACCTTCAAAAGCCTTGAAAGCTTCCATGAACTTGCTTGTGATGGAGTCAATTTGTTGTCGACCCATTGCAGGGTTCAAACAAACATACAAGACCCTAAGCTTGGCAACTTAGTGGAATTACCCTCCTTTCATCGTTAGTTGCCTTCTGCTTGTGGCACTTGCAGACTTTCCACAATTTACTATCCAAATTGCTGACATGATAACAAACTATTCAAGTCACACAGTAGATTGTTCAAGTCGGGCTGCAAAAGAGGTGATTGTTCCGAACACATCGACGGACTAGTTTTGCAGGCAAACTCGCCCATTCAGCGTCGTAGGCAGTCCTGGACTTTCTTTATGTCGTGATGGCAGGAAATAGATAAGAATCATGTGAAGCAGAGCCTGTGAGCAGGCTTGTTCTCCATTCCTCTACGGTACGTTTGTGTGCAACTCGATTAGCAATCACTTCCATACCAAGACAGTTTTGATCGTTTTGTACGAGCCTTGACCTTGATCCAACCTCGCTATCGTCGACCTGAACTTGTGCAAGCTGATTGTCAGAGCGCGGCTTGAACTAGAATCCCTTAAAAGCCTTGAATGCTTTCAAAGCTTGATTTGTTGCGGAGTTAATTTGTTGTCAACTCCATTACGGGGTTCAAGACAACACATAGAATTAGAACTCCCTTGTGGCAACTTTGTGGATTTGCGCTCCTTTCGGCCAAAGTTGGTGTTTGCTTGCGGCGCTTGCAGTCTAATGGTGCAGGCTATCTACAATGTACTATCCAAATTGTTCATGTGTATTCAAGTTACATATTCATTTTGTGCAAGTCAGTTCAAGTCAGTTTGCAAAAGGGGTGTTTGCTCCAAACGAGAAGTGCACAGGGTTGTCGAACAGACTGGCATTTGTGTTTTCTTGCCGGAAGATGTCTCCACACGGGCCTGACAATTGTTCCAAGTTCTCGCGCTAAGTGTGACCGCTGTTCCTGTCCAGAACTTCATGTTGTCCTTTCAATAACATGTCGAGGATCGGCAAAAGTTCAAGTTCCTGAAAAGCCTCAAAAGCGGCGGCAAACTATGCCAATAATTTTCATGCTTGACTTGAGAACCCAAGCCATTTTGTCCACTTGAACAACTTTGATTTGTTGAAATGAAATGATTGATACACGGAGGGTGAACTCATCAATGTGCTGCATAAGCATTTGTGCAGAGCATTTGGTCCTTGGACATCTTGCGCAAGCACCTCCTGCAAGAGCTCCACTGTGCTGTGACATTCAACACTGTGATGCAAATCGCATAGGCAACATCATTTGTTTACGGCACGCCACAAAGACGTCGACCAATTGCACTGCGCTTTCGCCTTTGCGTAGGTACCACTATGGAATCCAAACGCCGCATAGGCACCCTTTGCAACTGCAAAAGCTCGCGGAAGCTTCCACAAAGGGTGTGTTTTTGTATATACCGAAAAAGGGGAAACACGCGATACTCAAAGATATAATTCCTTGCTTAGCATCGTGCTTGAAACAGTGAGAGCCAGCAGCCGAACAACATGTGGCGATAGAGTAGTCTTCCGGTGTGATGAGAGCGAAAATGGCATGATGAGCTATAGCCACCTCTTGTCAAAGTGGACGTCCTGTGATTCTCCCTTACTGCAGGAGGCTGGTATCAATTCCGCAACGAAAAGCAACGAATGCACTGAAGGCAAAAGCAAAAGTAGAAGACCTGAAGGCTGAAAAGCAATGGCCTGTGACAGGATTGAGGAAAACTGTACTACTTGTGGCCGCTTGCTTGCCTCTTCAGGTTTCATAATGTTTTTGGCGCGCAGAGTAACAGTAAGTGCAGCCTGAGAAAGAGGAATGGCAGTGCAGCGAACGTGTTTTGGGGAACAGACACATGCTTGGTTCTACCTTGGTTGCCTGCATGCGGGTCGACCTTGATCCAACCTCGTTATCGTCGACCTAAACTCGAGCAAGCTGATTGTCAGAGCGCGGCTTTAACTAGAATCCCTTAAAGCTTTGAATGCTTTCAACACTTGATTTGTTGCAGAGTTAATTTGTTGTCAACCCCATTATGGGGCTCAAGACAACACATAGAATTAGAACTCCCTTGTGGCAACTTTGTGGATTTGCGCTCCTTTCGGCCAAAGTTGGTGTTTGCTTGCAGCGCTTGCAGTCTAATGGCGCAGGCTATCTACAATGTACTATCCAAATTGTTCACGTGTATTCAAGTTACATATTCAATTTGTTCAAGTCAGTTCAAGTCAGGTTGCAAAAGGGGTGTTCGCTCCAAACGAGACGTTCGACGGACGGACTAGTCTTGAGGGCAGACTCGGCCCTCCAGCGGCCTTCGACGGAGTCGAACCAACACCAAAGTTCTCGTTTTTCATCTTCGTTTGGTTGCCAGCAAGGCTCTGGGGCCGGCCGGGAAGTCCCCCTTCCCGTCTGGTCTAGGACAGGTAGCACCATATGGTAAGGTGTTTTTTTGGTGGCTGGAACAAACACGTTGGCACAGTAGCACCTTGACAGGTTCGCAGAAGCTGAAGTCCTCAGACAACACGTTTGCCAACAGCAGTTGGATTGCCACACATCACATGCCCGTTTAGCGCTGGTGGTGTGTGTTTGTCCATTTGTTACCACCACTGGTATGGCCACCCATGCCAACCGCTCCCCATCTCAGCTGGTGTTTCATGATCATTGCACGTGGTTCCGGCTTTTACGTGGTCGGCCACCGTGCGGTTCCTTGACCAAAATCAATCGAAAGGCTTGAAACTTCAATGGCTCATAATTGATGATTTGCCGCTCCGGTGCGCCGGGATTGCTTTCCAGTGACTTGCACACGTTGGAGTTGTGAGGTTGAGCTTGATTGGTCGTTGATCGATGTTGGCGTCAAATGCATCACCTTTGCCATTCCAAAGGGCCACAGTAACTTCACAGATCAGAATCATGAGAAGAGGGGCCTGTGAGCAGGCCTGCTTTTTTGCACAGAACAGCTAGTGCAGCCTGAGAAAGATGAATGCTAGTGCAGCAAACGTGTTTTGGGGAACAGACGAATGCTTGGTTCTACCTTGGTTGCATGTGGGTCGACAGTCCAAAACCTGGCGTCCCGCCAGGTTAGCTCAATGCAGATTGCTGTCCCGAGAAGCAACCTCTTTTTCAGTACTAGAGAGCATTTCCGTGAAGATCTTTGATCGTGAAAGCTGTGACATGTCGGAGTTTAAGCAAGCATCCCAGGGTCATCAAAGAAATCGACCTGATTGTTTTGTTCATGTTGGACACGAAGCCCTGAAGCTTCCCTCCAGTGTGCCCAAGGGCTTAAAGGATATACTTCCAACTTGTGCCACTGGGTGTTTGCCAGAAGCACTGGGCACTCCCAGGATATTTGTTGCAAGTGATATGAGCATTTCAATCGGACTGAAGAGATGCACGGCTTGTGAGCAGCAGGCTTGTTCTCCATTCCTCTATATTGTACATTTCTGTTCAGTGTGATTTGTAGTTCTTTCCATACCAAAACAGTCTTGATCGTTCTCTACGAGCCTTGATCCAACCTCATTATCGTCTACCTGAACTTGGGCAAGCTGATTGTCAGAGCGAGTCTTGAACTGCACACGTTCAGCCGAAACAGCTTCACTTGCACAGTAAGAGCCTTGATAGTGTGTCCATGAATAGGCTCCTCATGGATTCAATTTGTTCTTGACCTATTGCGGGGTTCAAGGACACATAGAACTCCCCTTTGGGAACTTTGTGAGGCCGCTATAGGCCGCTCACTTCATCGAAAGTTGCCTTTTGCTTATGGCTCTCGCACTTGCTTATGGTGCAAGCTATCCACGATTTACTGTATTCAATTGACACAGTCGATTTGTTCAATTTGGGCTACAAAGATGGGCTCCAAACAAGAAGTGCGACGGGGTGTCGAATGGACTTGTGCTCCTGTATAAGTGTAGGGTCGACATTTCTGTCCATTGATGTCGGCCCGCCTATCACAAAGTGTGACCATTTTTCCTCACCAGAACTTCATGTAGTGAGTTCAAGAACATCTCCAGCAGGATTTGCCAAAAAGGTTCAATTACCTGAAAAGCCACAAAAATGCCGGCAAACTATGCCAATGGTTTCCATGCTTGAGAATCAGAGCTGTTTTGTCCACTTCAGGAGTTGTGCCAAAGTCGGAAGATGTCAGACACAAAGATGTCTAAGATGTCTTTTCCCGAAGTCCCGCCCAAAGTTTTTGTCCTTTACATGCGGACTTGAGCGCAAAACCCAGTCAAACGCACAACACCTGAGAAGCAAGAAATGTGTGATGTTGAGAACTCCAACCACAGGCCGTGGTCAACCCTTGGCCAATCACAGCAAAGCCAGCTGCACCCAACACTCCTTTTACGGAGCTTGACAGTGTCACCATATAGCACCTTGGTCCTGGAGCAGAAAAGGCAGGGCAGGTGGTCCTTTCAACGATGGCTTGGTTGCTGTTCGCTGGCGCTGCGGCAAATCAATGCGTTTGGAAAACGAAAAAAATTGGAACAGTGCGTCAGGATTGTGTTTTCGTTTGCGGCTTTGTTTATGAGCATCATGGTTGGAAAAGAGTCAACATTTGTGTGCAGGGTTCATGCTACTCCTTGATACTGCTAAGTACCTCTCAGACTTTCAGCAGTTGTTTTGCTTTCCCCTCAAGGTTATTTGCAAATACTTGGTAGTCAACCTCAACGTTCAGAACATGTTTCTGCGAACAAAACCTCCAAGTGGAAGGATTGGACATTATCGTGCTCTGTCAGTTTGAAGGAGTCTATCAGTGTATCTGGTCTATAGAGACATCCAAAAGATCCCAGGAAGAAGGAAATTAGACCAATTAACAACAATTGATTGTGGGTCCCCCTATTCAAATGCACACTGTTACACACTCATGTTACCATGTTTGTACTAAAATTGATCTTCACCCCTCCGAAACGCCACTCAGGCCACGACGTGGATTTTGTGAATGGATCCTCCGCCCTTCAGCTGGGCTATGTTCGGAAGCAGGAGATGGATCGCTTTCAGCCGCGTGGAGTAACTACTGGAGGGGAAGCGGTTCAAAACGACTCACTATGACATGGATAAAGCCTCCTGAGAGAACATTCCATACTCCAAAAGAACATCGGCTGCCGCTGAGCTGCCCCTAGCGTGGTATAGGTCCATGTATCATCATGTATCCAACAATGGTCTTGGAGTACATATTTCATCATATTTCGTGAGAATGGTCGAATTCCGGGCGGACATCCGATTCGGATAGTGGACCTTTATTGGATTCTTCACGGGGCAAGCTGCGAAACACCGAGGAGAACATGCCAAATATAGTACGACAATATGTATGTCATGTATTACCAGCACCGCCCAAAGGGTGGTTATTGGATGGAAAATTCATCTTCAGGGGGTCTATACACCACCCTTTCGGTGGTGCTGGTTATATATATATGGTAGTATATATATATATGTTCCGTTATTTGTCAAGTGCAAGTATTGCACTGACTGAACTGCTGCTGCTGACCTGTTTTGTGAACAACCTGCCAAACTCACTACTTGAGCCGAAGCGGTCAACCTATATATGGCAGTGTGTATCATCTCTCAGTGCTCGTCCCCAGATCAAGGCTTTGTGCGTGACATTGTCACTATACATCAATTTGTTTTGTTTGTTTTTGTCGCTGCCCCCAACACATGAGGGCCCAAAGATGCTCAAAGATACGTGGCTGCAGAGAGGACTGGCACCTGTTCGTTCGTGTCATCGATGGTCGGACCGGAGGACGCCTTGATCTATGCCCACTCCCAGAGGCGGGCCTCGACCGATCGCCTCGCCGCATGCTTTCGGCTCTCGGATCGCCTCGCATCGAAGGAGCGAAGGGGAGGTGCCAGGGCTACCAATCAGGTGCTTAAAGTCACAGGTGCTTAGATCAAAGTCACAGGGTGTCCAAGGTTGGTTTGGGTCCAAATGTGTGTGTAATCAGTTCTCAGCGAGCCTGGCTCCCACCAAAACGAGCACGAAAGTGGCTGAACCCGGAATCACCCTCCATCAGGTCAGCCTGCATGTTGAAGTTGGATTTATTCCCGCATGGATGCAGTCGTGCCTCCTCAGGTACGGTGATGTGTTTCGACATGAGACGCTGCCGCACGGGTCTAGGTCCAGTCCTACCGAACCGGGTTGGTACGACTGGATATATATCCCAAACACTCCATGGGACTGCCATCTATGCCGATCAGTTGGGGTGGTTTTGGGGGTCAATGTAGGCATATATGGCAGTCCCATGGAGTGTTTGGGATATATGGTTGGTGTTTTCTGGAACGCGACTCACCTCAAGAGGTCGAATGGACCATCGTGGGACCCGGGACCTGGTCTTCTGAAGGTGTGACGGTGTGAAGCACACGATGGGACGCTTTTTCAATGACCAGCTCCAACGTGGGCTGAGTTCCTTAACACAAGTACATGCTATTCCTGACGTCTCACTTAACACGCCAGTCGTGCTTACGATCCGGGAGTTCGCCCAGTGTGGATGTCCGTTTCTCGAGGACCTCCCTTTGGCATCATATGCAATATAGACCCGAAGAGCCCCTTTCAAGGGTTTAAGTGATTTATAACTATACTAAACACCTACTAAAGGTTCAACGATTGGTGAACTTGAGAAATCAGCTGCAATTCCAACGTGTTCTACTTTGGGTCACCAGTTTACCCGACACTGATGGTGAGAAGGTCAGTCGGATCTATTCAACTTGTCGGTCTACCCAGCCAATGGGCCCCAGCCTTTTGCAGATCTTTGCGGAAAAGCCCCTGTTTGCAGGTCAAAGGTATGAATCTGAACACCTTGTGCATCTGACTGAGATGATTGATGGACCACAAGAGTTCCATTCTCCCAGGCTGGCCACCACCACTGGTTTCAGATGCTCACTCTTGCTCGGGGCATCGAGCAGCATCCACGTCGTGTGAGGTGCAGCACGTGTGGTCTGCTTGAGCGGTTTCGCAGCAAGTGCCGGGGAACTCACGAAACGCGACACACCGGAGAAGTGGTTGATTGGACGCAAAACAAGAAAAGGACCACGCCGCCTCTCTGTGGTTGGTTGGTTGGTGCGAAGATCGGAGAGTCGGAGCGATTCCATTCATGCTTGGCGCGAAGGGCTGAGAGAAAGGCAATTGTAGAGAGGCTGAAGCTCTGGGACGGATTCTGGCCAGAAGTCTTCGAAGTGTGCACCTATGTTTGGGTTCGTCATGAGAGTCCAAAGTGCTTGATGCTTGTTTGATGCACCGATGGCGCCAACTTGGGCTTCATGTGGTTAACTTGTCATTGATATAGGTCTTCACGGCTCTTGAACCATGACAAGCCATGAGAAGGTATCACATCACTTTCAGTGCTTGAACCTTTAAAGTTACCTGCCAGATCCTGTCAGCAGATACCTCCCTCCTGTGTGAAGCAAAGCGCTCCTGAAACCCCGTGCGCGGCTGAACTTGGACAGAACCTCCCTGCATACTCGCTCAGGCTGCATGGAGGAATTCATTGGTCAGAACCTCCCTTGGTGACGATCTCAGACATGACCAGCGCAGAAATGGTGCGGAACTGGGAAGTTGAAGTCTTTTGACATCGCTCAGTTGTTCCACCTGTCGTTGTTGAATGACTCGCCTTAAATTCCCGTGAGAAAGGATTTTACATCGAACAACCACTCTCCGCGGGGGCCACGACCTAAGAGCTCAGCGGGACTCAGCCAACTTTGTGGAGCGTGTGAAGTTACTTAGTGGAGCTTATGAAGGCGTTTCCACCATGCATTTCGGGTCAGAACAGTGGTTGACTTAACCCTCCCTCCAAAGTATAGGACATCAGGACACCCCATCACCACCGATCGCCTTGGACTTCAGAAACATCGCCCACCTTCGGGTTTTTCTCAGGATCCCGCTCCACGGACAATGGATGCAGGGTGGATGCAGTGGATGATGAACTTGTATAGTGCACGCGCGTGTGTTGTCCAGAGCTTTTCCTGAGCTTCCTGGCCAGGATGCAGCGTCGGCTGCAGAAAAAGGCGCCTTTTCCTACATCCAACGGCATTTCCCTAGGGGTCCGTTTTGGTACCGAACCTCATGGATTCTGGGCCCCCATAATGTAAGATGATGCACTTTTCAAGAGAAGATCACTATTCACTATTCAGTTTCGGAGTTCTCATCAACCAAGCAAGCAACCATCTGGGCTCGAGCCACTGCTTTCGTCAGGCCCTGGCTCGAGAAGCTGCAGACCATGGCCAGGGCAGGGCATTTGCGGAAGAGCTATGGAGGAGCTTTGGACTTCGAGGCGGCTTTGGACGTCTGGGTGGGGCGCCGGCTAGTGTCTGGCATGTCGATGGCTTGGCCAGGATGGTGCGTGATAAGGCTGATAAGGCTTATGCGGTTGATGTTGGGCAAGAAACAGGTAGAAGATGGTAGAAGGATTTATATAGAAGGGAGATTTAATGAGATTTGGCAACATCGCCAGACGCTTTGCTTCACGAAAGTGCTATGGACACAGCATGTTCCGCCAGTTGTTTTGCCCCACACCACTTTCAATCCGAACATGAGAGAGTTCTTGTTTGCTCCCTGCCGTGCAAAAACAACTTTTGATCAGGGGCCATGTTCATCCATGTTCACATATTTTTCCACTTCCCATGTCTAGTGTGTTCTTTCTTTTGGGGGGTCAATATGGGACGATTGTTTTTCCAACAAAAGCACTGCTGCCACCTGCGAGGCACCACGGATGTCATGGATGGAGCAAGAGATGGAGCGCACATGTCATAGATGGGGTGATCGGTGATGTGAAATGCAGGATTTACTCCCTGAAATCATCATGGAAGTGGACAAGCTACCTGTTTGGAATTCGGAAAGCGGTCATCCGAAATCGGGGCCATGCTGTTTCAGCCTGGAGTTGCAAAGGATGTGTTTTTCATGTGTTTTTTCACTTGCAGAGGTTTCAAGTATTGAAGTTTTGCACCAAGAAAACATGTGAGGACAGCATAGGCGGGGCAGGCAAAGCTCACCTTTCGTGTTCACCCAATGCATGTAAGCCGGGTGGGATGGTATTGTCCGCGCATTAATTATTTACACCATGCCGCTTCAAAATCCAATTCCCATCTCAATGGTCAAGTCGGTGGTTGGGCCTCATTCTTTTGGAGATCGTCTCCTCCCAGACGCTCCAAACAGCCCTTGGTACCTCAAAACCCTAGGGATTTGAGACCCCAGACCCTCCATATGAGGGTCCGACCTCTCCATATGAGGGTCCATGAGCGTCTGGGCTATTACATTTGGTCAATCGGTCAATCCAGTTAGGCCCTAAGGCCACTCGCAGCGATTGAAGAGACCGAAGCTGGACACCCCAGTTGCAGGATCAGCGCAAAAAAGAAGCTCAACTATTCAACAAGTGACTTCCTCTCAACGGTCCCCCAGTTTTAGCCGCTGCTTCTTGGAAGACTCAATTGATTTGGCAGTTGTTGGTTCCTTTGGGGAGCTTCGCTGACCGTGCGTGACCGTGCGTGTGTAGCCTGATCGGGTGAGGAGAGACAAGACATGAACAGTTCAGAGCCTCCAAGCATACTAGTAGAAAGGAACTGACGAACGGGGAGGTCATAAGAGGTCATGAAAGGTCATGTCCTTCAGTAAGGAAACGATTGAAGCAACTAGTGGTTTTGGGACTTCTTCTACGGAGATTCACAAAAGGCATCCAAAGCCACAATAACATTTAGACTCCTGCCTTTCATCACTTCGTTCCATTTACAGAATCACTCGGACACCAGCCTCGTTCGGCGCTTCGCTCGCCCAGCGAAGCCGCTTGCGCCCAAATGGCCAGGAGGCGTCCCCGGTCCTTTCGCCCAAGAGCGAAGGCCCCGTCAGTTTCGTTGGTGACAACCGGTGAGGTCGGAACGGGAGATCAGAAGGGTGTTCAGAATGGGTTTTGGATCGAACCCATGTGTGTAAGCAGGGTGGGAATTTGGTCATGTGTTTGAGTGGGTGGTGGTGGCACGAGCTGCTTTTTTGTTTTTTTCTTCTTTGCTGAGTTCTTGGGCAGGCGAATGCTGCTCCACCTCCGTATCCCTGGACATGTTGCAGCCCATGGAGCGGTCCCAGCATCCCATGACATTACCCGCAAGCCAGTCAGGCCCCCCAAGTCTTTTTTGGATTGGGCCTTGTGGAAGCAGGATGACATGGGATGTGGCACAATGCGTTGCTTTGTTGGGATGTGGCTGTGGGTCAGAGCGTGCCACCAGACCGAACATTTCAGGCACGACCTACCAATAGAAGGTACAGAAGGTCTTTCGCTACATGACAGGTTTTTCAGGACTCATCATGCAAATGATTGCTTTTATGTGTGTTACACATTTCCATGATTTCCATGTCCCTTGTAATTCCTGGATTGAAGGAAAGAGGGATCCCGATATCACCCCCAGAGTACCCCACCGAAAGCACCGGTAGTCAGGTGGTGACGTCCTTCCACCTGACGCCAGGTGCTGCGCTGACCTCTGAGGCGCGCCAAGCTCGGTGGCGTAGTGGCGTGGTCTAGCTGAGGGGGTTCATTCGCAAAGCCTCCAGACTAATGTAGACTCTTGAATCAACATCCCCATATGAGGAGGTGTTTGGAATCCCACATGGAGTGGGCTCATCATGAAAGCAAGCCCAACTGCACTCCCCGCAAGTCACATGGTTCATGTTCACGATTCTCCACCGACTCACTCACATCGAAGTGGATGGCATGCCCCTGTGAAGGGAAGACCATCTTCCGAATACCAAACAGGGGAGATATCCACCTCCATGTTAGTTTTAGGGCGAACGAGTACTGATGGTCAATTCAGTGGAAGACCAACTGATGGTGAGGTTGGTGGGTGGAGTACTGCACTCCCTGGAATCATCATGGAAGTGGATGGTGCCACCATGGTTTCTGAAACCGAGTGCCATGCCGTCAAGGAAAAGATGATGATTCCAGGCAGTGTACTGGGATTGGTCTTTCACTCAGTGCTTTTACTATCTTTTACTCGTTTCTCCCTGAAGCAATCATGATTACGTGGCGGCGGGCAGGTCCGGCCGGAGCTCACGAAACATGACCCTCTGCGAGGATCGTGCGTGTGGAGTGCTCAACGTGTGGTGAAACGTCGAGCGCGTTTGAGCGACCCTCTGCGGGGATGGTGCGTGTCGAGTGCTCAAAGGTGTGGTGAAATGCGAATTTTGAGTGGGCGCGGGTGACCCTCTGCGGATCGTGCGCGTCGAGTACTCAAACGTGTGGTGAAACGTCTATTGCGTCTGTGTCCGGGCAACCCTCTGTGAGGATGGTGCGTGTCGACACGTGACTTTTGGAGGAAGTCTCGTACGAAACGCTCGTTTTGGAGACTTGGCGCTTCACTTTTGGCGGAAGTCTCGTTTGAAACAACCCATTTAGTGACCTGGGCGATTTTTTTCAAAGAAATACAGGGTCACTAAATGACATTTTCAGCAACATGGAAACCGTCATCGAAAATGCTACCAAATGTGAAACGACAATGCTCCGACCATGCTTCGACACTTTTGGTGTTTCAGGGGCATTGCGATCGCAAAAATATAAACCGTGGAGTTGAATTCTGCTGGCCATGTCGAAAGTTCTTCTGATGCGGGTTTCCTGCATGCATGTGATCGCAGAATTTCACGTCTTCCAACAGGGACTTGCCAGGATCAAATTTTGAGTGCATACAAAACTGCGCAGTGGTGGGAAATCGATACCCACAACCACAATTACAACATGGGCGATATCAGGGACTGGCCTGTGGATGCTTCTTGCATCTGCAGCAGCGGCACTGTGACAGTGCTTGGAAGCATCAAGGCAGCTATCTCCTTGGATGAGGTGGAGATGTCAGAGCATTTGAAAGTGACACACGTGGTCACGCTCTGCGGGCAAGAGTTGCCGGTGCGTGGCATGCCCATGAGCCTCAGCGAGTACTTGCGGATGCGCGGGGTGCAGAATGTCAGTTTGCTATAGAAGACCCAACAATCAAGCGTATGGCGCGCGATATGCCCCGCATGCAGCAATACGCCGCCGCTTGTTTGACTGTGTGGAAACCTGGTTTGCAACGACTGTGGGCTGAGGCGGTGGAGTATGAGGTTCTGGGCAAGCACTTTGCCCCGGTCTTTCACTGCTTTGGTGGCATCAACCGAAGCTCTGCTGCGTTGTGTGCGTGGCTCATTCTGCGGCACGACTTGACTGTGGAAGAGGCTCTGATGCACCTGCTCTGCGCGCGTCCCAGTTTGAGGCCGTGGCGCAATCGTGCTTACGTTTTGTGGGCGCTGCGATCTTTGTACGAGCTACGCTCGACATG
>CAXAMN010028250.1:682191-696847 GCA_963970005.1 Durusdinium trenchii | reverse complement strand
ACAAACACAACCACAACACACCACACAACCACAGCACACAACCCGAGGACCCACAAGCAACATCGAGAACTACAATACTAACGGCTATGGCAACATGCTCCTCACTATGGCATCAAGACAAATGATTGAAATGTCATGGTGGGGATCACTCGAAGTAAAGTAATTCATAGTGTTTTTCATTTTAGTTCTACATATATGAACGGTTTTAACTACGTTGAGAGGAGCCCGAGGAGCCCTGTTGACTGCATGGACTACACTCCTTGGAATTGTGGCGTGGATGGCACCACCTGGGACTGGTCTGAAGATGGTCATCCGAACTCGGGGCGAACTGCCATCCTAGTAGCGTCCTTTGCTCCTAGTAGTAGTATGGCCAAGAGCCCCGTTCGTAGCGTCTTGCTCCTGTAGTAGTATGGCCAGGAGCCCCTAGTAGCTTCTTGCTCCTAGTAGCCATTATTTGTCCAGGGAGTGTACCTCTCGGATTGCTGTGGATGCTGGCCGTGAGCATCTCAAGCTCCAGCCGCTCGGGCCGCTCCAAGGTCTGCTGCCATTCCGGATCCTCGGTGGCCCAAAGTCTCATGATGTGCGGCGCTCGACAGTCTGGTTACAGGTGAGTTGGTGTTTCCCGACACGGACTTCGTCGTACCTCCGAAACGGTTCGGTTGTCTTCGACCCGAACATGGCACCCGGGCCCCCAGTCCCACCGTACCTCAGAAGGTACGACGCTAGGGTTTGGTGTTGGGTCGAATCCTTTGGCCTCTCGTTCTCCTGGTGTCCCGTGGCCCTCTTGTTGTCCTGCAGGTGACACATGGCAGCCATATGGACATGATATGCCACAGCCACCGGCGCGCGTGGGAAGCACGGTCTCCCAAAATCCACTTGAGAAAAACTGCACGCGTACGCGTGTGGTCACCGTGGTGGATGGACATCATAACACCGGTTTTGGCAGCTTAGAGGATTTTACATCCATCCCTAGGGATCCAGTCGTACCTTCTCAGAAGGTACTTGGATCCCTAGGGCATCATCATCCATCACACCTTTCGAAGCACTAATCATTTCAAGTTTTTGTTTGGGGGATTACAAGGCCGGCGTCAGGGCGGTCAGGGGCTTTGCTTGCAACATGCCAGTTGCCAGATCATCACTTGCAAGAAATACACTATCCCAGACACGACCTGTTTGGGACTGCCATATTTGCCTACATTGGGGTGTTTGGGGGGGTCAATGCAGGTATACATCATATATCGCAACACCGAAGAGGAGAGAGTCGTGAAGAAGTTTGTAGCATGTGAATGGCATTCTGACCAAAGGTTACTTCTGATGGGCCGATCGTGTATTGACCCCGATCCAGCGCAGTTAGTTAAGGAGGGTGACTTGGAAGAGATGTCGGAAGAGGCAGGGCGCTTGTCAACTCGAGGCAGCTACAATGAATTGGAGAGCGCAGGCGCAGACTACCTCTACAGAAGCAGGAAATGGATTGAACAGTTGCTACACAGCAAATCCAATGAATTTAACTTCAATCCGTTTTGCATGCACACAACACAATCAGTATACAGTATACACTCTAGGTCAGGTCGCATGCAGAAGCACACTGGATGGTGCTTTGCCGGAATACTTTCAGGTTTTCTCAACATTAATGTGAGTTTGGTCCGAATCCAACTCAGCTGGGTCTCCCCCAACCCCAACCGCAACATCACCACACCATATCCAAGCGCCGATGTCCACCTCGTGCTTCATCAAGAAAAGACATCCTCGATTGCAGGAAAGCGTTGAAAGCGCCTCCGATGCCACCGAGGGTGAAGAAGGCAGCTTGGGGGCTTGTTCCGAAGCTCAGCACTTTGACCAGTCCCAAGACAAACAGATTGCCTAGGGCCTAGAAGCTTAGAAGAAATCTGGGGTCACACCCAGAAGCACAAACCCATCCACAGAAATCTCTTTCAACTGGTGTTGCGACTTGTCTTGGCCCTCCCTGACCCGACTTCAAGTACGTACGCGTACTTGGGTCGTCCGCGTCACCGATCCGAGCTCGTTTGCTCAGATCAGCCCTTACAGCGCTTGAAACGCTTGGAGATGCGCTTGAGACGTCACCGGCATGGCTTGAAGAAGGTGGGGAATGCCACCGGAAAGAAGAATGGGGCGAGGGCATATGCGGCGTGCCCGAGAGAAGACGGTGAGAAGACACGGTGGCATTCCCTCATGGAAGCGGACGGTCTATCTACCGAATTGAAGGCCACGAAGCAAAAAACAGCATGTTTTAATATATCTGTTTTACACGTTCATTCTTACTAGATCTTGCTGTATGATACTGTCGTGCTCTTGCTTATGATTTCTTTGAAACTCCACCTTTATTTGCTAGGTGATGGTTTCGGATATTCTTATTGTCAACCCTTACTTGGGGATGATTGGGCCCTCTGACTAATATTTTTCAAGTTGGTTGAAAACACCAAGCAGTTTGGTATTCTGGGAGCCCCCTCACCCCACCCACCAAAAAACGGCATGTGGTTTCCTCCAAGTGACTGGTGACCCTGTTGCCTCTGTCATCGCCTTACACGTCGCTTCGTTTTCTCATGCTCCAGGCCCTGCGAGATGGAGTGACTTCGCTGGTGGGTTTGGGGCGAAAGCAACAAACACACGACGGCTTTTTGTTTGGGGGACGGCTCATCCTGGAGTATATGGAGTTAATATGAGTTAATAGTGGAGTTTTAATATGATGCAATTCAACAAGATGATCAGTTCTCCATTGGTTTTTGCTGTTTCCAATTTCCAATATTCTATTTACTCCAGGATGACTATATAACTTAACAGTAATTACATTGCAATAAGAGTCACTGGGATGTGAATGTTATGAGGAAGACTCAGCGGGATTTGCTGATATCCCCTGCAAAACTCCGGTTTCATCGGAAGAGTTCACCTGAATATTGGAATTCCTGTTGGATTGGGGAATCTTTCACTCAAAAGTCCAACAAGTGGAAAGTTGGCTTAAGCTTTCTCCACAAATCTCTGGCGGGGAAGCTCTCATGATTTCTCATGCGAGTTTTGGGCAGGCCCCATTGTTTGCCCTGAAGCGAAACATGTGAGCTGCCAAAACATCTTCAGTTCGTGACCGAACTTGACCTCCTTTGAGGAAGTGAAGAAACCGCTGGAAAGGACTCCCTTTTGTGCGTCCCGAGTGCGCTGGAGAAGGACAGAAGTAGAACAATCAATTACCAATTGCTGCATAAATTGAGCCTTGCTTGGCTTCAACCAAATATTGCATAACCTCGTCTACCTCCACTGTTCATGACAAGATTTGCCCAGGGCAAGAAGGCCCGTCGTGAGTGCCGAAATTCATTTCCGGCCCGTCCCCAGACAAGACCTGTCTGGGACTGCCATATATCCCATGGACTCCAGCTATGCCATATGCCTACATTGGGGTGGTTTTGGGGGGTCAATGTATATGGCATATGAGGCATATCATATACATGGAGTATTTGGGTATTGGGGGTCAATGTGGGCATGGATTCGGCAGTCGGAGTCGTCCTGGGGTCAGTGCCGAGGGGCGTCGGATGTTCCTCTTCGTCCTCGCCGCGGCGGAAAGGCGCTGACCACTTCCGCTCAGGAACGGCGAGCGGCTGAGATCTTGTCCTTCTTCGGGGAACCTCCACCCTCACGTGCTCAGGGATCGCTGGTGTCCCTGCAGGACAGAGGGGCAACTGCCCGGAAAGGCGGGCCGATTAGGGAGGGGCACCAGCATGGATTTAGGGGGGTTTGGGCGTCATCCGATAGGTCATGGGTCTTCTTTCTTCAGCCATTCAAAATAACCAGTGGAGTTGCTGGAGTGTGGCTTTGTAAGACCATGAAGCGTACTGCACTGTTTCCAGAAGCGCGGGGCAACCTACTATCTGGGGCGCACGAAATGAAGCAAGAACAGGTGGAAGCTTAACCTTAAACTTTCCAGGGTTGAGATCGACTGATCTTGTCGGTTTTGACTTTGATGACATGTCCTGCCACTTTTTGAGGATGAATTTTTTAAGATAGCAGCAAAATCATAAAAGACTCGGCACGGGAAGCCCCCAGGACTTCCTCTCCAACGTGAGCACCTTCGCCAAGCACTTTGCCAGTGCCGTGAAGGAGGCCAGAAACCCAGCGCTTGCGGGAAGACGTTCCCTACAAGTCCAGTCTGACACAGAAAAGCCTGGTCCTTCGTTTCAGTGAAGAATGTTTCTGTATGACCAGGTCAAGATGAGATCCTGGACCTGTAGGGCTTCGAATTCAAGAATGTGTTGCATCGATCGAGAGAGGGCTTTATGTGGTGCCAAGAGTTCTTCCAAAGAATATATGTTGCAAATTTTGCCTGGAAGAGATGCAAGAAAACCGTCTTGCCCGGACACGACCCTGGACCCGAATCCTTTGGAGGGGTCGGAGGGGTCAGGGACCTGTCGGGCTGTTGGCACCACATTATGGAACTGCTGGAGGATGTGTTTGCGCTTTTCAGCTGATGATGCACAAACACCTTTGACGTGTGACCTGTTCGACCAGGAAACATGCCAGCCCAGCTGGATGGGTTGCTAGAGGTCCCTGCAGGTCATCCCCGGACTGCAGACCGCCCTGCAAGCTTGTTGATACCTGTCATGTTGACTCTTGGTCTCACAGTTGAAATCATGTTGCCATGATTCTGAACTCCTGCAGCTGTGTTGATGTTCTCTTAATGATGCATCTCAGTTTGTTTCCCAACTTCTCCAGAAGTTTGCACCCCACTTCTCCCAGGACCTTAGACCTTCGTGGCCACAAGAGATCCCACGATCGATCATAACGTATCCCTTAAAAGGTCGCCCAAACGCTCCGACTGGGACTGGAATCATATGGAATAGGACTGCCGACCCAGAAAGACCCCCCTGGCACCACATCCTGGCACCACCCCTGACCTCATCGGCAGTCCCGTCTATCCCGTCTATCCCGTCGCGTCTGGATCGGCCCTGGACCGGCTCCCGGAGCGCCTGCGGTCGCAGGTCCGTGCTCACCACCAGCGCCAGCGGAGCGACTCCTTACCCCGGCGCTTGGAGGGGGAGGTGCCGGTGCCGATCCGGAGCGGAGCGGAGAGCGGGGTCCGTGCCGGGTCGCGCAGGGGTTCGGGTGCTGAAACGTGGGGCGCCATGGATGGCCATAGCTATATAGTATTAGTGGATTGATGTCGAGGGGAGACCCCAAGTGAACAACGTTCTGAAGAAGCAATAATAGGCGTAATAGGTATAATCGTGAACAAAAAAGCTAACCGTCTATTATTCCTATAGTATTCCAACAGGCACCATTGGTGTTGTTGTTCGTTTGCGTCTTTTGGCTGGTTGCGCCTTCCAAATGGGATCGCTCCCACAGCTTCAAAGTGAACTTTGGAGTCCCTTGTTGTGACCGAACTTCCAGGCCCAGTTCGCTTGTGACCTCACTTACGCTGGGATATCAAGTGCGGGGATGAACTGAAGAGCTGCTCAGCAGCTAGGCTATCTGATCTTTGTTTGGGGGGGCAACAATTGGGGACAGATCCAACCAAAAAACACCATGAAACACCGGACTCACCGCTCCAGGGCTCCAGGGTCTCATGTAGCGAGCCTGGCTCCAGGAACCATCGACCGATCGACCCTTGCGGGTGCTCTTTGACCTGTCCTTAACCTCATGGAGTAGTCGTTTTATGGTTTTAATGATCAAGTCCAGCATTGCTTGAGGTCAGGGCCTCTGAACTGTAGGGTTCAAAGCCTGGAAAGTAAGGCGTTAGCCATTTTGGATCCCTTTGTGGATCCAACGTTGCCCTTTGCGCCTGGATGCGTTGCTAGCAGTCGACCGAAATCAAGGATCGATCGAAACCACGGTGGGTGGGTGATCGAAATGGATGCCGAAATGCAGCTGGTATTTGTACACCAGCCGGTGGCCGATCTACAGTGGGTTTACCCTCATCGAAGTCCACACTATATATAGGCAGAGTGACTCAAAAAGTCTGTAAGCCAGGATATCGTTGCAACCATTCACCACAACCTGAAAAGTGTGTTCCTACAAATGCATCAAACTCATCAATTCACAAAGCGATTGCATAAACATACGCCTGAAGTCTCCAAGTACCTGGGAAACCGGGACTATGCAGTCATGCAGTATAGGGCTCCAGTCGTACCTCCTCAGGTTCGGTGTTTGGACCCGAACATGGCACCCGGGCCCCGGTCGTCCCACCGAACCTCAGCAGGTACGCCGCACGCCCTAGGGGCAGTATAGCTTTGGTGTCCCATTTCGGAGTTCCAAAAGACCCTGGAGACCTCCACCCTCACCGCACGGACCCCTCTTTCATTGCCAGGAGGCCTCGAGGCGAGGCCGCACGCGAGCGCGAGCGACGCGAGCACCGGGCCGAGCTGATTGGGCGGATCAAGGGAGCCAAACTGAAGGGGAAGACTTGAAGGGAATTCCTCTACAGTCTGAGACTCTTCAGTTCATCATCGAACTTGATGTCGAAAGTGTGAGGGAGGTCACTGGATAGGACTGCAAAGTTTGGTCACGAATGGAAGGTCCTGGCAGTTGACTTGTTGTTGGGGGCCTGATTGATTGCTGCACCATTATCATAAGATACTCGGATATTTATATATATCATTATAATTATTCCAGCTGTACAGACTTACTGATTAATTGCATATAGCACTTGCAATTTCTATACACATCCATCATTGACGCCTCGTTTCTACCGGCGATTCCTCTCGTTGATACCGGAATGGCCGACTTCTTGCACTGCATGCAGCACTTCCGGGCACGCCTCAGGCGCTTCTCCCGCAGCAACAGCACCGGCGCCCTTTCCGCGCGCGACGGTCGCGCGCGCCCGGAGGGTCCCAAGACTCGGGCGCTACGGCGGACGAAGACGCGTGGCTGGGCGGCAAAGGTGGCGGGAAGGATTGACACCCCAAAACGTGTGACGTTTGATCGTTTTGTTTTTTTTTTAGTTGGGAGGCTCATGTAGGCAACTATGTCCATATACCAGCAGTCAGTGCTTGGGGTGCGATCCATGGAGGTTAGGGGTGCCCATGATCCACTCACTTGGGGACTAAACACCACCCCGTGTTGTGACTGGTTTGCATGGATAATTAATTTGGAATATAGTGTTGACATGTGCTGACTGCTGACTGTTCATACAGCCACTTCCAGATATAGGCGCAGCTTTTGTAGAGGAATTCTTCAATATTGGCGTGCTTTGGAACTGCTTTGAAGCTCAAAAAGAAAGCCACTCGCAAGTCCACTCGAACTTAATGGCCTTATCACTTGCACTGCATGAACAAATTAGGTGGTCTCTTCGGGCGCACCGATTGGCTGTCCAGGAAGCCGGGAGGGGACCGTACCCCGATCGAGGACAATCACCCGATCAGCCAACACTCAACACCGGTCGACTTCGTGGTCGGAGCGGGATTTCCATTGGAAGCCTGATTTGGAAAGCCTGATTTCACCTACTGACTCCCTCAGCTTGGAACCCATTTTGCAGTTTGTTCATGGTTCGGGTGCCCCCACTCCACGGTCTGCAGGTGATCCACCTACTTCCAGCATCGCCTGTCTCCTTCAGGTCACACAGTCGTCCAGTCGTCCAGGTCCCAGGTGGTGGGGAGTCACCCACGACGTGCAGAGTTGCAGAAACGACCTCGGACCGTCCCGGACTGGCAGGTCATTTGGAGAGGGGCTCCGAGCATCCTGTCTTGCTGAACAACCAAGAGATCAAGCAGCAGCTCCTGGCGCCGCACGAGGGCGGCTTGGAAGTGAAGTGCGGTGTGTTGTAGATAGTGTGTAGTTGGTTTTGTTGTGGTTGTGGTTGTGGTGGTTGTTGTTGTGGTGGTTGTTGGTTGTTGGTTGTGGTTGTGGTTGTGGTTGTTGTTGTTGTTGTTGTTGTTGCGGCTACCAGCTACCAGTGCTACCAGTACTACTACTAGACTACTAGTACTAGTACTAATCAAACACAACCACTACTGGTAAAAGTACTTGTTGGCATTTTGTTGTTCTTTTTGTCGTGCCAAGAAACAACGACGGGGCTGCGGTTTTTGTTGTAGAGTTGTAGAGGACCGCCATCACTCAGTGCCCAACGAAGATAGTGATGGTACGGTCGTGATAATCTGGAAGGGACGCCTTGCATGATTATGGAATTTAGACAATTTCACCTTTCCTTTTGCTCAGGGCCATTGACAGGTTGAAGTCTTTTGCACTTGTCGGCGAATGCAGTACCTAGATCATAAAATGTTTTATACTGTATATGTAATGCATCTTTGGTACAATTCTGAATTACGCTCTTGCGAGCTCCCCTCAAGTGTGTGTGTGACTTGCCGCATTTTTTGGAGAGTAGTAGTGTTGATCAGTGTTGTGACAGCTTGTTGTTCATGAGATGTGTTGCGCATGTATATTCCATATTCTTAAGGCACTTCATTACATGACGTGGACTGCTATCAAACTACTCAGCAGCATTCAAGCAGCGCTGGATGTTCTATAATATTTTGTTTCGCACGCGTTCACAGGAGCGACCCGTTCGTGCGGATTGAGATTTGAACATGTTCGCACCAAGTTGTAGGCGCTCACAATGCGTTAGTAAATGTTGTGCATGTAACAGTCTAAAAAAACAAGGGGATTGATTACTGGTCATGTTGTTTTCAATGGGTTGCAGTTCTTGTTTTTATTGCTTTGGTGCTCTAGGTGCTGACCCCTTCAAGCGAGGGCGCGCGCTCTAGGCGATCGAGGAGCTGGCTTGAGTGCAAAGCCCTGGCAAAAACAAAAACAGTTGATTTCCTGCAAAACAGGATCAAACACGAAAACCGCTGAAGAGAGTTTCATCATTTCCCTCAGTCAACGGGGCCCTATTGGAGTCTCTCGCCATTCCAAGTTGCGTTCCCACAAACGTGTCTTAACTTTGGTGGAATCAGGCTAGTTGACTAGTTTTTTCTTTGCGGAACGCACTAAGTTGTCCGCGATGCATTCTGAAACAGGCTAGCTCCAAACACTTTGCTAATGGAGGTTTGAACATGATGCGTGAATTTTCCTACAACAAGGCCACCCATGGCCATCCCCTCCTTTTGTGAAGGTTCATGCAAGTAGAATCGGGCCGTGCTGGAAGACCGTCCAATCTATCATGCAACTTGGCACGTTTCAGACACTGTTTATAGGGCAACCGGGCAACCAGGGTTGAAATGACTTGATCATACTTGGCCACAATGTTCTTCTGGGATGGTCCAAGGTTGCAGTTTCTTGTTGCAAACCTGCCAGGACACCATATATGATTGGAGTGCAGCATGAGATTGGGCGCCCGCTTACCGCTGGCGCGATGAATTCAGAACGGCCAAAGGCCATGAGATTTAGTGGCGGGCAGCAGGGGTCTTTGGAGTCCACTGGAGTCCTGTAACTGACAAAAAAACCCGTCCACGCCGGTGTAACCGTGCGTAACCACATTTTCAATCATAACCCGATCTTTAAGCCTTCGGCCCTGCGTCAATCAACTCTGAAATGCAAGGGGCATCTAGGGGCACTATCCCAGGTGATTGTTTTGTTCTTGGTTGCTGGGTTGAAGAATGAAACTGCGGCGATCTCGTTATTTTGCCCCACAGCTCATCTCCGATCCGTTGGGTTTTTGGACACACCAACGAAAACACATGCACAACTCATCTCCTGCATGGAAGAGCTAAGATCAATTATATCAGTGATAATTAGGCATTTGGTCCGCAATGACGCGCAGATGATAATGATGGGCAGGATGCCCATGTATCATCAAGTATCAACTTGAGAGGAATGCTTCGACATTATTTCCTGTGTTTGAGGTATCAGCACTGGTCGTGTTTGATACACGTCCATCCCCACCTATAGTCCGCAAGACTTGACATTGGGAACCGTACTGGCCATCATCCACTACAACTGACGCGCCCCTCCGACCTACACCCCCCTATTGTTCGACAGTCACAGGAGTCCGGACTGCCAGCTCCAGTGCTGTTGGGCAACGCCTGCCAGCATGAAATCAGCTGACTCAGGATTCGCCACCAGGGCGGCATCTTGGGCCGAATCGCCCCGACGTCGAAAGGTCGCATCCTGCGTCCTCGCTGCGTCCTCGCTGCATCCTCGTGCTCCAGGTCTTTCTCCTTGTATGGAAGTAGTGGAACACCACAGGTAGCCAATGGTAGCAGGCTGCACCGTGGCTCACCAAAAATACCCTAGTTCGGCCCCTGGAAGACGATTTTCCTCTACAAGGGGTGAGGGTACCTCATGGAGGGTCCTGCATGGTGACTCGGGCTGTTCTTCATGCGTCAGCTTCAAAACGATTTTGGCTTGAAAAAGTCAACCAAGCCACCTCTCCGCCAAAGGAGGCAGAAGTGAAGGAGGAGGCGGCCAGTGGGCCTTGCACATTCGAGCCTTGTTTTTGGCTGGTTTCGATTGTTTGATGGCTGGAAGTACTTTGTCGGCAGTCCCTTTGCCATCCGTGTCCATCACTACAACAGAGTCCAAGACTTATGCCACCTCGCAAGGTCAAAGAAGAAGACACCAAGGAGGAAGAGAAGGCACTAGGGATATTTGCTGCCCTAAGGATCCGAACGGACCCTCCGTGGCGGTCGGGGTCGAACCCTCTAGTTCACAAGGGTGGCAGGGCCCCGAACCCTTGTATTGTTTCGGGTGCGGATCCTGATCGGGTGGGAGAGTGGGGAGGATTGGCATGTTGTTGGGGCCCTTCCGTGTGCACGTCTCCGTCTCTCAGTGCACGAGATGGACCACGGCCACCAGAAAAGCTTCCTTTGCGGAATTGACGGGTTCACAGGGCGGGTTGGGAGCATTGAGACCTCAGAAACGCAGGGGAAACATGGGGAAACCAAGGGACCGAGCCTGGGATAGATACCTAGTTTAATGTTTGTGGTGCATGTCCTGTCCCATTTTCTAGGGTACTTTGGAGGGTACAGGTAGCGGCTAGACAGGCTAGACACATGTTTGTTGGCCGTGGTTGCTGGATTTTGTTCCACAGAATGCTCAAGTTCAGGGGACCAATGATGCAACAGAGGACTAGACTGGGTGATGCATTTAGGATACCGTCCTTTGGGCAGCCAAGATTGCCGTAGCCTTGAGGATGAGATGGATACCTTCCTGGATGACATCAAGGACATCGAGAAGGCGAGAGAGACGCTCATGAAGCCCACGCGAACTTCGGAGCCCAGCCGCGTGAAGATACCAGGGCCCCCGGGCACCGGGGTGTCCAAGTAGAGCTCCTTAGAGGTGATTCGGGGTATCCATGAACCACCCCCAACGCCGGGGCCCCTGCGGTATATGGGTCCAGAAACAGAAACCCCGACGGGCTGGGCGAGCGACAGAACGGCAGGAGCCGGTGGAGGAGATCGCCACGGCGGAGGCGGAGAAAGCGGAAGAGAAGGAGGAGGTCCTGGTCCGAGCGTGGTGCGGCCGGTGATTTGGTGGAGGTTGAGGAGGGCGTCCTGGCGTCCTGCCCCGACGCGACCCGTTCGGCCCTGACCTGAATCCTTTGGAGGGGTTTGGGGGGGCCCTCAAATCCCTATAGGTTTTGAGGGACCGGTCGGGCTGTTTTCACGGAGCGGCTTGAACTGGGTGGTTGTGTGATGTTTTGTGATGATGAGTTGCCCGAACTATCGCATTTGGGATATGTTTTGGGTCAGTCCGAACTGACCTGTCACGGTTAGTAAACAAGTATCAATTATCACGATTTTTGAACTGTCGGCCTGCAACCTAATCATCATCATCCACTGGGCCCAGGTATTAGGATAGACCCAATATATTACCCAGACACTCCATGGACTGCCATATATGCTTACATTGAGGTGGTGCCAGGGGCGTCAATGTAGGCTTGCAATATATTCCATACATGCACTGTCTGGGTAATGTTTGACTGAAGTAAAGGAAATTCCTGAACTCGGGTCACCTAGTCAGACCATTCTCTTTATAGTCTTTGACTCCCAGGCTGTATGTGTTTACCTTGTTTAATCACCGCTTCCCAATCCGAGCCAATCCGTGGTCGAAGTCTGTCGTGGATGACGGGCGACGACGACCGGCGTTTCTGCACCCTGGGACGACGGACGGCTGTGTCCCATCAGATGTGATTAGGACCTCCTACAGTGGTTTCAGAGGTGAGACATGGCACTGGCACCCCTACATGTCCTAGACAGATGGAGGTCCATTTTTCAGCCACCGACCTTGGGGATTGTGCCATTGGTCCTCTCAACCCACTATAGGAGGATGTGGAGATGTGGATCTCCATGATCCACACTGAAAAGGACCAGGACCGAACGTCTACCAGGCACCACGGTGCTCCACACGTCTACCAGGACCGAACCCAAGGTTCGGGAAAACCACCGAACCGCGACTGGCGCACGTCCAGTCGACGGTCGCCTCCGTTTCGGTGCTGGAGACCGTTTCGGTGCTGGAGACGGTGTACCTGGAGTCTCAGTTCGTACCTCGGAAAATGGGTACACAAGTACCTGTTTTTTAGGGGTCATGTCCCATTTTCTAAGGTACTTTGGAGGGTCCAGGTAGTTGTGACTTCTGTTTCTTGGAGATGTGTTGGCGCGACGACCACTGGCACGCTACCTCCAGCCAGCCCTTTTTTTTGCGTGGCCCAGGCTGAGGCAGAGTAAGACTACACACCAGCAGTCACAAGACGGGGTGCGATCCATGGAGGTTAGGGTGACAAGCTATTCCCCTCACTGGATGGGACTAAACACCACCCCTTTGTGACTCCTGGCGCGCACATGTTTTATTTTAATGTTTTGTTCCATAGGTTTTGGTGCGCTGTTGGAGTAGCTGGGGATTGCCGCAGTTGCTTTGTCCAACATCAGACTTCCAACCCTTTAGTCTCTTTGGTCCTCGAGAATCAAAGCTTTTTGGTTTGGGGTTTCTGAGAATAAGATGTCGTGAACTGGTCACGGGGAAAGAGGATCCATGACGATTCAGGCGGCAAGCCATAAAGTGCTTCGAGTCGAGATCGGTTGCTTCACCATGTGGGTGGCTCTTGTCTTGACATGCATTGTACCCGAGGGGCGTGACGTTGGTTCACCATGCGGTATTTTTGGGGGGGTGCATAATCCATAAACTCATAAACATGTCCTGTCCTCAAACCTAAATGCCGGTCGATGCTAACACGCACGCATTTTTGTCAGGCTGCAGGGGTTGAAGAGCTGATGAAGGAGATTGAAGCAGAGGCCAGAAGATCTTTTGTTTGTAAGTTTAGTTCATCACCTTTTGGAAGGAGGCATTCTAAGCCAAAACTGACCAACCTGGCAGCTACGAGCTTGAAGCAGCTTGACTCCATGTCTTCGGTCTGTTTCCTTGCGTTCGCAGGCTGCGGAACCACCGGAGGCTGAGCCCAAGGAGCGGGTTCGCGCCGGGGACGGAGCGGGTTCGTGATCGGTCCACTGGGGTCATCGGTGCGTAGTGGAACTGATTACCGGTTTGAACCCCCGGGACCAATCCCTATAGGGCTCCTGGCCAGGAGAAGGTGGGCCAGGGGTGGGTGCCAGGGGTCTAACCACCTTCTGGACTAGGTGCCTTTCCAACCACCATTCATGTACTCCTTAGGGCTCCTGGCCGCCCCCTCCTGAGGAGAAGGTGGTTGGGGTAAGTGCCAGGGGGGGGTTGAACCACCGAACCTGAGGCTAGGGAATGAACAGATTCCTTACACACCCTGGGTGTGTCAACCTGCGTTTGGGTCAACCTTGCACAGAAGGCATCTTTCTTCCATACACGAAGAAAACGATGATAAACAGGACGATGTAAGGGTCCAGTAGGCTTCCAGACGTTTATGCCAGAGATCCGTTGAAGACAATCACTCCTTTGTGACCCGGTCATGACCGTCATGACTTGAGATTGACGCCATTCGACCACGGACTCCACTTCATGGGCGCATCGCGTTCGGTTCCAATCTCTTCCTTTCCGCATCCAGTTCTTCTCGGGCGCATCGAGCCATGAGTCACTGTCCCGAGACTTTCCCACACGGGATCCGTTTTCGTACCTTGTCATACCTTCTGAGAAGGTACGACTGGACCCGGCTTGGAAAGAGGACAACGGCAGTGCTCCAGTTCCTCCAACATCGGCCGAACCAGTCGTCCCATCCGGACCTCATCCCGTTCGTGGGACAGTCCCGCGTGGGGAGCATCGCGCATCACCAGGACCCTGCGGTGTCCACTGCGGTTCCAGAGGCTGGCGAGGATGAGGAGATGGAGGGGACACTGCTGATGGTGATGAGACACAGTGGTGCCACCGGAGAAGATTATATCAGTGTATTGATTGGAGTTTGGCATTTTGAAGAGGCATGATCTTGAAAGCCATGGTTTTGACCTTTGGAATCTAAATCAAACGGTTGCAGCACACTTGCGAAGGCACCGCCAGAATAGCTGCTATTTGTACAGAAGTGGCAGAAGTGGAGCACAGCGCGTGTTGTTCGTTTCTTTTGCGCACAAGGAGTCACAAGACGGGGTGATTTTGGGTCCTTAAGTGAGTGGAGTAGCTGGGCACCCCTATCCTTCAAGTTCAGCACTCCGACATGTGACTCCTGGTATGTGTTATTTTTTGTGTAGTGGATTGAGAGTAGATGGCACAATCCCCAAAAGGTGGTTTACATGGACCCTCATCCAAAAGCACCTCTTTTGGTACTATGATCTCGATTCATAGTCAAAGACGATGTTTAATATGG
>CAXAMN010028250.1:631264-674577 GCA_963970005.1 Durusdinium trenchii | reverse complement strand
CGCCTGATTCCCTGCTACCTTTCGTTCACCCCCCTCCTCTCTCAAGTTTGTGGCTGTCCGGCAAAAAACACCGCAAAAACCGATGGTTTTTGATGCGCCTCGGTTAGAAAAATGACCGAAAAAAGACCAAACACCAGGAAAGATTTTGTCAGAAAGGGTTTTTGAGGCTTTTGGAGGCTTCAAAATTGCACAAAACTATGGTATTTACAGGGTTTTGTGCACCTTCCCGGCAGAAAACGCCGGTATTTACACGGTTTTCTGCGCTTTTCCAGCGCTCAACCGTGGTGCGCCTTTGGATCGACGGCTGCAAAATACCGTAAATACCAGTGTTTTCAGCTCCTCCTGTCTTCAAGCGTGGCCTTAGACCTTGCCGCGGCTGTGGATCGACGGCAACGAAACCTCGTAAATACTAGTGTTTTTGAGCACGTCCTGTTTGCAAGCATGGCCTGCGGCCACGCAATTTAAAGGGTCGCCGCACGTCACTATGTAAATCCGAAGTTGCATTTGAGAAATATGTGACTCCTTTTGAAGGCACGTCAACCTGTATTGAAACCGCTAGACCGCTACAGCTTCTGGAGGTTTTGTCAAGCGTTTGTGCATTAGTCTTTCTTTCATCACGCTCACTCACTTCTCTTCAAACAAGTGGGGGGCCTCTCACCTCCTCCCGGATTACGCCTGATTCCCTGCTACCTTTCGTTCACCCCCCTCCTCTCTCAAGTCGTGTTCTCAATTGCAGCAGGGAAGAGGGCCTTGGGCTATGGACCAGCTCGCCCTGAAAATTGGGGCTTAACCCGAAGGAGGCGCCCTGCAGCACCTGCTTTTGCTGCAGAAGATGGGCTGCAAGATGCACCCAGCTTGAAATGGTGCTTGCAGCTGACATCATGCCTTGAAGGAAGCATTGAGAAACTCATGCAGCCCTCTAGAGGTCAGGGTTGGTGCGGCTTTTCTTCTGTCTGCAAGCGACCTCTAGAGGTCCGGGTGGCAGATGGAACCAGGGCCGCGCGGCATGACGGAAGGAGCGCACGTGGGCGTTATGCTTTCTTGATCTGCTGATGGGGATCGTCAAAGGACTACGTCCTCGGAGCACTGGTCCTAGGCTTATCCATCAAGCGGACGAGAACCAAACATTCCCTCGCTTGTTTGCGCATTGAAGATGTGTCTCCGGAGCACCTGAAGCTGCTGCAGATCTTCTTGCCGATTGGTGGAGCACATCGAGGTGGCCTGCCAAGCGGCTGGGACAGATGAATACAGCTGATCGCATCGAAGAGTCACGATTCTTCAAAGTCTTCACTAAGCTCAGGGCCTTGGAGCAGGCGGATTTTGAGAAGGTTTTGGTCATGGACATTTATTTTCTGGTCCTGTCAAGCGCTGCCAAACTGTTTGAGCTACCAACCTAAAACGGGGCATGAACCGGGGCAAATTGCCCTACAAGCATGGTGATGACAGCATCGTCCACTTTTCGGGAGATTCTGGGGTCAAGCCTTGGACATGCTGCTTGCAGAAAGCTTGGCATGGCCCAGCAGAGACCAAGATGAGGAGTACATGCAGTCGTTTCTCTCAGATCATCATTCCTATATTTGCTGTGGGTGAAGAAAGATCCAGAGCGGTGGAGCAAGATGGAGAGGAACATGGTTGAGCCTGGGTCAAGATGGTGCCATCTACTTTGAAGATGAGAGTGGGAAGGTGCTGAAGGAGACGTCCCATGCCACGAGGTATTTTCTCAAGTCCTGGTTTGACATGCCGTCAAGGCTGCCGCAGCTTCGTTGCCGAGGAACTTGGTGGGGACCAAGTTGATCTCAGCGAAGGCGACGACTCCTGGCAGGGCGGCAAGGACTCTTGGTAGGAAGGCGATGACACGAAGTGAGAGGTGGAAGTGAGAACAAGATCGGCTCAGGGTGTGAAGAAATTGCCAAAAACTGAGGCCTGGAGCCACTAGAAACCATTAGACACTCAGCGCTACCACAGTGGTTCACAAAAAGGTTGGGAGCTGCACCAGACACGGGGTGATGCAACCTGGGCGCCCAATCAGCTGAAGGATGATGGTGTTGGTTTTGTGCAGGCCGAAATGGGCTTTTATGGCCCTGACTTGGAGGCGAAGTGGTCCCCGCTGCAGATCAGAAGCTCCGAGGACTTGAAGAGTGAAAGATGGAACAGCAGCGAGGAACCCGGCGACAGAGGAAGAGGACGAATGCACAGTTTGTTCATTTGTTTGTTGACGCAATTGAGGTGAGTGATTTTCTGCTGTGTGCCGCCGGCATTGAACAAGAGGCTGACAGCAGCAGGTCCTGCAGGTCCCGGGCAGTAAGATGCAGGTGCCACACAAGCCAGGAGCAATGGCAGTTGCTTGTGTCATCGGTTCAGAAGCACTAGGTGTCAGATTTGGAGCAATGTGGGTATGTGCTGAAACAGCATGAGCTCCATGACCGACGGGTAACCTTTGGCTAGCCCGACCTCGCAGAGCGCTGGACCCCCGCGCCAAGCGAGGTATGCTGCGAGGTTGGTGCGTGAAAAAAAGAATAACATCCCATTGACACCAGGTCAACCACCCCAATGTAGGCATTTGGGGACTCAAATAAACAACCAGGTCGCCCACACTCCCACACCCGTATTTGTTTGATTCGCTCCCAGTTGACATGCCATGAAATATGCCAGTCACATCAAGTGTTTTGCCCGCGACTGCAACACGATCCGTGACCCGCAAGGAAGGGGACGTCGAGATGAAGGCAGGGGTTTTGCTCAGGTCCACGATGGCGTCGACGAGGTTACGTTTCCTGAAGTCTTCCACTTGTGAGCTGTTCATTGGAATCGTTGTTCTTCAATAGTGGTTTCCAGCAGTTCCACGAGGATGCTTCATGGAGGTTCGAGGTGCCCAGCTACTCCACTCACTGGATTGGACTTTAATAAATACCACCCCGTCTTGCGACTCCTGGTGTTTTTTGGTTTGTTGAAGGTGCTTGCTGCTGTCCCCTGTCCCAGCTTTGTCGCTTCCTTCGGAGACGACCGACGCCGAGACGGGAGGATCCCTTCGCAGACTTCCTCAAGGAAATCGACCGGCACTGAGGGCTGAAAGGAAAGGAATCCGATGACCGATTTCATCACTCCGAAGGCGAAACAGGTGGTGGAGCATATTCCAAGTGCAGGGAGATGCCGCAGGGAGTGTATATTCCATGCGGAGCTTTAGCATTTTGAGATGTTTCCCTTGTACCATCTTGTACCCATGCAGTGGGCGTTTCAATACATTGATCCGCTCCGGTTCTTCATTGACCCGCTCCGCTCTTCTCGCCATGAACCGCGTCCGCACCAAGGATGGCATGCCGGGTGCAGCCGGGCAGGCAGTGCGAAGCGTGGAAGCTGTGAGCATTGCATGCCCGACCTCGCACCGGGTCGACCACACATGACCATGCATAATCAAATAATATGTTGACTCTTGATTATAGTCATACCCCCCCTCCAAACAATTGAGACTCCTGATGAATACCGTATAATTGATAGTGAAAACATCAATAATTACCTATTGTTGAAAGTGGGCGTGAGAAAGTTTTTGTGGTTCCATCCTTTCATCTCTGACTGCTGCTTAGTAGAGAATAAAGAAATTACGGAATATAGGTGTGTTATGTTTTTTCGTGTGGATGAGTCTCTGAGCGAGCGACTGACCGACTCACGGCTAGGCAGAGAAGTTTCGATCTTAGTGTGCTCAGAACATTGACATGAGTTTACTTTGTGTTTCCATTGTGTTTGAGGTGTTTTTTCCTTTGCAGATTGATTGCCATTGCACATCTGGTACCTCAAAAGACTTTGGCCCGAACCGACAATCATGCCAACTTATAATTGTATGTAGGCTGCGTTCTCGTCCGTACTCCACCTCCCCAAATACAAGCTATACCCTCCTGCAGATGAACATGGACCCTCACATAACCATAACCCACTCGGTTGTAGAAGAACATGGTCCTTCCACAGGTGAATTCTCGTCCATGTTAGGCTGCAGAAGTATCCAACCATCTCCAACCGCAGTGCCTTTGAAAACCTCACCCCCCCCCCTTCGGCCCAAAAAGAGCCACCTCCCTATAAGGCCGGTGCCCAAGCCCCTGCGGCTCCGCTACGACGCCGAGCGTGTCTCGGAGCGACTGTCAAGTCGGTCGCGGAGGGAGGTCTGTTCCCAACAGAGGTGGACAGTGACCGGTGGAGAGTGACCCGGAAAAGTACGGCTAATGCATATAGGATCTAGAATTGTTACACCGTCTTCCAAAATGTACATTGTTTATATTGTTTGAAAAATACATACTCCAAAAAATCAATTATTGATTCTCTAAAGTTACATGTGTCCTAAATATATGCTCAACTCGAATTTCTCCGGGTTGATTATCTAGTTTTCATCATCAGCAAGCATGGCTGCCCCGTCAACCAGTTCCGAACAACTCCAGGCACGGCTCGGTAGAGTCTCCATATGGGCCCAATGGCTATAACATGTAGTAAACCATTGAAATGCCCAATACATGCTCAAGTAACACCATTACATGCTCCTGATATCCGCGCAGAATCCGGGTTTTTCCGCGTTTAGTCCGGGTCCCTAATTTTTCTCCGGGTCTCAAAAGTTACTTGTCCGGGTCAATACATGCTCAAGAAAAAATATACATGCTCAAGCTATTTTCCAATTATTGCATACGATATCAAGTGATCAATTGGTCTATATGCACAATGGGAAGGTCTTCTTCCACCGAGGCGGCACCGTAAGGGATATCGCGTTCACCATGTTTGCTATTAAATGTATTACATGCATTACTCAATACAACATATATATACTCAAGATAAAAGTTGTTACACCAAAGTCAAACATGTAAGCTGGATCCTATAGGATAGTCTAGTTCGGGTTCTGACCCACCTTTGCTGGTCCTCCAGTTAGGACTGGGTGTTTCCTTTTTTTCAGCCGCCGGAATCTCTCGGGAGTGACCACGGGAGGGGTTCCCTCGCGACCGACGTTTCGTGAGTTCGATGTGTCGGGAAGCGATTCGTGTTCGACACCAACTTGAATCAAGTCGGCTCCGCGGGCTCCGACTTTGTTCTGTCACCACTGTCACCCTTTAAGAGTGTTTCGTTTTTGGTTTTAACAGAGTCCCCCCCCAAAAGAAACATCATCCAGCAGTCACAAAGGGGTGCTTAAGGGAGGATACGGGTGCCCAGCTACTCCACTCACTTAGGGACTAAACACCACCCTTTTGTGACTCCTGGATGTTTTTTCTTTTCGGAGACTTTCGGAGACCTTTTTGGAGTCGGGCGCTGCCACCTGGATGGATTTCGAAATAGTCCCACCCAGACGTGACCCTGGGCCCGAATCCTTTGGAGGGGTCTGGGGTCTCAAATCCCTAGGTTTTGAGGGACCAAGGGTTGTTTGGAGCGTCTGGGCAACCAGAAACAGGCCTGGATGTTCCAAAACTGGTGTTCTCCTGGTCGGAGGCGAAGACGGAGAAACCTCCAGGCCACCTACTAACCCAGTGGATGATGCTTAGTAGGGGTGTAGTCAAACATATTTTGCAGAAGTTGACTGACTGTTGCAGGCAAGTAAGACACAGACCCCAGCTGCTTGGGACTGGGCTTCAGGATTTTGGCCTCAACTCCCAAGGTCGGGCGTGGGTGGTGCTCTCCGGCAAGGAGAGCCAGGAGACCGTCCAAGTTCGGCAGGTCAGGCGGTTGGTGGCGGGTGATTCAAGACCAACCGGAAATGAATCCAAGGGTTCCCTGAGTGAGGCAGGTATGTGATTCAGATTTGGGTTGCAGAATGTTGCAGATGTGTGATTCCTGATGTGATTTCTGAATAGGATTGTTGGAAGATCGAGGCTTTGTAAGCTGAGTCCATTGTAGAACAGCCTGCCTCGGCCGAACGACATCGCCCAACTCATCATTTCCACAACGCAAAGTCCTTGAAATTCTCGGCTGACGATGACACTTTGCTAAATTGTGCTTTGTTCTTGAAGTTGGTGAGTGTTCTCTTGATCATTGCAACCTGAAATCAGTGGATTTGTTGTAGGGGACATCGACGGAAAGAAAACCGGGTGAAATCCCTCAATCAGTTTCCTGCAGATGTTCCCTTATACCAATTCTGAGATGAAAGAATTCGACCGGAACTCCAACCTTCTCCAGCCCTTGGGCAGTTCTTCAGCCCTGGACCAGAGCCGCATGCTAGGACTTCCCGGCGGAAGCCTCCCCGATCGAAGCGAGGCGGAAGGCGGGGGAGCTCTTGTGGGTCAAAACTTCCCCCACTGAACAAGAACAGGTCTACCAGGACAATCCTGTCGGGGTGCCCTGTTTGGAAGCCTATAGGTAGTGTGGGGTAGTCCAGCCAGGACAACCCAGGTCCAGGATGGTCCTGCTAGAGAAAGTTCAGGGAACTGAAGGAGTCAGGGGTCCAAACCCGGAGCATGAAATCCCTGCTAGCTATAGTTGTCTAGCTTTGTGAGCTTGAAAGCGCTGATTATCAGCTTTCACTTGCATTGACGTGTTACCGTAGGTCCCTTATTTGGGCTCGAATGCAGCACTTGCGATTCGCCTTCCTTCTTGGTGCTCCTGACAACTCAAGTCAGGCTCAGCATGAAGGTCACCGCAATGAAGGGACTGTTCTTCATCTTTGCTTGGCGTTGCCTTGCAAGGCTGCGGCGGCTGCAATGAGGATGCCATGAACAGCTGCTCCATTGACGTCGCTACCGACCTGTACGCCAACAAGATTGCCGCTTGTGCTGGTGCAGAAGCGTCGCTGAAGTGCCATCCCGACCACGGCTGCTGCGACCTTGAAGTAACGCCAGGGAGATGGAGAAGTATACGATTGAGACCCTTTCACTGTCGGTATTATGCAACATAACCAATGCATGCTGATGGTCTGACAGCAATTAGCTTGGAGGCCGTCGCTATTGACTAGAGACTGTGGTCTGAAGAGCAGCTACTTCTCCCTCCCAGCCTGAATTGTGTATGGAGGGGCCTCCTAAAAGTCCTAGCTCATCCCACAGATCATATGAGAAAGACTTATAGCGCCGCTACTGCGCTGAATTCTTCTTTCCTGTGGAAGCAGGAACCTTTGCACGCAGGAGAGTAGATCCTTGCTTTGACTTGCCTTTGCAGCAAAGTCTGCAGGGGGTTGAGAACTGATTGAAATGTCGGTCATCAAAGAGCTTGAACTTATATTTATCACTTCCCTTGAATGTTGGCAAAGGTTTTTGCCTCCCAGGCGCGTTTTATGATCTTGAACTTCCTGCCCATGTGGAATGCATGGTTTTATCTCTCTGACATGGGTGAATTGATAACGGTATGTGGATTGTGTTGATTGTAGGAGTTATGTTCACTCCTGAAGTGATGGGTGGTATTTCAAAAAACCACATCTTTTAGTAAACAAATCTTCAAGACTGATTTTGACTGTGCTGCCACTGCAGTCCTGAAAGGTTTGCGGAAGCCAAGTTGGTGACCTAGGGCACCCTGCAAAAGCAATTCCACAGACTTCCAAATTACTTTTCCCGAGGCTGGAAAAGGCTGGAAACAGCAATTGGCCACAGACTTCCGATTGCTTTTTCCCGACCCCGGAAAAGGCACTTGGGCCACAGACTTCCGATTGCTTTTTCCCGAGCCTGGAAAAAGCAATTGGGCCACAGACTTCCGATTGCTTTTTCCCGACCTTGGAAAAGGACAAAAAGGCCATTGGGCCACAGACTTCCGATTGCGTTTTCCCAAGGTTGGAAAAAACAATTAGGCCACAGACTTCGGATTGCTTTTTCACAGTCCTGGAGTATACCTTTGTGGTGGGGAATTGCACAAGAATGGCGAAAGGTCTGCACTGCGGACGCGAAAGACGACGTTGCAAAACCCCACCACTCTACTTATGCTTGCTGAAGCGTGCAAGCAGCTCAGGCCCCCTGCTTCTTGGGATCACCACCTTCGTGGCAGCTCAGGAAAAACCCACCCACCAGCTGCAGATGCAATTGGCGCACTAACTTCCGATTGCTTTTTCCCACCCCGGGCAAAAGCAAGAGGAAAGGGGGCTCAAGCCCACTTTTTTTTGCTCGTAGGCCTGGTATCCATTAGACCCCAGCTCTTGAGCTCACTTTGGCCCTTACCCATCCCTGGAAGAAGCAAGTGGTCCGCAGAGTTCCAACTGTTTTTTTCCCGGGCCTCAAAAAGGAGCTCGCCCACAAGCTTCCGATTACTGTGTCCCGCTCCTGGAAAAAACAGTTTTGATTGTGGCCTGGGAAAAGCAATTGGGCCAGAAGAGGGGCAAGAAGAGAGAAAAGAAAAGAGAAGGGATGAACCGGAGTTCCTCAGCAACAGCTTGGTTCCTTGAGAGTCTTTAGTTCCAACGAAAAACCATGTTCGCCGACAGTGGGAAAACCATGGAAAAACACCCACGCGAGAAAACTTGCGAAAACTTCGCGAAGTTCCTGCGAAAGGCCTGGGAAAGTGAAAAGAATATTGAACAACCCCCAGGTAACCTCTATTTTCCAGGGAACTGAAGGAGTCAGGGGTCCAAACCCGGGGAACTGAAGGAGTCAGGGGTCCAAACCCGGAGCATGAAATCCCTGCTAGCTTGACCTATAGTCGTCTAGCTTTGTGAGTTTGAAAGCGCTAATTATCAGAGTTTTCACTTGCATTGACGTGTTTCCTTACGTCGTTTGTGTTTGTTGATATAATTTGTTGAGTATATATATATATTTTTTTTTTGGGGGGGGGGATTGTAACAACTTCCAACAATGGAATTTCATTTTGGCGGCATTTGGGCTCGAACGCAGCACTTGTGGCTTGCCTTCCCTCTTTGTGCTCCTGATAACTCCAGCCAGGCAGTTCTCAACATGAAGGTCACCGCAATCAAGGGACTGTTCTTTATGTTTGCCATGCTTGGCGTTGCCTTGCAAGGCTGCGGCGGCTGCAATGAGGATGCCATGAACAGCTGCTCCATTGACGTCGCTACCGACCTGTATGCCAACAAGATTGCCGCTTGTGCTGGTGCAGAAGCGTCGCTGAAGTGCATCCCCGACCACGGCTGCTGCGACCTTGAAGCGGACGTGAACGGAGTCAAAATGACGTACAGGGAGGCGGAGAAGTACACGATCGAGGCCCTGTCACAGTCGGCAGCAGGATGCAACATAACCAATGCATGCTGACGGCCGGACGACAACTAGGTTGGAGGCCATCGCTGACTAGAGACTTTGGTCTGAAGAGCAGCTACTTCTCCCTCCCAGGCAGGATTGTGTATGGAGGGGCCTCCTAAAGGTCCTAGCTCATCCCACAGATCATATGATAGAGACTGCTATAGCGCCGCTACTGCGCTGAATTCTTCTTTCCTGTGGAAGCATGAACCTTTGCACGCAGGAGAGTAGATCCTTGCTTTGACTTGCCTTTGCAGCAAAGTCTGCAGGGGGTTGAGAACTGATTGAAATGTCGGTCATCAAAGAGCTTGAACCTCTATTTATCACTTCCCTTGAATGTTGGCAAAGGCTTTTGTCTCCCAGGCGTTTTTGATTATTTTGAATTTCCTGCCCATGCGCAATGCATTGTTTTTTCTCTCCGACATGGGTGAATTGACTACGGTATGTGGATTGTGTCGATTGTAGGTCAGGTGTTATGTTCACTCCTGAGATGATGGGTGATGATGATTCGGCCGGATGCGATCCAGCCATGCCCGACTGCAAGAGCGACTAATCTATATTGCCAAAGGTGTTTCGTTCTGACTTTGGTTGCAGCAGCATTCTTGCTTCAGATCGCTGGTCTCTACCAGGGTCACGTCCGCTCTTAAGACAACCGCCCTTGTGTCTCCTCTAGGCCTTGCAATTCTGCTTCCAGAGGCTTCAGGAACTCGAGAGTGAGGTGCGTTTCGACCACGACGTGCGCAAAAAACCACGACGGTGGGGTGGCGTTGACCCAGCTGGCTAAGTACCGTCGATGCCTAGTTTGGTTGAGAAGGGCTCCTGGATCACACTGGATTCTTTGTTTTGGCCCAGGCAGAACTTTCCGGGGAGGCCATTCATAAGGTTCAGACGAGTCATGTAGAGTTCATTGATGGGTGGCCGAAAAAATCGAGGAGCCCTGGCTCATCCGAGCTGATGTATATCATGTGTTTCTCAAAAACTAAGGGTCACCATCAGTGTCACCGTCGTATTGCAGGGGATACATAGACTAGGATATATCAAAAACGGATAGATTTGATTTGATGTAAAGGTTCCAATTTAAATAGACGAAACCACCTTAAGGAAAGCTGCGAGAAAAATAATACGTTCGTCGTGAGAATTCCGAAAAGCCCTCCTTTCGGAGAACGAAAAGGATCAGCACCACTTCTATTTGCCGTGCAAATGGCAGGAGAAGCTGGATGAAAAGGAGCAGATTGAGCTTCAAAAGCTCATCGAAGAGGTGATTGAAGGGATGTCCTCATTTTTGTGGGGACGTCTTTTTGAAGGGATGTCCTCATCTCGCTGGCGTCCCTGTGTTTCCGTTCGCCGCTGGCGCACCGCTGGCGCCCGATGGTGCCGGGTGGTGCCGGGTGAAGGCCCAGCGGTGACGAACAACGTCACATGGTGACGTGGATGGCACATGGAACTGATTGGAACTACCTCCTGAGAAGATGGTTATGGTGGGTTTAGGGGGGTCTAACCACCTTCTGAGGATTTGGTTGGAGCCCTAGGGAATAGTGTCCTGAGGGACTATGCCATCCACATCCACGTTAGTGAGTCAGAAGGGTACAGGGTGGACACTGGGTCGTCAGCAAGGTGAGTACACTGAAAACTCGCAGGGGCGGTGGAACGCGGCTTTGGCAGCAGGCCAAAGATCAAAAGCCTCCTTCTACGCAAAACCTCAGCATTTGCAGAGGCTGGCTGGTGTGCGTTGTCATTGGAGCCTCCATGCTGCCATCCGCCAGACATAGCAGCAACTGACAGAGACCTTCCAAACCTTGGCTTGCCTGTCCTTCGGGTTTGACAACTTGCCTGTGACATGAGTCCGGCGATGGTGTTGGAGGCTTAGACTTCCCCAGCATGCATCTCTTAATTCAGCGGGGGGGGCCCGGTCGGGTTTGTGTTTGCGCAGGGAAGGGAGGGTCAACGAAAATGATATGAATGCACCCAACCAGCAGTCACCCTTGCTCCCTATACAAAACACCAGCCGGCAAAGTTTTTGTTGCAACTATTTGTTGGGAAACTTGGCGGAAATTGTGTTGCACACTTGCTGGCAATGGCAGGCAAGAGTCTTTGTGACCCCTCAATTATGATTTGCACGACCTGCCTATTGAGCGACCGTTTGTTGTGCAGCTGTTCCATTCAGTGCCGGGCCTACCGTAGTGGATGCGTTGCCTGCACGTGGCTTGCTACATCCCTGCTTGCCACTCGATGTTGGAAGACTGCCTCAACATGTGAAAGAGAGCCCCGGACAGTCCATGGTTGAAGAGGGAGGGGTCTTTCTGGGTCGGCATCGCAGTCCCATGGACTGTTTCTGGGTTTGTCATCCCCGAACAACTGCTCCTCCGCAGCCACCTTTTGGAACAAAGGTTTCGAACCAACGAGAGCGTTGGCATGTGGCCGGCTGGCATGAAACACCTCGAGCCCTTTTCCGGTTGAACGCAGTCAACTGGTCATTGGAAGTCTTGGCAACATATAGCCGGCAATTGCTCTATGTTCATGGTGAGAATCAAGAAAAAATTCCAAGCTGCTGATCAAAGCGCGGGATACCAGGGCTTGACATTGACCCGCATGCCGGGCTGATGCTGTACAAGCTGTACATTCTCCGAGTTTCCACGTCAAACGATTCCAGTTCGTGGGAATCTGGGGGTGCTCCCCAGTGATGCAGCAGGGACCATGTGCGAGGTGATGTCTACTCCTATTCTTCATTGAGCATCTGAATTTTCACAAGGTAGTCACACCGGAACAGGTATGCACAAAAAGTGTTCGGTTTGCCATCAGGAGGGTCAAATTCGATTTTAGCTCATCAGCTCACAGCAAAGCCTACCATGAGCACCTGAAAGTCTCCCCACTGCTTAGAAGGCCGAAAAAGCACACGCTTTGCCCATCAGATTGGGCTTTCCGTGTGCTGAACAGCGCCATCCAGCTGCGCTCACCGTTGAAATGCTCAGCCTTGCTCGCAGCGCCCGGCAGCGGCATGCGCAGCGCGTGGCCTATCGTGCGCAGCGTAGCTTCCGAGCGTGGGTGGTGGATGCCGACAAGGGGAAGTTGAAGTCCCGTGAGGCCCGAGGCGCTGGAGGTGGGAGGCGGTTCGAGGGATGGGAAGCGAGGCATTCGGCCAAGGCCTTCCATGGGGATGAACATGGCATACGGATGAGCTGCTAGCTAGACACCAGACTTGCATTGGGGAAGCCGTCGACGGGAATGGCGCATCATGGTCCATGGTTTCCTAAGTTCAACGCAAGTTCGTGGGCGTGATGGTCACGCCCAGTCGACACGTCCGGGACCGTAGACGGATGAATTCAGATGTTCCACCCAATTGACCTACCATAGGGATCCAAGTACATTCGTACATTCTCAGGTACGGTGATGTGTTCGACACTCTTAATGTAGGTGCCAAAGCGTCGGGTCCAGTCGTACCGAACCTGAGGAGAAGGTACGAAAACGGATCCCTAGGGCCCTAGGAGTAGCCCTGACGCCCCCTAATTCACAAACAAACCCTAGGAGTAGGCGCATGAATGGTTCGGTGACGCGTCGGGACTTCCGGAACCACTGTTCAGTCTCGAGTCGGGATCGTTCTGAGGTGAAACACTTCGAGCATGTGAGAGAGCTGCCGCAGCCAGATCCTGATGCCACCGTGACGGTGGACGTGAAGTACAGTGATTTGATCCTTCGAATCCGAATTCGACGTGAAAGCGGGCCTGTTCCGCCCAGAGGGGCAGTAGATTTGGCGGTAGTATGGCCTGTTCCGCCCAGAGGGGCAGTAGATTTGATCGTCATTGCAACAGATGGGACGGCTGCTGGCTTTGCAGTATTGCTTTTTTCTGCTCAGGAACTACAAGGATGCCATGATTTTTCAGGGGCAGCACGGTAGCTTGGAGCCGTTGGTGCTCGAGCCACGGGTGGTCGAGCCAATTGCGAAAAACATCGAGACATGATCATCGAAGCACAGGCTGGTTGGAGACCGCTATCATATGCAACAGGTATAAACAAACATATTCTGTCAAGTTCAAGAGGGTTGCACATTTTGGGTTCGATGCGGGTGCCAAGTGCCAATGATTGATTTATAGCTATTATTGGCAATTTACTTTTTGTGCAACTGGACCACCGGAGGGAGCCTGGACCCTAGTCAGCGACACAGCCTATCGAATCCAATAATACATCCCTACGCCTCCAAGTACCTCCTCAGAAGGTATTTGGACGCTCCAAACCCACCCCAGTCCCACCTTCTCACAAGGTACTTGGAGGCCTAGGGTATATTAATCCATCCATTGGGTTCCCCACTACCTGATCATGTGGATGAATCCGCCCACTGCGTGCATTTAAAATGGGGTTTGATACAATGAGTGAATTCCACGTATCAGGATGGTTTGGAGTCTGTTGCTGATGCTTCGGATGGCGGATTGTGAGGCACTGGTATCCCAAAAATAACACACATGCAGGTCAAGACTACTACCCACAACATCCTTCCTTAGAATTTTGACATCTCTCAAAAAAATGTGTTTTTACTTCATTACTTTTTCTGAATCCTTGTTCTGCTTGGATCCTCAATGGCCTTCCTATAGAGAGACTCATCCAGTGACGAAGGCTAACAAAATTCACATCTTGTCCAACACCTCAAGTTCTTCCCCCCCTCCACCCCACCTCCTCCCCACCACCTCAGCTTCTAGTCGCACCATCGCCCTCCACACACGCGTTCCGCGCCGCGCGCCACCCGGCGCCGCGTTCGGCCCAGGCGTCGTGCGGCGCTTTCCGTTGGTGCCGGGCATCGACTGCGCCGGGCTCGTGGCGAGCAGCACGTCCGAGCTGTGGCAACGGGGCGATGCTGTGGTGCTCACCGGCCGCGTGGCGAGACGGGATGGGAGGCTGGAGGCGGGGCGGAGGCCATGGGCTTTTCTTGGGGTGGGGGAAGATGGCTGGATATTTTGGGTGGAGAGGTCAATGGTAGGTTTGGGTATAGGTGGGTGGGTTTAGGGTAGCAAAGTGGTTTGATTGGAGGTGTGGGGATGGTTGAAATGCAGCACTTGGCAGGTTTGGGCGTTGGCGTAGCACTGGGTAGGATCGATGTGTGGTGTAAATTAAGTGGGTTGGTGATCTGACTGATTCTTAGACTAAAAAGTTATTGGGGCTTTTGGATTGGCCTTTTGATGCATGGCTTTGAGAAAACTGTTTACATCTTTGAGATTCTTAGTGATTGGTTCAATCACTTCGTTGAGCAAGAGTTTGTTGGGTCCCGCGACGGCCACTGTTAGCACGTCGTTCGCTTGCTGTAATGTCATGGCCAAGGTCTTTCTTCACGCCGTTGAGCTCCAACCTTTCGCAAGAGTGTTCTTCAGAGTGGTTCCTGAATTCCATGCCAGATATTCGTGCTAATTGGCAAGTGCTCCGATGGCAGAGAGGTAGGTGGGGATGTTCCTTGCTCTCAAACCAGTTATATATCAAACCCAATCATTCAGTCACTGGGTCACATTGCATTAGCTGCGCAGAACCCGACCTTGGGGGGGCTCAGAACCACCGGGCGAAGCGCTGATTTTCGGACGCGGCCGGCTCGAGGGGAACGCACCGGAAGCACGAGGTAACAAGATCGGTCAGCACAGTGACGGTGGCTACAGCGAGCAATGCCGAGTCTGGGCGAGGTTTAAGAGAGTGGCACAGGTGGGAGGGACTGAGGGAATGAACTCACCGTAGATACCGTAGGGTCGCCATTCCATGCCATTCCTTACTGGAGCTATTCCAGTCAGTAAATGGTCATTTGAGTCATTTGTTTGTGTTTCTGTTTTGGGGGGTTATATAGGCTATCACATATAGGGAGAAGTCAAGAGGCCCAAGTTCTTCGACAGCGCTTGCTGACTTGCTGCGCTCAGAATCCTGGCCATGAAGCAATACAGTGGTCAATATCCTGGTCATGGTGGTACAGAGACACAGCTGGACCATCTCAGTCCACTTCAGATGGGGAAGGGTTGTTCAATCTGGAGCCCTGGTCTGCCATGAAGTGAAATACCTTCCAGCTATATAGGTCAACCCGTCGATCTCCTGGTGCCAGCTCCCCACAGCCAGATCACTTCAGCAACATGCTAGTTCATGCTAGTAAAACCATTCAGTACATGCTAGCTAGACTATTGAGATACAAGCGAAACGTGCCAAAAAAGAACCTTCGAAACTCGAGCTTGGCACATGTCAGGAGTGCAGGCTGAATGGCTGGCGCCGAAACCTGAGTCCTTGACTTTGGAGGTGTGACTGTCCAGCGCGGCGCAGCGGAGGTTCTTCCGGCTGACAGACTTTAGTTTAGCGTGTGGGCCCTGATTTTGGGTGGGTAGTGGTACGTGCTTTGGTATTTGCACTGCATCCACTGTTGTTTTGCTAATTTGTGACTATAGCTGCTGTTGTTGGAAGGGTGCGGCTTTTGGTGTAGCACGAGGTCTCACTGAGATGATCTCTTCATTCACGTGCGAGAGATCAAGTCAGAATGAGCTTCGTGCCAGAAGTGAACTGAACACACCAACTGCCGAGAGAGCTGGATCTCCTCAATCTCTGGTGTGTTGAAACGTAACACGTCCGGCCCTGGAGGCCCTACCTCCCCTCCAGGCTTAGAATGGGAAGAGGTGCTCCTCATCAGCATGGGGCTCTTCAGGGTGCTCAACCTGTGAAACCAATCCCAGTTGTTCCTTCCCAGGAGAGATTTGGAGGAAGAGAAGTCATGGTGCATGTCGGGTTTGTTTTCATCCGTCCCATGGATGGCAGGGGTGATCGATCCAACTCCTTGGATCCCATGCAACACCCAAACCTCCAAACGATCATGGCGCCCGTGGACCGGTTCCCGGTTTTTGTCCGTTCGGAGACGGCTCTCGCGGTTTCCCAAGAGCCAAGAGACGTCATGGGATGTTCGGTGCTTGAACACCATCATCCAGCTTCTTCAGCTTCGTGACCAAACGAACTGGAGTCCCTTACTAAGTCACCGTACTTCCTGGCCTTTTGGGGACCGAACCAGCCAGGGGATCAAGTCAGCGCTGACCCGACCCGGGACGCTGAGCGATGTCAGGAGTCGATGATCATCGGCACCGCTGGCTTCACGGCCATGCAGATGGCGGCTTTGATCTTCGGGAGGGCTGAAATATTAGGCACAGTTCAGTTCCTAATATCAGGATGGGGCAGCGTGCATGAGCATCTTCCTTTCATGCCCGTTCTTCCATGGGTGCTTTCCACACGACCTGTTTGGGACTGCGGACTGCCGATCAGTTGGGATGGTGGTTGGGGTCTTTCTGGGTCGGCAGTCCTACGGGAGTTTTATGGGGTGTCCGGGATTGGCATGCTTATGCATGCTTCCTCTACAAACCGGGATGGTGTTCCACTTCCATTAGGGTAAGGTCTCTGGGTCGGCAGTCCTGGCAGGCAGTGCCAAACAGGTCGTGCTTGGGAACCAAGAGGTCCCAACCCCCGAAGAAACGCTTCCCCTGAGCGCCGCCCTGGTCCTCGGGTTGGAGCTGAGGTCCTCGAGTTGCAGGACGCTGGGCTCCAGCCTGGTCCGGCACCCGTGCTGGTCCTGGGAGCCGCGGGCGGAGCTGGGTCCATGGCGGTGGCCATCCTGGCACAGCTGGGCTACAAGGCCTGAGCCAAGATCCAGGGGCTTCATGAAGCACCGAGTGGGATTTGGAACAGGCCCACTTCTTAGACACCAACAGAGCAGCAAAAGGTAGACTGGTAGACTTGCTTTGCACACCTGTGCACATGTTTGCAGCGTTTGCACGCTGTCAGACCATAGGATATTGGGATACGGCCGTGGGATACGGGGAAATTCTTTGTTGAGAGTCTTTGACAGCTTCACTATAGTGATATCAGTGATATAATACCAGGACCCTCCAAGGGGTGTCCAATGGACTACCCCACACTACCTATAGGCTTCCATTGGGCACCCCTTAGAGGGTCCTGGTATATACTGGTGATATCATATTCCAGCACCCTCCAACAAGTCTCCTTTGGCTTGTGAAGGGCTCATTACCCGGTTTCAATTGGGTCTCCCTCTTATCGCCGGGTGCAGTGGTGCAGGTCGTGGCATCCTCGCGACGAGCAGAGTCGTTGAGCCACTCCGCCGGAGACGAGCAGAGTCGTGCCATCGTCCGGAGCCGAACCATGGCGGTCGGGGTCGAAGCCTGAAGGGTTTGGGGCCCCGGGTGTCCTACTCTTAGGAGCATGATTTGGGAGATGGGTGTACCACTTGTTTCCATCTCCAAACGAGAAAAACAACATGTTCAATCTCCAAAAAAACACTGATATAAGAGATGTTTTCGCCACTTGCAGCTTTTTCGTGGCCCCCAACGATAGTGGCAGGGTGTCGTTCGTGGGGATCCACCGAACCGTCGGGGTCGGAGCGAGCAGTCTTGTCGGGCATTTTTGTTTCTCGGCCGGATCGAGCTGCTTTCATCCTTTTTCAGGCAGCTACTTCCAAGAGCTTGGCGCCTTTGACACTTGGCAAGTGAGTCGAGTCTTGTGCGTTTGACATGGGGCTCTATTTCGTCAGCTTGCCCTTTTTGGAGCCAAAGCACACCATGCGTAGGGCGCCCGTATAGCCATGCAAAGTGTTCGATCGATGAAGCAACAAGTCGCTTCCACGAAACACCACCACGAACACCACCAACCTCACCCTGACACTCCATGGGACTGCCATATATGCCAAGAAACGGCCAGGGGTGGTGCCAGGGGGGTCGGCCTCTGGGGCGGCAGTCCGGACTGGCAGTCCGAGACGTGTCGTGTCTGTGGAGACGGTGTAGTCGACGTTGACTGATGTCAGTCCCATCGCGACCAAGGATGTGATCGGAGCTTTGGAACGTCTCTTGATGGCGAGAACGAGTGCAGCCTCTGAAGAAGGGGTGCTTAAACTGTTCCAGTTTGTCACAGGAGGATTAACAGAACCTACTTGCGCGATCTTGCGCGGACCTGCTCTAACTTTGACTTATAACCTCTAGTATAGGTTATAACCTCCCTAACCTATATAGTTATAACCTAGGTTATAAGTCCCATATCTTATGTAGGTTAAGTCACTTAGCTGACTTAGCTTTGACTTAGTAGAGATATAAAGGTTAGTAAGCGCTTAGGCCGGGGCCCAGCCAACTTAGAAGAGTTAGCTTCGACTTAGGGCCAAGTTGGCTAAGTCGGTTAAGTCAAAGCTAAGTCGAAGCTAAGCTAAGTGAGCTAAGCCGGCTAAGTCGGCTAAGTCCGCTAAGTCGGCTAAGTCGGCTAAGTTTGGCCGTAGACTACTTTAAAAGGAACATGTTGTCAGAAAAAGATCTGACACTTTCTGACCGTAGACTACTTTAAAAGGAAAAGGCTGTCAGACAAATTTCTGACACTTTCTGACCGTAGACCACTTTAAAGGAAAAGGCTGTCAGAAAAATACTGTTTGACTGTAAACTGTCTTTTCCAGTGACGAGAAAATTTACCTGTCGCTGCGCGGCCTGGCCGCTGTCATTTCTAGTTGCTTGCTTTTCATATTAATTGCTGCTTGGTTGTTATTCGATCGTACTTAGCCAACCTATCACCTATAGACATAGCCGACTTAGCCAACGTAGACTTAGCCGACTTGGCTAAGTCAGCTAAGTCCGAGCTAAGTTACAGCTAAGTCAAAGCTAAGCCGAAGCTAAATCGCATGCCTAAGTCCGACTTAGTTCAGACTTAGCTAAGTCCTAGCCAAGACTTACTAATTCTTATAAAGTCAAAGCTAGGCTTAGCCAAACTTAGCTAAGCAGGGTCCGCGCAAGTATCATATGTGAAGATATTGGACATGCAATGACGATGTCTTCTTTAGATTCTTTTTGTTGGTTGGAGGTTCCGTCACCAATGTCGGAAGCATCCTCAAGCAGCATCTTCCAAGCAGCATCTTCCTCTCAAAGCGACGCTTGAGGTAACCCAAAGCCTCTCCAAGACCAGCGCTGGTCCGCGGTGCTGGATTGTGCGGGTTCTCCGTCTTTGGGCACTGCCTTAGCACAGCTGCAGTACCAGGGCGCCTGCGCATGCATCGGCGTGGCCGGAGCTCAACATGTGGAGGCGAGCTTGCAACTCGACTGGCCAGGCTCGAAGCAAACGGTCCGTGTGAGCCGAAGGTGGCATCGATTGGAACGAAGGAGTTTCAGCTAGAGCGTCCGAACTGGGATGCCGTGCAAGAAACACTTCGATCGATTGAACTGTGCTGAACATGTACACCACCCCAGGGTTATACGTGTGCTCATGCTTCTCTCTTGAGGTTATAGCTTCTCTCTTGAGGTTATAACCTCAAGAGAGAAGCATGAGCACACGTATATGATGCACTACTAGTCTGGACGCAAAAAGCAATGAGTACCCAGACACGACCTGCCTGGGACTGGCAGTCCTATGCTCCATACATTGACCCCTAAAATCAACCACCTCTGGCCGTTTCTCGGCAGTCCGAACTGCCAGTCCCAGACAGGTCGTGTCCGAGGTATGTGAGACCGAGTTGCGACTCTCCGGGGACCCCTTCACATGGAGGTGGGTTGGCCTGGGGCCTCCTAAACCGGCATCTATATACCAGCCCTCCAACAGGTCCGGTGGTTTCGGATATTGGATCGATCTGTTCGGATAGGGCAGTAGCTTCAACCATGTTGAACCTGTACTGTACTCAACCATGTACTTGGCTTGATTGAACACCACTGAGCTCCATGATGGTCGTTTCGTCGAAACCACCCATTTTGGATCTTTGCCCTAGGATTCAAACAACCATTGCTATAATGGTCTTTACCAAAGAGCCCTTATATTGTTTTACTAAGGACTTTTACACTACACCACCAGCTCAACCGTTCTTTTAATGGTCTTTGAGGGCTAGGGTTAGGGTCTTTCGGGAGTCTTTCGTTCATCGGGTTGCAGGATTGATCCACCCCTCGTCTTGAGGGTTTGACCGAGGATACCGCAGGCGATTGGCATTATTTATGTTACCCAGACACGACTAATGGGACTGGCAATGGGACTACATTGACCCCTTTTCAACCACCTCTGGCCTGATCGGTGACTATGCCAGTCCGAGTGTATGGGTTATTTGAAAGAAAACTAGACGCTCCACCCTTCCTGGGTGGCAAACCATGAAAACAACTTGTGCGAAGAACCAACAAAACGCTTCGCCCCCGCCCTGTTGCCACACTCTTCACGTCGTGAGGTATCCCTTCGTGCTCCGTGGCATTCGCCTCATCGGTGTGGATGCCACGCTGCCCTGGAACGTGCCCGGCTACCCTGGCGACGTTGCGACGTGGCGGCGCGACCGGGAGAAACGCTTGGAGATTTGGCGGCGCCTGGATGAGCTGAAGCTCCACCAGGCGCAGTGTGTGTGTGTGTGTGTGTCCCTGGTGGTTTTCGGTCAGCGTGTCCTTCTACAGGAGTGGTTAGGGTGGTTGGATTTCGGGGTGGCTCCACGCAACCATCAAAATAATCATGTTACCAGCACTTGTTCCAAAATGATTCAGGTGGCAAGGAAGCTGAGAACCTTGGCGAGGACTTTGGTGAAGTTGAGTGGTGCTTGACCCGTTTGAGCATGAACAAGGCAACTGGGACCCTCTACCCGAACATCCGCCGCCCCAGCATCCAATCCAATGGCGTGGTTTCCTTTCAGAAGGTATTTCGACCCTCTAAACCACCCCCAGTCCCACCTTCTCACAGAAAACTCTGTGCTGAACAAGGCCCGTTGACAGGAATTACATTTCTTGCGTTGCTTTCGAAGCACTGCGCATGCAGGTCATCTGCCGACTGCGGAGCCCGGCCATCGGCCAAAAGATGTAGATTCGAGTCATCCACCCGGGTTGGAGACTCGACCCACATGGAAACCGGGCGACCCGCATGGACTGTGCAAAACCGAAATTCCTCCAAAACCCATTGGGTTTGCAGGTTCCATGTGGGTCGACTCATCCAGTGGCGCTGCCGCTGCGAGGCGCTTCGCACCATGCACGAGGCGACCATTCCTTTGGAAGAGCTGCCCCAGTGGTGTGAGATGCCTGGAATGAAGGGGACTGGTATACATGTATGGTATTGCAATGTCTTGTGTGTAGTTTATAGTATGCTTTTTCTTGCTAACGCCCCAAGAATCTACCTTGAATGGCTCTTGCAAGAAACAAGCGCATGTTGGATTGAAGATTAGCAGTTTGAGAATGGTGTTGTAGGAGGGATCAACTCTAGATCGCCCCCGGCTCTCCTTTGCATTCCTTTGTTTGCAGTTCCCAAGTTCTTTCAGAATTGATATGCCAGCACTTCTTGCCACTCACAAGGCTCCCTTGGACCAAGACTTCGAAGCTTCCTGTGCATTCTCATGTCTTGCTTCTGAGTTACCCAGTGTATTAACATCATTTTAGGATATGCAGGGCCTATAAAACATCATACAATTAGAGGACGGAAGACTCTGAGCGTCCACTTCTGGTTCATTTTGCAGGATTATATTAAAACCCGTTATCCTTTTTTTTTCCATTATCTCAATTGGATTTACAGTTTATATATATATTTATACATATTGATTAGCAATTCGTCACGTGTCCATTCTAGAAAAAGAAAGAGGATGGTGGAAATCACTCATACAAGCAGGGAAAACTAGGAAGAGGGAGTGCCTACTAATACAACACACTGATCAAGAAGAACCGTGGAATGATGGAATGATTCGGGAGGAGTACTAATCCAAAACTGCTATAGGATTATTCCTCTTGCATTTGACCAAACTCCTTGCATCAATGATTGGTTGATGCATTTGTGTGTGTTGGTGACCAGCAATCTTAAAGTAAAGTTCAGTTAAACGCACATGACTGAGAAGAGCTTTGTGAGGAGAAAGACCAAATGTCAATGTTCTTTCACTTTCTTCGGCCAAAACACATCAAGCTTGCAGGCCACCTCGGCCCACGGTGCAATGGCCATTCACCATTCCTCTCTTAGTCGAACCACAACTCCTGGCCCATTTTGTTTCCTGCTCGTGAGAGTCTTCTACCTTTCATAGACCCCGCAAGATTGGAGCAATGGCCCAAACAGAGACTTGTTTCAAGTTTCTAGCACAAGATTCGCTCGAGGATGCTGAAGCATGTGTTTGCAGTCGAGTACGAAAAACCCATCAATCCCACCACCATGGGCTCATGTACTAGTCCATGGTCTGCCAGGACTCAGGACACCCCCTTGGATCACGTCTTCCCAGGAAGATCCTGGCGGGGCACGTCCGTGGGCGTGTAGTGGTGGATGTTGGCGCCTGATCCACCCGGGCCCGGCCGACGCTACGGCGGGAAACCGCGCTAGTGAACGGGGAGCGAGCCCTACTGGTGCTCGGTTCCCTAACCACTTATACAGTGGTTTCAGAGGTTCGATGGCACAGAGCTGGTTCGATGTCCTAGACAGATGGGGGTCCATATAAACCGACATTGGGGTCTGTGCCATTGGTCCTCTCAATCCACTATAGCAACTCTGAGTTGGAGAATGCACTCCAAGAGTGCTCCAAGATTACTCGGGGGCGCTGCGACACGTGGAGTCCATTTGACATCTGGGACATCGGCGTCCGAATTAGACATGCATTGTGACCGCCTTGGGGTTCCAAACGTGGGCAGCGTGCCGCCGCTTGCACGCCTCTGTAGTACTGTCCTGGAATGGGACTGTCCATGCGCCCCCCGCTGTCCTGACTCAAGGTCGGCCTGAGCAAGTGGGAGAAGGATCAACCAATCCCAAGCACGACTAATGGGACTGCCATATATGCCCACAGTGACCCCAGTAGTGACCCCCCCCTGGCACCACCCCTTTGCCGGTTCTCGGGAGTCCTATGGCAGTCCCAAACAGGTCGTGTCTGGGAATTGTGGCGTTTCTTCTCGAGACCCGTGCCGCTCCGGCGACCTGGCAGCCTTGGGTCCTCCATTTGGACCCAGTCTGATGCAGAAAAAAGTGACGCTGCCTCCGATGGTCCCAACAAAAGGCCTCCCATAGAGTTGCAATTCGTTGGCATTTGCCTTTAGCTCCACGTGCATGGAAGAGGAATATGGGAGCTGCAATTTGATATGCCCGAAGGGCCTGCTGCAGTGTTTGACATATACGGTAGGACTGGAGGTGGAAGTGGATCCACTTGTTAACCTATTTCTATCGACCTCATGGAAGTGGAGTTTGCCACCTGTTCAGGTAAATGAACATACCCAGTCAGTGGAGCGACATCGCTCTGGCTCCATGTCCTGAGGTTTGGCAATGGAAAGAACACCTTCCAATGGCCAGTGAAGGTCCGGCAGAGCTTTCCTCAGTCCCTTGGATCAGAGCTTTCTTGGAACAAGGGGTAGTTTACCAGGGGCCCTCAGTTGACCATGAAAGAACACAGGTTTTCACATACAAAAACCATGTTTTTTTGCTAGGGAAACACCTGGTTTCTGATGGTTTGTGGGGCCCCTGGTACAGTACTCAAACACTGGGACTGCCATGCAAATGCTGACACAGAATCGACCCTTCAAATCAACCACCCCTGGCCTAGACTTTTCTAGAGCATCAGGACTGGCATCCCATGGAGTGTTTGGAGTGTCATGGGCAGTCTATTATACCATTATACCCTAGGGCTCCTGGCCCACATCCTCAGAAGGTGATTCGACCCCCCCCACACCCACCCGAACCACCTTCTTATTAATATACCCTAAGGATCTGCACCCTCAAAAACAAGGGTTTGGTTCGGGTACGAACCCTTGTTATAGAGGGTTCGACCCCTTCTAAGGAGGGTCCAAGGATTCTTAGGGTAGGGATAATTCCACGCAATTCGATCATGCTTTCGAACGTGAGACATGGAACTCTGGACTCACTTGCACTCGACGGATTCACTTGCGACGGAGTCCGGATCGAAGAACTCACCGTCACCGGCAGATTCCGTGCCTCGACCACTCCGAGTATCTCGACGTTTTCACCTTTAAAGCTACGAACGGAACGATCGGACGCTACGTTCGGCGTTCGAAGCGGCAGCGACCGCTCGGACCGGGCCGACGGGGTGTCCCAACCGTTCACTCCAACCACTGCACCGGTCACCGAGGTCCCGCCAGGTGTGGTTCTGCACGCGCGCGCGCGCGCGTTGTTCGCCACCCGAGTCAACCTGAGCTCAGCTCCAAAGAGCTGCGGTTCACAAGACGAGATCCCCAAAATTGGGGATCCCAAGATTTTGAAGTTGTTTGCAATCTTGAAATCACACCACAACTTCCGGCAGTTTAGACGCGTTTATGAGCATTGTTAATTGTTGCCCAGTGGAGGGAGGCTCCTGGACGTCTCCACAAGTTTGTGGAGTAAGACGGAGTGCTTTCGGGCGTAGTCAATTTGGCGGTTTCCACGCTTAACTGAGTGCCTGTCAAGTGCATGACCAGCGCAGGCGCAGAGCTACACTGCTGAAGTGGAACAGTTGCAGCACCCAGAGGTGGAGTGCCACTCCACTCCACCGGTCCGGTGGTTCATGGTGGTTCTGATACCTGATACAGATGTCGCATGACCTGTAGAGCCGTCAGGATCCACAAGAACATCACTATTTTAGAGATGTCGGCCTGCAACTGAACCGTCATCATCCACTGTTGCAGGGAGTAGGTATACCCAACAGCCCTGTTACAGGGCTTTCAGATTGACAACTCTCTCTGTCTCTCTCTCTCTCTCACACACGCACACTCTCCCACTCGCTCACTCACTCTCACTCACACTCACACTCACACCCACACTCACTCACCCACACTCACTCTCACACTCACTCCCTCCCTCTCTCTCCGCCCAGGAGTCACAAAGGGGTGGTGTTTAGTCCCTAAGTGAGTGGATAATAAATATAGGCACCCTAACCTCCATTAAGCACCCCTTTGTGACTCCTGGTCTGTCTGTCTCTCTCTCTCTCTCTCTCTCTCTTGTTTGCTCCCTCAGCAGTTCTTAACGAAATTAAGCACGTCATTGACGCTCAGGTGTCGTGTGTGTTGAGGCACTCCAGGCACTCCAGGCACCTGAGCTCTAGAAAAGCTCACCCAAAGAAGAAGACACATTGGGCCATAGGGCCTAACAACCCTTTGAACAGGAGACCTGTTGGAGGCTGGTAGATGCTTCATGCTTCATCGATGGAGAGACGACCATCCCCAGACACGACCTGTTTGGGACTGCCATAGGACTGCCGAGAAACGGCCAGGGGTGGTGCCAGGGGGCCAATGGGGCGGCAGTCCTATGGCAGTTAAACGCTCATGGACCCTCCTAAGTAAGGGCCGGACCCTCAAATCCCTAGGGTTTTGAGGGAGCAGTCGAGCAGTTTGGAGCGTCCGGGCAGTCCCATTAGAGTCGTGTTTGGGATCTTTCTCTCGACCGACCCTCTCAGTCGCCCCACCGAAGCCGAACGTCGCGAACACTCGTCCCGAGGAAGTTCGAAATCCATCGGCCAGTGCATCCCTTCCAGCTTTCTTGGCGCGTTTGTGTCTTGGATGAGCCAGCACATGTGGGGGAGGTTTGAACTGATTCGCGGGAGGTTCGTACTGGTTTTCTCATAGCCGGGTGACGTGTTGTGACAAAATTCCAAGAGTAGGAATAGAGTCATAATGAGAGTACTATACTTGCTGTTCACGGAATGATGTTTGATGGACTATAAGTTAAGATACAGTAGCCTGTTGTTGCTCCGAGTGGCATATTGCCCGCTCCACAGGCCTCGGTGCTGGATGCAGGTTGGCTTCCATAAGAAAGCCAAAAGACCAAATGTTTTGAGCGATGCAGCTCATCGATGGCCCACGTTATTGATTTGAGCTACGTTCGATGCCACGCCGCCCTTGCTGGCTTTGAGGCAAAGCAGACAGTAGTACTGCCAGTGGGTACTGAAAACAGCTTTCCTTGCAGTAAGTGTTGCCGTATGGTTCCCTGACGGGGGTCCATATAAACCACCCCCTCCTCGCACGGCACTGGGAGGCCTTGACCGTGGGGAGGGCGCCTTTGGAATAGGCCGTTGGGCGAACGCTGGCGCGGTCGCTGGAGCGCTCATGGGAGAGATGGGAGCGCTGCATGGCCCCCCAAAAAGGGCAACCCTAGGCTTTCAACTACATGGACCATTGATTTAATTGCCTTTACTGAACCACCTCTAGTATTAACAATATTGTTTTTATATGAGTTATTTTGCGCGACGCAACCAGCTCAACCTTCCTTTTTGATGGTCTTGGAAGCCTAGGGTTTATCTAACAAACATGTACGTGGGACATAGTGGGGCAGACATGACATGGTGGTGCCCTGCTTGTTCGAGGACCACTTGTGTTTGGGGCTCGGTATGCACTGAACAGGTCGGGAATATGTTCAAGATCCACGAGTCATAGGGGCGAGCCGCTCCGAACCTTTTTTGAGGCACAAAATCTGTGACAATCCGAACGGGTGTCTGACTGAGTGAGTCGTCCGCGGGAGAGCTCCCACTGACTTGCCGAAGCCAAACTTGCCATAAATGACCAACCACTTCTGAATTTCAATGCTTATCAGCAAGCTTTGAAGAGCAGCCAGGGCATAACTATTTCAGCTCCCATGCAGATGTCCTTTCGTGGATCACGGGGTGGAGTGGTCCCCAACGTTCAGACAGCCATGGGCCATGCCTCCCACGTCATCCTCCCAGTGGCAAGCGCTGCTGAAGGCACCCAACCGAGCCTCTTTCAGAACTTCTGACCCAACCCAGCGGGTCCCAGCACGTGAGCCGCTGTGCCCCCCCCAAAAAAACACTCCATGTATGGATAAAATATTTACTTGCATTGGGTTGGTTTGAGGGGTATATACCATACATGGAGTGTCTGGGAAACAGAGGACCCACTCGGCTTGACCAACGCGTTCGCGAACGAGCAGGCAACTTCCGATCTCCGGCTGGGCTGGTCGTCTCATGTCTTTGCCTTAGAGTTCGCTCTTCGCTTTACAAAGCTTGGAGAGGGGCAAGGAGATGGGCAAACCCACGCCCATCAAGCACTCACACGTTGTGAAGTTGACACAAACTTGCGCCTTTGACCAGAGTTTCCCGACTTATACAAAACACACACATGCACACACAAGTCCGAGACCATAAGATGCCAAAAGGCCGGGCCGTTTGGAACGCGGAATCCATCGCCGTCGCTTGGAATCCATCGCTGTTACCGTCTCCAACGGCGTCCGAGGCCCTTCGAGGAGTGCCTTTCAGCGCTTGCAGAAGAACCAGGTGCCCTTCGACGGGACGCGTGATCGAACGAGTGGCGTTTGGGCCTTTTCAGCAACGGTGGAGGACCAAGATGTGCTTAAGAACAGGTTCGACAGGTTTGGTGACGTGGGTTGCCAAGCTGGTTGCATTAACATGTATGAGGAAAAAGTATACAGCAACCCTTTTGGAGTGGCTTCTTGATGTTTGCCAGGAGCTGCTTGCTTTTGCACGAAGCGAGTTAGAGGTGGCCTCGCCTGGACTCTGTTGCATGTTGCTGTTTTTAAACTATCGAGTGTGAGGCGAAGCACGCCATGGAAGCTGCTCGGGGGCCTGGACGTATGTCGACTTAGAGTCTATATGTTTTCGAGAAACTGATGACAGGGACATGCATTGCCCCCCAAAAAGCCCTACTTGGCAATAACTTTGGCTCTTGAATGTCATCTACCTATGCAGCGAGGGAATAAGCTTTGTATAACCTTGCTTGAGGACAGGTCTTCCCTCAAGCCGAACAGCTGGGAGTTCGCTCACCTTCATTTGACCGGTCAAGGCATTCGCCTCACTGCGTGTCCAGACTCAAAGGTTTGTCCCTTTCTCCTCTCCAGACTCGACCCGGGACTGGCCCCGAATCCTATGGAGGGGTCGAACCCGAACTGAGGGGTTTGGGGTCGAACTAATCCCAGGTTTTGAGGGACCTACCCTGCATTTTCGTGGTTTCACGGTGGATGCCAGCAGCTGAGCTATGCTCCAGCCAAGCCGACCGCGCATACTGGTATTTTCCCCCTGACAAGCCGCGCACGTCTCCAAGCCGAGCGGCGGATGTGGTTGACGATGTGCGGGAACAGCCAGAGGTTCTGCGGAGCTTTCAGAACTCCTTGTTTCTCAGATCGCTTTGCTCAGACACGTGAACACAGAAAGCCACGAAGAATTGAACTTTTCTGTGTGTTTCTAGCAGACAGCCGAGAACGGAATTGGAATGAATTGGATTGCAGCCACCTCGTCCGCCATCTCTTGCAGCCACACATCTAGAAGATCCGCCCCTGTAAACATGAACTGAGAGCGATTCTAGGAAGCATTACTAGGGCACTTCCTGGAGATCTCAGACATCCGATTGGAAGGTGCAGCTATGTTGCGATGGTTCCTGTCCACCAATCCCCAGACGCTCCATGGGACTGGAACATATAGCTATACATTGACTCAAGGTCAAACACCCCAATCATGCCCAATCTCGGGAAATATTCCGTATGAGCATATTTACCATAATGGAATACCAATATCCCTTTAGTGTTTGAGAGTTAACACAAAACAAAATAGACTAATACACACATAATATATATATATACATCATTAATATATAATCATACTTAATTCATGTCCAACATGTTGCACAATATTTATTCAAAAAACTAGCTTTGATGTTTATTCACTCTATTTGGAGGGTTTTCTGTCCAAGTCTCACCACGGACGTCGCATGCACCTGCATGGGCGCACCCGGGGATGGCGCCGCCGCCGCTTGAGGAGGTGGGTGCGTGGTAACAAGTATTGTTTGGTTATTCTGAAGTGTGTGTTGTTTAGGTGTTTGTTGTTGCTGATGGTAGTGTTGTTGATGTTGATGATGATGATGATGATGATTTTGATATTATTGTTGTGGTGGTTGTGTATGTTGTATGTTGTACGTCCTGGTCAGGACACTAACGGTTCAAATCCTAAGTGGTGGTTTGTACAGGGATTGGCCAAAGAACAGTCTTGGGTATTGGGGCCAAGAGTTCTGGAGGAAATTATCATGGATTCCCAGTGCCATCGAACTTCTCAAGCCTGTATATGTGTTTTTTTCTCGTGGTGGTCCCTGTCAAACATGGCAGCCATGGGACACCCAAGAAGTGTGAAGCTTTGCGAGACGTCGCCCATGCTGGTTACTGGTTCCAACCATGGAAAATCCGCCGGACCTCCTTGCCGCAGTCATATGTTGCAACGTCGACAGGTTCCGCGGTCAATTTCAGGGGCCATTCGGACATCTTTGGGTTCGGGAAAGTTGGGAATGTTCAAGCACCAGTGACTGTTGGACATAGGAGTTAGTAGAATAACTATGCCCTAGCTAGGAATCCAGTCGGACCTTCTCAGAAGGTAGGACTGGACCCGACCCACAACCACCCAGATGTCAACCGTGTCTCCTTCCTCACCGTACTTGAGTGCGAACACGGATCCCTAGGGTTGGGAAATGGCATGAAGTGGCCCAAAACTAGCAGGACCTTTCAAGTCCAGTGCTGTTTGGACACCCCGAATCACCGCAGTCAGACGGCAGACTCGACACCTCGAACGGATGGTCCGGAGATCCTGTGGCTCGTCGGAGCGGCGAGCGACTTCCGGGGAGCCAGGTCACTCGGAGCGACCACGGGGAGTTCCCCCCAACTGTTTGTTTCCCTAGGGCTCCTGTCACGCCCCATATGATCAGGTTCGGTGGTTAGTTTCTCCTGGCACCCACCCTAACCACCTTCAGGAGGGGGCGGCCAGGAGCCCTAGGGAGAACGCGGCAAGAAACTGGGGATGAGTTGAGCTGTTGCTTTCCCAAGAATGGCAGATGCTTTCCACGCTCCTCCAGAGACGATTTCGTCCAACAGTCTCACCAACCCACCGGGAGCCGAGTCCCCTGGGTGTAGACCATGTTGTTCACCTTCGAGGTTTACAGGATGTCGGATAGTCAAAGCCATGTATAGATCAAAATTTGTTGAGACAAATCCTTATCCTTATAACTTATTATCAATATCTAGGACTGGCCATATTATATCAAAGTCCAAGCTATATTGAAGGCCGCCATGTACCGCCAAAGCTAGGTGTGTGTGTGTGTGTGTGTGACACGTAAACCGGCACGCCCGAAGAAGGCAAGGCATTCTCAAGCAAAAGCGCCAAGCCGCTGCCCAACACGAGGCCAGACCACCGCGAAGCCCGCTGATGTTGTGTGGAACGGGCTGGTGACATAGTGAGAACAAGCAACATGTGGCACTGGTGCAAGTTTCAGGGATTGATGTGAACTTGTAGGCGGTGAGCAGCAGATTTGACTGGAGCATGACAGGGTGAGCAGCAGATCGTGCTGAGACAAGCAGAATCATAGAGAAGGTTGCAGCACGTTGTCCAAGTAACAGGGTAGTTACACAACAATGACACTCCCCGAAACCATCATGCAAGTGGATGGCACGGCATGTGGAAGACCAGCCATTCCTGTATAAGGGTCCTGGTCATATTCCATGTTTAAACGGTGTATACATTGTATATAACATTATATAACCGCCTATATGTGTGTAGATTCATACTTAATGGCACAGCCTCCAGAATGCAACACTAGGCACTGCAATGTATGTGTGCACTCCTGACGTGGGACCCCAAGCAGCATCGTCCTCAGGTTCGGTATGACTGGACCCTCCTGACACCCACCCCAGTCCCACCTTCTCACAAGGTACTTGGAGGCCTAGGGATGTGGTTGGAGGCCTGGGGATGTGGTTGGAGCCCTAGGGGAAAAGGGTGGCTTCTCCCAAGCAACAACCTGGTTTTGGGACGTCCCTGCAAGAGGCGCGCGCCGTCGCGTCCAAGCAGCCGCGGACGGAGTGCATCCAGTTGCTCGGGGATTTGGCGCAGGCGTGGGAGAGTCCGGAAGACCCTGGAGACCTGTGTTTGATGGATGTTCAGCCCATGGTTTGTCGTTTTTTGATTTATCTTCACAACTATGGTCCACGGAATTGACAACTATGACAACCATGGTCCACGGTCCGCGTCCCGCTCTTCACATCAGTGAACCCCTTGTACTCACGGAGTCACGGAGTCTGCAAGGCTGCGACAGACACTGCGGCCTTGCAGACTGTAGACTCATTGATTCATACACACTAGGGCTCCAACCATATTCTCAGAAGGTGGTTAGACCCCCCAAACCCACCCCAACCATCTTCTAGGTGGTACATACCAGGTCCCATTGGTCCCATGAGTGACCATTCACGGTACCCCTGGCGATTCAGCCAACTTCAAGTCTGAGGTCCGGCACGGACATCGCTCCCAGTTTGGACGTGCAGATTCTGCTTCCCAAAAAGAATCGGACCCGACCACCGAACTGGAGGGTTTGGACCCCGACCACAGAACGCAGGGGGCCCTTGGACCCGAACCAAACCTTCACTGAACTGAGGGTCCTTGATTCTTAGGGTTATTATATATTCTTATAGCCAGAGTGTACCTATAAGCCTCCGGCTAGTCCAGAGATTGGCAGCCCAAGGTTCTCTATATCACAATGACAAGTCACATCCGTTTTGTGCCACATCACACGTGACTGTCGATCCTCATGCCTGGTTGCGTCAGGAGATCGAGGGTTGGAGCTATCCTTTGTTTGAGGAGGAGCACTTGGAAATCGAATCCTGTGAGACAACTCGCAGCAGAACCGGTACTTGCATGAATTGTCTCTTCCCTCTCCTTTATAGGCGAGACAGATTTGAGATAAACATGAAATTCCTTTCTTCGCAGCTCTTGAAAAAAACTCTAAGAGCCACTTTCTTAAGGAAGTTCTTCATTGCTTCTTGATCTGATTTCACTGGATCCGGCATGTGCATGCATGTGAAAACTGCTTCCCTCTCCTGAATTGGGCCAAAACAAGACGGATGACGGTGGACACAGGACTGGCGTTGCTTTGCGGGCTATTTGCCCGGAGGGCTCCCCGAAGCCTTGCGGTCACGCTTCTTCGACTTGGTCCATGAGGCGAGAGTCCAGCGGGTCACGCCAGGTCCGGACCGGTTGGGGAACGGGGCGGGTGCCCAGGCACCCAAACGAGAAGAACCAGGGCTGCGGCTTTATGACGTGTTTTGACCGGTGGTGTCTGGTGTCCAACACCTTTCCGGGGCTCTTAAACCATTTAAACCTAAAAGAAGGAGATAAATGATATGTGCTGGGCATGTGTTTTGCTTTGTGCCCCCAGCCCTCTTTCACACATTCCGCAAGACCTCGATCGACAAAACAACTTGCCATACCCAGACCATCCATGGATATCGGGACTGGAAGAGTTGCTTCATTCACGTCACTTGCATGGATGGGTCATTCCATAAATGTATGGTATATAAATGCATGGAACTCTTCCAGTTGGATGGCCTCAAAAAGGCTTAACTTCACCAGCTTGATCTGAACGCAGTCCTCGTGACCCTCCCATCCAGTACGCGTTTTTCTCGTGACCTGACCCCTATGACCACACTGCTGATCCCTCTTGCCGCCCTTCCGGAGGGCACCACCTGGTTGCAGCCCACCGGCCGCTGGGGTCCTTTGCCACTTCGGACCGCCTGGATGTGTGGCTGGGCCACGGTTTGGGATGCACGCCCTTCCATGGGCCCGGGACCCACCTGCAACGGCAGGGCGCCATGGCTTGGCTTGGTCGGGTTTCCTTCCGGTTCCATGCCAGGTCGCCTGGTTCGGTTTCTCGGGACTCAGACTCCCAGGACTGACCTGAAAAACCCCACCCGAAAGGCACCCGAAAAGCACTGGTATGTTTGGTTGACCAGTGACGTTTGGCCGATGAGTTGGGCTGTTGGGGTCGCTTGGGGGTACGTTCATTGGAGGTACTCGTGTGTTTTGCAGGCCGGTGGGAGCGTTGGGGTTTGGGTGTTCCCCATGTTTCTTCATAGGCCAAACGCTCCATGTATGCCATGTATACCTACATTGGGGTGGGGCCAGGGGGGTCAATAGGGCGGCATATATGGCAGTCCCATGGAGCGTTTGGGTAGGCCGGTGTCTGACAGAACACGGGGTAGTATTGTTTCATGAGAAAGGCCGCAAGTCCCTAGAGCCGATAAGCTGATAAGTCTGTCGACTTGGCATCGATGCATCGATCTCAACAAAATACGGCTGGAAAGTGTCAGGACATGTCAAAGCCACTGTCAAAGCCTCTTGGGCCATAATGGCATGCCTGTTTATATACAGAAGTGGCTACAGCTTGTTTTTGGTGGTTACCTATGATCAAGGGTCTTTGGGTGCCTCCTGTTCTCCATATTCCTCCCCTACATAACCCAGATACTCCAGGTATTTACATACATTGACCCCTTTTCAACCACCTCAATTGATCGGTTGCCAGTCCCAGACAGGTCGTGTCCGGGTCAACCTCAAAGCTCCTCGGAGCTCCATTCGACCCACGTCGCGTGACCCACGTCACGTCGCCGGGTCACGCCAGGTGTGGCTCCTTGCGCCTGCCGCTACCGCTACGGGGGCGCCACCGTGCCACCGACCGCCTTCACGGAGCGATGAAGCGTCGTAGCAGAGCGTCGGCTCCGAACGGTCGGGCCCATCCTCCGGGTTCGGTGGAGAAAACCCCGACCCCCCAAAACACCCACCCCTAACCACCGAACCTCGGGAGGGGGCGGCCAGGAGCCCTAGTTCATGAACGCATGCGCTTGGAAGGCTTACAGCTTGCTTTCATGTTGTGTGTAGGTGTTGCTTGCAAACGCTCGCCTTTAAACCACTCGCTACCCCAAAACCTGGCAGAAGTCCCAGCGGCACTTGGAGAACCCCCCTTGTCTCTCCAATCAACTGCATGAAGTGCACAAAATCTCCCGCCGGGCTCTTGGAATCTATGTGATTCCCATCGACCCTGCTTCACCAGCTTGATCTAGCTACGGCATCCCAGCGAGAAGACCCTCTAGAGTTAGAGGCTGGTCCTGCCCCTCCTGGCCCTTCTCCAGGATTGGATGTCGGAGGTCATGTCCAGCTGCATGCCACTTTGCGGCCTCCCATCAGCTGCTGACTGGCCCAACAGCTGCAACCTGAACCTCTACATGGATCCTTAGGCAGCAAAAGCCTCAACAGAAGTCACTGGTGCACTTCGAAACATGCATTTTAAGCCATGTACATCCATGTGAGTGTTACAACCCGGTCGTTTCATTCAGCAGCTGGGAAAATCCCGTACTGGCCAGTGCGTCTTCACTGATAGTGGGAAGCCCAGGCAACAAGGATGCTCCACCAGCAGGAGCACAACTCGGAACACCAAAAATCAGAGAGAACAACATGCAAACACAACATTGTATGTGTGTGTGTGTGTGTATGTGTCTTCACTGTTTTCTTTGTTTGCCCAATTCCCTCTTTGTGTGTGTGTGTGCGCGTCATGCCGAGGATGGAGAACATTCGGTGGGTTGGCACGCAGATGACGAGGTGCTTTTCCAAGGGAAGGTCCAAGATTGCCGCCTCTTGGCAGCCAGGTCATGGTATCCGTAGCCGTAGCCTACATTCCTTGCAACTAGCTTGAAGACTGAAAGATGTTAGAGGACATCTCCTGAAGCCGTTGCTTCAGGTTTGTTGAGGAATGGACATTATATAAACCAGAACTAGCCCACATCAACAGTTTTTCAACAAGAGCCCAAGACCAGATACTCCTCTTCCGGAGTCCAACGCATGGAGGATCATGGAGGCTGCGCTGTGTCCGTTGATTTGTTTTATTCAGTTGTTGAAAGCGCCATGGTTCAGTAGCTTCTCCAACTTAAAATCCCAGCGAATTGACTTGTTCCTTTTATGCATCCATTTTAGTGTCCTTTCGTGCATCCCTTAGGTTAGGTGTTTGTGTCCTCCGGCGCAGGGCTTGAATGCCGCGCCTGGCTGTGCCCGGCCTGGTACCCGGCTGCAAGGAATCATCTCTTTGTCCTTGGGCGAGACTCGATCCTTCGAGCTCCGATGCGGCAGGGACTTCCACAGCCACTCAGCGGAGTGCTGCGGCAGAGACTTCAAGGTCACACAGCAGGTCGCCCTTGATTTAACCCTTCAAACGTGGATTCTGGAACCTGAGTGACCTTTATTTTGGGACCACCAGCTGCCCCAAATATGTTTTTTTGTGTTTCATGTCTTTTCCTATCAAAACAGCCATGCCATCCACTTCCATGTGTTTGTCAGAGTGTAGGTTCCTTGGTGATGTGGGGTGCGACCAGCTTGTCCAACTGTCACGGGATGCATGTAAGTAGACTCGACATTGCAGCAGTTTCAACTCAGGACTCAGTAGCGAAATGGCAGCCAGAGGGGCACGAACGGAAGTGCAAAGAAAAACACACAAAACATCTTAAGTTCTTAAGTTGAAAGACACGACTTTCGATTCATGTTGCGTGAGTTCTGTTCCCCCTCGAACTTTGGAATGGATTCGCCGTCTCACCGTTGCGCTCGTAAAGGCCCGTCGCATGCGACTCGCGACTCGCGACTCCGAGCCGGCTCTAAGGCTTGGAGCTTCAAGATGGAGACCTGTGCACCATGGAAGGGATGACACAGAAGCGCCTCGGCTTCTCGCTTCGTGGAAGGTTGAGGTTCACGTCGCCCGGGGTGGCACGAAGCTCAAACGTGACTAGTTCAGATGCTGAGGCTTGGCCGCGCAACCATGAAAGCACGAGCTGCTATGCTTTTCACAAGCTACACAAGCTAGGGCTTGTGAAATGTGACGTGCTTGCTTTGGACGTTTTGAATTGAAGCATTGGACCGTACTGGTAGCTTCAGGTCTTTGGCTACTTCAATTCTTTGTGTGTTCTCCTCATCAATCTGTTGCCACCATTTTTGTATGCCATACATGCTTCCTTGGTCCTTGGCATGTTCTCCACCCCTCCGGAGTTTTCCATGTTCTCCACCCCTTCCGGAGTCCACTCCGGATCTCCTGGAACGCGCCGGTCCTTTCACGGAGGTATTACAAACATCGCGTGCCCAAAGCGAAGGGTCCGGTTCCCCAGCGCCGCGGAGCCGGAAACGGGACGAGGAGCCGGAGGAGATGTGGTTTCCAAGAGAGGTGGACAGTGACCTGAACTAGGACCCTACTGGGGTACCTATAAAATAGTCTATATAGGTCCTTCAACCTCTGTTGGTTTGTTGGTTTCATGACTTCCTCTTGGGGTGCACCTTTTTTCATCCAGACGACGGTGTCTAATAAGGTCGCTATTTTGCATGCGTATGCTGGTGACATGTTGGCTGCAGTGGTTGCTGAGCAGAGACGTTCTGGAATTGCAATGGATGGAACTAGAACTTCGCGTCCAGCTCACTGTTGTTGCGATCCATATCGTTTTTTTCTTTGGGACCACGACAAGTTTGATTCTTCTTGGTGCCACTTGAAGTCCTGCTCCGGTGTGATGTTAGCAACCCATGGACACTTGGTATCCTCGTCATCCGCCATCTCCACACCGCTGGAACCTTCGCCAGACGTGCAGGTCCCACGGCCATCGGCGCGCGCATCAATTTGACCTGGCGATGGATTGTCCAACATGGCCCCTGGGCAGATCAGGCTTATGATCTTGGAAGGAGGGTTTGGGATGTTTGGGGTTTGCATCGACTGATATAGTTTGGTGAAGTGTATAGTGTATAGGCTACTGTATAGGTGAGTTTTTGAAGGGCCAATGGCATTTTCTAAAGCACCTTTTGGGAGGGGGGTGCTGTTTGGTTGGAGAAGCTTCCATCCGGTCCGGCTTGGGGTGGGCTGTAGGGCCACCTTCCATCCGAACTCAGCGCAGAGCAAAAGGAACGAAGAAAGGGGCAGTTGGAGTCTGCAAACCTCTGAACTGAGTCATGTCCCATTGAGTCATTGGTACTTGAAGTCGGGTCCAGGTATTGTTGTCCCCGCTCTGCCGGCACCAAGCAAGTTGAGGATGTTTGAAGTTCTTTTGCTTGAGCCAATTGTCCTATAGTTGCCAACATGGGTTCAATGGACCACGAGAATGATCTTCGAAGCAGGTCTTCGATGTTGAGCATTTTTCTCCCGCGAACGACCTGATGGGCGTCCTGATGGTGATTGCCCCAAATTCCCCTGTCTTGCAAGTGACCGAGAGTAGCGGCATTGGGGAATTGCATGTCCGGCATTCGTGGCCGGAACATGCCGAACCGTGCATGAAACACGTGGGATGTGTCCAGAAGCTTCGTCCGTCGCGGGTTCTTCGTGACCGAACTTGATACCTCTTCAGTTCGGTCAGCCATAAGGGCCTAGGCAGCCATTCGGGCCTAGGCACAGCTCCAGCTCCGCCACGTCGTGACCGCCGGTGCCGGCCGCTCCGCGCCGGTGCGGTCGGAGTCCTGGCCCAGGTCAGCATTGTCCATGTTTCCCAACGGAAAGGCGGAGGTGAGGTGGGCGAGGAACGGAGTCCCGTTCGACATCCGGAACACCTGGTTTTTGTAGTATAAAATCCTTAGTTGATTCGGGATTCAGCCTATTAAATGAATGCTTGTTGGAAGCCCAGGGGAGTGGATGCAGACCTGGATCGCTTCAATTTGCTAGACCCGATCGGAGTCCTGGCCCACCATTTGTGTGTTTTTATATTGGATTGAGAGTAGATGGCACAGACCACAAGGTGGTCTATAATTATATGGACCTACTAAAGAACATGCTTATTCTTAATGTTTCCATAAAACACCAGCTAATGGTGTATTATATAAGTCTGAATGCCGAACAAGGGATATTGTTTTATAAGATTTTTGTGCACCACAAAAACCCACGAAACCGGGTCTTGGAAGTGAAAGACCAGAGGCCATGGCCACGAAAATAGCCAGATGAGTTTACCTTGTTTTTGGATTTTCCACCAGCTGGCTGTGGGTGCAGACGGAGCGCTGAAGTGATGATGGAGTACTGATCTTGGGGATTTTTGTGTGGATGCTGGCTGTATCTCAGTGTTGTCATGCGGTGCGTGTCTTTTTTACACAAAGAATGTTAATTCACAATACCATTACAATACCTCAGGGCCACAATTCTTTAGCAACTATCGGTCTCGCCAAAAAGCTGCTCCATGAGCTTTGCCAGGCGGGGCGAAGCTGGCCTTCGGACAAAACGCCGCAGCGGTGAAAGCAAAGAAAAGGATGTTCGTGAAAGTGGCACACGGCGCCCACACACATCGAAGATCAGACCATTACAACCGGATTACGACCCCCCTCGCATTCAGTGAAATTGGAATCACATACTTTCAAGTCTTTCATCCTGCGGAGATCAGAGGAGATCTCAGGCCATTCTGTTGTTTTTTTGCTGTAGCCACCAAACTAGTCCATGCAAGAATGATTGAGATTGAGTGGGTCGAAAGGTGCAGAAGAACCCCTCAGGATTTTTCCTGAACCTGTCCTTATGCCTATCCTATCGGACTTCACAACCTTTTGTTGTGAAGTACGACCTGTTTGTAGCTTCTCAGTATATTTAGGAAGAGCATATCACAATCAACTGTCCCAGCCCCGAACGAGGCACCACATTTGCTTTCTTAGATTTCATATGTCCAATTTGGATCTTTGAAGCTGCCTATGATTTTAGACGGTCCATGTATGGAAGATGCATACGAACATATGGTATATACCTTCACCCCAATGAAAATAACCCATCCAGGCTAACTCTTTCGGTTCTTTTTCCATACATGCCCTAGGGCTCCTGGCCCATCTCCTCAGGTTCGGTGGTTAAAACCCCCCTGGCACCCACCCCTGTCCCATCGAACCGAGACGGAGGTGGGCCAGGAGCCCAAACGGGATGGAGTGTTTTGACCGACATCTTCATCCCAAACGAAGGCTCCCCAAGGATCTCCGCCGATGGGTTGGAACCTGGTCCATCGGTCGCCCCCGGAAGCAGCATCGCCCGGTGAGTGGAACGCCCCAGACTCCATGACTGCCAGTCCGGAACTGGAGTTCCGGCCAGGGGTGGTGGTTGACTGGGGGGTGTCGGCCTTTGGGGCGGCAGTCCTGAGTTCAGTCCCAAACAGGTCGTGTACGGGTCATTGGATGGTTTGGCCATGGGATAGATGGATCCGACCATTTTAGTTGGTTGTCTTCCCTGTTTAAGGCCGTGGCCCAGAGGAAGCTTCAGCAGGACGAAGCTGGTCGATCGAGCGATGAAGCCATCAGACATACATATGACATACAGACATACACTCCAAGGATAGCTCATAGGGAGTTCACCTTCTGTTGATGAAAAAGGTCATCCCGAAGGGGCCATCCTTCTGTGGTGATGATGATGTCAAGGAGATTCATAGATCCCTGAATTAGTTTTCATCCTGCTGTAGTAGCATTACCCTAAGGATCCGAACCAGCCACCCTTGTGAACTAGAGGGTTATACCCCGACCGCCATGGTTCGGGTCCGGACGACCGGGATCCTGAGGGTGGGACAAGATCGAATGCCCAACATTTGCATCAATCCTCTGGACTCTAGCTTCTCGAGAGGTCCTGAAGAGGGTGCTTTCTTCCTTAGGCCTCAGGGGAACCTTATTTTCCTTCCACAGGTTGCTTCCGCCCGGCTTCCATTTTGGGGCTTGGAAAGGCTTCCTATTGGGGTTTTGCAGGCGAGGTCGAGCCCTGAGACTGAGGGCTTCAACACTGGAAAGGACGTTCAAAAGATTGAGCTTGAGCGGCACAGAAGGTAGAAACACTCCAAACAAAGACTCCAAAAAGAACCTTCAATCAGTGAAGATGAACATCTTAGGGGCACTTTGACAGGAGCAACTCTTGAAGAGACCAGAACCATGACATTACCCTCAACACATACACAACATATAGACCAGGAGCATTAAGCACCCCTTTGTGACTGTTGGGGCATCCTATGCCCTCTCCCAGTTCGCTTTTAAACGATGTTCCTGTTTGGGGCTGCTTGGCTGGGAGGGCAGCCTCGTGAGGAGCAGCAACGCTATGCGAACCTCCTGGCCAACGCTTCCAGCTGGAGCCTCACATTTGTTCCACTTGACATCACAGAAGGAGCTGGCAAAATAGGGAGGACTGTTAACCAGACTGAACCAGGGAGAGATTTTTGCTACCTGAATTCAGTCTCGGCGACCTGTATTTCGAGGAAGGGCGTGGCTTCGCGTTTGCTTCGAACGGTTCAGGCATTGGTACCTCAAGTCATCGGGATCTTCGATGACTTGGTCCCTTCCCCCCGTGGGGCCACGGACCGCCCCAGGCGAGGAAGAATCCAACGCCTTGAAGTTACGCATGGACGAAGAGACCAAAGTCTCCATGGCCGTTGCTCGGACCGGGGGGTCGGGGTCGGATCGGGCTGGCCATCGTGAGAGTTTTCTCACGCGGTTTGGGAAGCAAGGAAGTGGTGGAAGGTGGTCAGACGGGAGCTTGGTGGAATTTGGGGTCAGCTTCTCAAGATGAAAAAATATGTTGGGTTGAGAGTTGAGTGAGACCAGGTGTTTGCTTTTCATGTGTGCCGATGCTGGGCGCAGCTGGTAGGTTCATACCACCAAGCCAATGAAGGGACCGCAAGGAACAGACTACCTGAAAATTGCAAGGCACAGACCTCTCAAAACTTAAGGCTGTATCGTAAAGAGCCCCTCAATATAGTCATGTTATTTACGTATATTTACGTTCATTGCACATCCAGATTCCCCACACTCGTGTTTCATGACTACATCTCCGAAAAACGGTCACTTTCAGCCATGACTTCCAGACCCATTTTAGAGTATTTGGGCGAGGATGGCATTCCAAAAATAGAATGACTTGAACGACCTTTGGTTTGTGAAGTCATTTTAGGTCACCTATTTTGATATAAAGTCAGGTGTGCCGACCTCTATTCTCAGTAGCAACGCTGATACATGTGTGTGCGTGTGCTTTTTACGTTTCAATAAATGTACGCAAGCAACAGGTGTGCATTTGTATGTTGTCCACCGACGTAAGCAAAGCCTTACCCACTGACATCAACAAAACGATGATACCCTAGGGCTCCGAACGCCCCATATCCTCAGGTTCGGTGGTTAACCCCCGCCTGGCACCCACCCTAAGCACCTTCACCTCAGAAGGTAGGCCAGGAGCCCTAGGGTATATATACCCCCCATCATCCGCATACCTAAACCCAACTGCTCCCGCCGGACATCCCACTTCCTCCCACCTTGGTGGGGTCCGGTCCACACGGAGGAAAGCGCACGGTGCTTCCGCTGAGGAAAGCGCCCGGGCTGAGCTCTCCTTGTATACCCGTTCCTCGGCTTCGGTTCGCTTCCTCCGTCGACGGCCAGTCCGGCCAGTGGACCTGCCAGTCCGTCCGTTCCGCTCAAAGAGAAACGGCCTCGGGGGTGGGTGCCAGTGGGGTGAATGTATATTGATAGATTGTTCAGAAGCGCATGGAACACCAGAATACCTGGACCAGCATACCAGGGGAGAGTGTCCAAGGGGTGTCGGCGTTCAGTGACCTTCGGACTGAAGGTGCTGTTTTACACGGTTTTCCTGCGAAAAACAGTGCTTTGCCTGGTTCTTCAAAGTGGCCGAACTTGATCATTTGATCCCTTGGTTGGTTCGGTCACTTAGTAGGCCTGGAAGTTCGGTCAGAATCAGGGACTCCAAAGTTTGGTCACTTTGAAGAAGCTGTTCAGGAGAGTAGCAGTTCCGAGACTCCTTGGGTCACCGTTACGTTATAACGACTGGTCTTGCGCTCCAAAAATCGGGTTGGAGGGCTCCGGAGGTGGAGTTGGAGGCGACGCAGGCGATGCGAGAAATCATGGGTACATGGACATGGCGCGGAACAAACACCTTTGATTAGACGAAGTGTTCATGCTTACTCCCAGACACGACCTGCCTGGGACTGGCATATGCTCCATACATTGACCCCTTTTCAACCACCTCAATGGATCGGTTGCCAGTCCCAGACAGGTCGTGTCTGGGAATGATCATTGACACACCGATCTGGTCGGGGATCGGGAGTCCTTGGACGTCCATGGAGTTCAGTCCTTTCGTCGAGCTGGGCAAACACTGGGTCCAACTCACTGGGGAAGGCGACAGCGGTCTGTTTTTGGTTCTTTTCTTCTCATTTCGCCTGCTGGCGCAGTAGAGTCAGATCAGAAACCTCCTCGGGCCCCAAGCATCTCCTCAGGTCTTTGTCCCAGTCCCACCCTTGAAACATCAGGTATTTGGAACCCAATGAGGGGAAGTGCTTCCCCATCATTGCTTCACCTCACCTCCGAAGCCCTCAGGAAGCGCGCGCCGTCTCGAGCGCTTGGCGGTCTTCTCTGGAGCACAAGGGCGCGAGGAGCCGCTTTGGGGTCGCCAAAGCTCATGGGCCGGAGCGAATGTTTTCAGGAAATTCCCTTGCCCAGCGCACGACCGAGATGCCGCCCCATGACCCCTTTTTCAAGCATAGATACAATTATGTGCCATCCATGGAGTGTTGAGGACTTGTTTGAAGTGCTTAATGGCCACTTAGTGGACAAGGCCAAATGGGATACCACTTCATGAGGTTTCGCAGAGATGGGTCAAGAGCCCCATCATCGCACATCCTCACACTCCTAGCGCTGTGGTGTGTTTCCGCTAGATCCTCAAGCGGGTTGGTGGCTTGGGTGGTGCAAGAATGTGTTGTGTAAATAGAGCAATGGTTTTGCATGTCAACAGCTGAATTGTGGCAAGGCCTGCGAAGGAACACACTGCATACCATGCCAGTCAATCCAGACAAGTGTAGTGCAGCCAAACGTGGAGCCAGACATGAAAGGAATGTTCAATCGCAAAAGTCAAGAGATATAACTGGAGGATGTCGCTGTGTGTTTGGTGCGATTGGGCCTTGTCTCATTATGATTCATTATGGTTTAGCACATTGTTTGCAAAGAAAGATGCGGGAACACTTGTGTTTGTCGCTTGTGAATGTCACAGGCTGCTCTTCAATTAGGTACCACGAATAGCAGCGGGTGCTGGTTATTGGGCATTCACAACCGTAAAGGTCTGAATGCCAGGGGTCATGATTGTTGCACCCGGTGCAGTAGCTGCCAGCCATGACAGCTTCCAGATCTGACCTGCCGATTTACAGATTCACCAATAGATCCACCCGCTTCTAGAGAGCATCCACCCCTTTGGAGAGCGGACACCCCTTTGGATCTTTTTCACTTGAGCGATTGCCCCCAAAAAGTGACGTTTGCGGCCGCTGCATCGAATTCCGACAACTTGCAAAAGACCTGGGAGCCCTGGAGTGACGATTTTCGAAACAGGTCTTTAGGTGATGAACAGCGTGTCAACTACTGTGGGGCCCCAAAATGGTGGAACTGAACTCCAGCAGCGGTTGAAGAACCCTATAGACCATCTTATATAAGTACATATAAGTACCCCAGGTGACGGGTCCTACTTAAAGGTCCACCGTGGTTAGTAAACACTTAGCATACATACT